>OX638143.1:58174684-58774684 GCA_951805005.1 Othius punctulatus
ATGGTACACACCAATCCTCCCCAAACATTATCCTAACATGTCGCACCCCGGCGAGAACAGTGTCACAACTAAAAAGCTGCCCCTTTTGAGATTATGTCAGTATAAAATACGTACGGTGTGTCCCCTCATGCTAAAAAAGCATCACATCTCTGACTCGCATTTTAACCGCCAGAGGGCAGCTGTCAGTTTTCTTTTAGGCTAGTTCATTATTCATCATTGCAGGAATAGTCATAGTCAAGAACTGATTTACAGATTTGTAATTGTATATAATAATAATAATAATAATAACATTTACCGCAACAGATGGTCATCTGAAATTTAAAAGAAGCTTTTACATGCAATATATGTTTGCAAGACGATTTTCTTTTTTCGTTATTTCTCAAAAACTGCACTTTTCAGCTATGTCACTTTTCTTGCCGGGGTGCGATATGTATACATTTTATAAACATTTTACACACGAACTCAAACAAAAATGATCTGACAGTGAAAAAATGATTATCTGTCAGATTTCTAACAACGTTGCCTAATTCATATATTAACCCTTTCGCTGCTCAAAACGAATATTCACGCTTGCGGTGTAGCATCATGCAGTATATGTCAAGTCAATACCTGTCGATAATAAACGTGTCGTCTTTAACCTCGAGTTTGACTATCGCGTAAAAATGTCTCGCCGAAATAAACCGCTGACGGAAGAACGGCTTTTGGCTTTAGTGGGCAACAGTGATGATAACTTTTGGACGATGAGAGCTAGCAATATTATTTCAGTTTATTGAACTAATTATGTAAAAATTGTTTTTGTGCTTTGCAATATACTTTTGTAACGGTGCTTTGTTTATACTTTTATCTATCATTTTAGGTACAATCTTTCCGAATATAATGGCCGTCATCACATAGAAAAATATAAAATTATGGTACGCTGCTCGAAGCGAATATATTTGTAAACACAAAACTGCTCCAGGCGAGTACTCTAGCGAGCGGTGATTTTGCGCGCATAGACATCCAAATCTTTAAAATGCTACGCGCAGCGAAAGGGTTAATATAATTAAAATGTTGCTTCAATCATTCAAGTGTGCTGATTTAAAGTAAACCAATCATCAACTATATTTTATATTATAATTTGACTGATCAGCTTTTGTAAAATAAAAATAGCAAATAAATTCTGTACTCAATAGATACTGAATTTGAAGGCGACATTGCTCACCGTCATAAAATATGACCTCTTTTTTTTTAATAAAACCTATTCTTCAAGTCCAGTGAGTTTTTACATTGGCCAACAAATAATAAAGATAAATAAAAATAAGAATGGAACAGAGACTATGGTAATATTATAGTAGTACAATTATATTATTAGCATTATTATCAAGTTCTCCTGAAAACTGTAGACTAACAACGTTGTAAAAAGTATTCCAAATAAAAATACTATCATTATTATTGAATTGTCAAAAAACCCTCTGTATAGTGATAATGCGAGAACTTAGAATGTTTCAACTATTTCTAAAACGTGTATTAGTTTAAAATATTGCCAAAATGTAATGTAAGTGCCATTACTTATGTTGCTCTGCAAAATAGGCATCGCAATACTTATTATAAGAAATAAGTATAAATTACCATGGAATATTGTTTCCCATCGTTTCACGCATAGCAAATTTTAATTAAGATGAAGCTCCTTAAACCCTGGAATTGATGGAAAAAATATGAATTCTTCATACTTTTAATTGAAGCCAAAAAGGGAAATCTAAAAAAATTTAATAAGGGTTATTGGTCCAATAGCTTTATCGAACGTCGGTGAATATAACCATTACAGCAATAGTTGCATCTGGTGGTACTTGCCCTCATAACTGGAGAATACAAAACAGACTAAGGGTAACAAACTAACACATGCACTGACATTTTTGTAAATAGTCACTTTGTTATAGAGAAGCACCAAACTCGGGACGTCGGTAAAAGTCTGATTTTTTTTGCATGATTATAATACGACAAAATCTGTCTTTTTTTTTAATTTCAACAAAGCTACCTATCCAATGCATCAATCAAAATCTAAGTTGCAGTACTATTCACTATGTAAAATACTGAAATTAGTAGAATACGTAAGACTTTTAGAGCGCCGTAATATGTTCTTGACTTTGTTGCACTTTTATGAGCCGCAACTTTGTTGGCTACATTTGAAACTAGTGTGTATGTACTATGTGTATCAAATTCTTTGGAAAACTATAATAGAATTATGTTAATTCTATTAGAGATTAATCAACTTAAAAGGTAATTAGGTAGGTATTACCAAGTTGCGCTTATCACTAATTAATTCTAAAATCACCAAAACAGAGGTGAGCAAATAAGTTAGACCGGAAGTAACTATCATGGTTAAAATAGTTGTGAAATAATTCTATGAATGATTACGTCATTTATAACTGATTTCCGAAATAACTATAAGTTACAGAATTATTTCACAATTCATCTTTTTATATGTGTAAATACGGCACCCATTAAGACTACAATGTGAAATAATTCTAGTAACCATGTGCAATAATTATTATGACTCTTTGAGTTTCAAATAAACTATAAATTACAGAATTATTTCCCAATTTAACCTTCTTATATGTGTAAATACGCCACCCATTAAGACAATAGTGTGAAAGAATTCTATTGACTATGCACAATAATTATGACTCTCTGATTTTCATAGTAACTATAAATTATAGAATTATTTCACAATTTCATCTTCTTATAGTCAAATGTACAATATGGCCACGGTGCCATTTTAAACACAACACACATGTGTTGTTACGATGTATGTTATAAACCTTATTGTTTTTAGAACATACATTATATTTTTTTTTACCTTTTGTGATCTTTTTTTTTTTCAATTATGTATTTTTAATTATCTGGAATTATATACTTTTTTTATTTTTCTGTTTTTTTTAATATATTTTTTAATGTATTTTTTTATTCTTTTAATTATTTTTTTTATATATATTTTTTAATGTATTTTTTTATTCTTTTAATTATTCTTACAAATAATGTTCCAGTTGAATATTTTTATTAGACTTTAGTGTTTTCTTTCATTTTTTCAAACCACATTAATACTAAGTAACTAGCATAAATTACAAATCTTGCCGAAACGTCGAAGACATAAAAATGTCTTTACAAGCGAAATGGCAAAGCCTTTTGGGGCTCCTTGACGGCTTCTTCCTCTTGAAATCTCTCGGAGGTCTCTCTTGGAGGTTGCTGATCAACGTGGCTATTCGTACCATAGAGCGGTACGAATTACCATTGCGATAGTTCGGCAGAGGAAAAGCTGAACCAGTCACTTGGGTTGCACAACCATGAATTTGAACCATGAAATTCTGCGACAGATTTTCCTCGTGTGATGGTGCAAAATTTCGTATTTGGGATTGCGTGAGATGCATCCGAGGAATACCAGTTTGAAAACTTGCATGGCTGGCGGCTCTTGAAGACTTACAACTATATAAATTCGCATACACATAGTACATTTTTCTAACAATCGATTGGATGATTGTATCAACATTATATTAAGACACAAGTCGAGAACATTTAGCAGAGCCAACCGAGAGAAATTGTAGGTGGAAAATGCACGCGTAAATATGCTTTGTGGCAAAAATTGCTCATCATTACAAAGGCAGGCCAAAAGTAAGGTGCACGAAGATCCGCCTCAAGGCAAAAATACGCATCAAGCAAAGCAACTCGGACACATCTCTGAGCTATCAGCATCTTACACTACGGCATTTGTTTTTTCGATTTGCACCCAATTTTACGCCCCGGCGATTTCGTAAGTCGCAGAATTACAGCGCAAACAGAGAAAACCCCGCGATGCTGCAGAGTTGTGGAAAACTGCAAAGTGCATCTAGGTTGCGATGCTGGGAAATCATTTATCACATTGAAGCCAATATTCATGCCAAAATTGGAAACATTTCGTTTCTTTGAACATAAAAATGATGATTCATCGATTACCACAAAACATAGTTGAAAGGAATCAAATACGTATTAAGACTTCTACATGTAAAATCGCGTATTGAGACGGAGAAGCCCCAACTTATTTGAATAACTAGTACTGCAACTGATAAAGCCGCATACAAAGAAAGAAAATATATGTTTTTATTATTTTAGTGCAATTTATTTAAAATTTACACGTGTAACATGTTTTGAAAATTACTTAAGAGATAAAGTAATTTTGATTGCGTTTTATTGTAGCAAACTTGGTATAGATAAAAATAATATAATGATGCAAAAAAAAAAAAAAAAAACGAAGTCAACCAATTATTTATTGTACGTGCATGTGTGCGTTTGTAACTGCCAAGGATTTTGTCCACCTGGCAACACAAGAACAGATGGCTTTGGTGAAGAGTGCCATAATAATAGGGAAAGCACAAAATAAAGAATAAAAGTTAAGAAGCAATACGCAAAAACCGGAATTTTACCAAGCGCAGTATTGAGCAGACGCTGAATTACAACAAATTACAACAAGTGTAGGTACTTATTCGTGACAAAATGTTTGTAATTACGGTTGCTTGATTTTGACGCAAGTGTAGAGTTTCAATTTTAAAATAGTATTAAAATTAGTATAAAGACCGATTCCGAGTCAACGTTGGGTGATGTTATGTGATGTTATGTGATTGCAGTTGTTGCGCTATGTCGACTACGAATCAACCTTAATTGAATCTTCTTGTTCTTGGATTGCCATACTCGATGTCCCCGCATACGTCAGTGCACGGGTGTCTGTATCGTAGTTACAGTGACGTATGGCACCTACAGTTTAACGTCGGCTGCGAACGACTGGTTTCTGGGGAAACATCCCTGGGCAGATTTATAAGAATACAAACATTCAATTGAATACTAAATTCAATTCTAAAGGCACAATTGAAAAGTGTTTGGATTGGAACATTTGCTCATCAGAATAAGTTATGTGCACAATTAAAAGAATCAACTGCTAGAATCGTATCCAATTTAGTGTCATGTGCATATAAATAAACTTTATAACCAAAGACTGAAAGTATCAACGCAGCACTAATTGATAGTTTTGAATAATGTTGGTCAATATAAAACAAATTATTTGTAATATTGTAAACTTAAGAAAAATTAACATTGTTCATAACTAGATGTGAGAAATATAAAATTTCTTACCTAACAATTCCTTCCATGATTTGCAAAACTCTGAAGCGACGGTTAGATCGGCGAAGCCACTATCGGAGACGATCGGTGTTCCTCGTCGGGTAGATAAATTCATGTCAGATTAACAGTCGCTCCATTTACCACTCCGGGAAAGGTGTTCGTTTTTCTAAAATATATTGTTATTGTAATAATGGAAATGAACAAAAACATTATAAATAGATACAGGTGAAAATTATTATGTATGCGACACTTATTTTGTTGAATATCAGAAGTGAAGATCAAATTAGATAATCTCAATTAAGTTATATGTAAAATATTTGGACGCATATTGTGTGAAACACCAAAAGTATTTTCATATAAGTATCTGCATACCACGATGTGTCAATTAGATGCAAGTCTTTCATAGGTTAAAGTACGAGGGTCACTTTCGAAGTGAGAACCGTTTTGGTTTGAATAGAAATATAAGTAAAGTTTTTCAAAATTTTAATTTTTGCAATAACAAACATCCTTTGGCTGTTTTTCAAAAAACCCATGTCCCGATCTAGGCATTTTACGAACGTGAAAGGAGTCATGATGATCCCCTTTTCGTCGAGTCGGGAACCAGTCCGTATAACCAACCAACTGGTGAGTGTGTCTTTCGCCTAATTGTCTGTTTCCATCTGTTTTCTGCCTAAAGTATCGTTCAATTTCGCAAACAGGTGATAGGCGGAAGGTGCCCGTACCGGATCATAAGGTGGGCGCTCAAGAGATTACCGTTGAAGCTTCTCGAGCGTTTTGCCTGCCACTTTGCTCTTTTTTACCTGTTTACCTGGTATTTATCAGGTTACCTGTTTTTACTTTAAAAATGACCCTCGTAATTATGCTTGATGATAATCATAGTTCAAAATAATCTTTTAGTTATGCTGTTCACGTTAATTAAATCACAGTGCTTAAAATAATTAGTAATGCAGTAGATAATTGTAATTGTTGAACATCCACCGTTACAAATTTATTAAACGCAATTTAATGTGGGCTATACCGAAACAGGGCGAGTCATTGAAATGGGAAAGCTCGATTGCACCTGCACCGTTAAGGATATCGAAATTAACCAAATGGCACTGCAAACAGTGGAGTTTGTGAATGTATAACATCACACATTTGAATTTGCCCATTTTTAGGCTTTAGAAATCCGTTTAATTTTTGCAGTTAGCTTTAACCATTCAAAATGAACACAGATCTCATCGATATAAACTTGGCGTGCCATGAAAATCTATCAATTCCGACACAATTATAAACGTCAAAGTGACATTTATTGTACGCCACATTTTAATTTTCTGTCGTAAAAATGATTGTTTTGCATATCGAAATGGTTGCCGCCAAAATGTACGAGAGTCAGTTGTTTAGAAATAGGCAAGTTACAACCTGATATCCCAAAACCAAAGCATCTCCATATCAATGACTCACCTTGTATAAAGTGTACATTCCAAATCTTCTGTGTAAATTTTACAAGATCCAACAGGCAAATAGGACCGCTCTGGTGCCTCTTAACCTCCGAGAGAATCGCGGGCGACTGAATGCGAGGTCCGCCTGTAGCTGCTTGCCCCGAGCGCGCGCAGTTTCGTAGAAAAAACGTCTATTCTAGGAATATATACCTACTCCTTATCGACAAACTCGAGAAAAAATTTTAAGCCGGGCGGGCGGGCACGCTTGAGCCTTCTGCCTTAATTGTTAACAAACCCCATAAGGGGCCCATGGTTAATTTAAGATCGATATTGATAATTGTTCCTTCGTAGATGCTTTGTGCCTCGAGGAATTGCGTAAATGACTTTTGTACGTATCACTACGTTTTCAATATTATCTCCACCGATTGAACTCCGCAAACAGAGCCGGATTATGGTTGTATGCAGACAATTTAATTGATACACTAAAAAAATCCCATAAGCAGCGGTGTTTTTGTAATTACGACAGCGAAAAAAGTTTGCCATAACTTGTCCGGCGACAAAACGGAACCCAACGTTTGAAAGCGTCTCGGCCGTGGCATGACAACCAATTTAAATCCAAGTTCAGAAGAAATATGTTGGGAATCGATATAAAAGCAAAACGATATCATGGTCGGTTAAAATTATCTCGACATCACTTTAGAGAGGGTGACTCCAAGTCTCTTTTCCCAAGTACCTACGTGTGTTCACAGCAGGGACTGAAAACGGAACGAGAACGAAAACGAAATAACGAAATTAAACGAAATATTTGTAAGAACGAAAACGAAATCGAAAACGGAATTCATACTTTTCGTTCAAAATCGAAAACGAAAAAATAAGTTTCTAATCCCGGTTACTACCGTTGTTCATGCCCCTTTTTAAATTAAAAGTGTCTCCTTTAATGGCAAACATCTCTAGCAGCTATATCGAAAGCTGTAGGTAAAAAAAGTGTTATTGCGAGTTTCAGACGACGGTTGTGCCGGGGGCCCGTGAAAAAAAAAACGTGATTTTTTTCACGCATTTTTACACGAACACGTGTGCCTGGCTCGGCAAATATATATTCCTGTGTGCCACTGTCAACAATTCCCCCCCCCCCCCCCGGGGGGGGGGGTTTCAAATGAGCCAATAAATATACAAATAAATAAATAAATGACGAACGAATGGCAATTTGATGCCGAGATTTAACTCGATTTAACGTATAAAGTGATATGCTACAATAGTCTGAGATCTACCTATCAACCGTATCAGTGTGCAAAGCTTCAGTAGGTACCCTAAGAATATTTTACATTTTCGGAAAATTTCACATTTAATTCTATGAACATTTTATCTAGTATTTGGTCGTAAATATTACTTCGAATATTAACTTTGTGAATTGAGCAAGTATCATCATACTACAAGAATGATTGTAATGTTATTGGACGTTTTCGCCTTCACGACGCTGGTTAATCTCTTTCATTTAACTGCAGTTCGAACTAAAATTTATTTCTGTGATATTTCTCATATTAAGGTTCATTAATTCTATAATTTAAGTAATAAGATTAAGGACACACAATTATTACTTAAAACTATAAAATTCATTTATTTTTATATAATTTATCAAAGAGTTGTTCATTTTCCCCCAGAGTTTCAAAGGGGTTACATGTAAAGTTTTAGTTGGCTATACTTTTTAGTATACCAAATTTTTGGCAAGTATAAGTACTGATAATGGGGTGAATATGCTTAAAGCGGTTATTAGCAGACCAACAACAACATGAAAAAGAAAGCGACGATACAGAAGAAAACAAAGCAGAAGAAGCCATACTTGGACCAGAACTTGACGCTTCTGTGGATGCAATTTGTTAGGGGATACAAATAGCTGCAGCCCCATACTACAGAGTGTGCGGTGCGCTGCTCATACGTTACAACTAGCCGCGGAAGACGTTTTAAGATATGAAAGTATAGAAACAACAATATGCGGGGCTAGAAAAGTGTGCAAAAAATTAGGTACAATGTGTGTTTTAACCATAATTAAACGTTTGAAATTACGGAAACCCATATCAGATTGCATTACTCGTTGGCATAGCACACGCGATATGTTGGAAAGGCTTCTGTCATTAAAAGACTTTTGCAAAGATATGAACGGAAAACTATTAAAGAATTACATTCAACGGAAAACGACTGGTTAAAGTTTAGAGTTTAAAATTTAGAGTTTAAAGTTTAGAGTCTAAACTATGTCAGTATCATATTCGGCAAATTCACCGGTCAGAATTCTGGAATTTTCCGCCGAACCACTTTGCTTTTATGTAAAGTTGCAATGTGTAACTTTACATTTTACCTAACTACACTTCCGGACAAAACTAAGGGACCACCAAATAAACTTGAAATAACTTTTCCAATTTACAAGTTGTTGTGAGTAGACTTTCACATGTCATAAATTGACGTTTATTGTGCACTATTCAAATAGTTTGCCATGAAACAATTAACAATATCAGGACATTATCTGCTAGGAAACGAAAAGTTAACAAAAAGCCCCAACAGTTGACTCGCAGTTTCAACTCACTTAATTAATAAAGCGTGCTTTGTGTTTCAAAAATTAGCCAATTTGTTTGCATTAAGTTAATTAAATGTGCCTAGACGCCATTGCAGACCAAAAGAAGTATCCCAAATGAGTATTCTTCTTCGTAAAGGATATTCACGAAGTGAAGTTGCTGGAATTCTAAACACCAACAAATCTGTGGTACAGATGGCCGCAGGACGGTGCAAAGGGACTGGTAGTTTCAAAACAAGATGCGGACCAGGTGCTGAAAGACAAAACAACACGCAGAGGATATCGTTTTATCGAAATTCAGGGTTTCAGAAAGCGGTTTGTAACATCCAGCATCTATCTAGTGAATTAAAAAAATTATCTTCGATTAGCCACTGGAACAGAAATTTCAACCAAAACAGTAAGAAGAAGACTGAAAGTAGTCAATTTATCCGCTAGAAAACCAGCAACCTGTCTAATCTCACAGCTACGCACAAAATAAATCGCTTCAACTTTTGTCAAAATCATCAATGTTGAGATGAGGAGCAGTGGAACTCCGTTTGGTTTTCGGATGAGTCCAGATTCCTTCCCAAACAAGTATCATCGCCGTGTTCTTGTCTTACGAAGACCACCTGAACGATTTGCACCGTGTACCATTCGAGAATTTGACAAATATGGTGGGGCTCTACAATGGTTTGGGCTGCGATACAATTTAATGGTCGTACAGAATTGGTTTTGATACGAAGTGGGTCGCTAACAGCAAGAAGATCTAGAGACGAGATTATTGTACCCGATGTTCAACAATTTGCCGAAAATTTCGACAATGGATTCATTTTTATGCAAGACAATGGCAAACCTCGTACAGCTAACATTGTCATAAATGCGTTGAAAGATGCGAATATCCAATGTTTGGAGTGGCCTTCCAAAAGCCCTGACCTCAATTCAATTGAGCATCTCTGGGATCAAATGGGCCAAAAAATTAAAAACTTGAAAGAAGCTTGTAGTGCTGCAAGAGGAGGGCATACACACTATTAATAATGTTACTTTTTATTACGAATTAGCATTTCAGTTCATAAGAAGACCATTGGTATTTTTGTCTAATTTTTAACATCATTTGTTCAAGTCCATAAAAGTGAAGTTTGTTAATTTTAATAGCTCTTAAGCCAACTGAACTGCAAGGAAACACTTGGACTTATATATTTATGTGTTTCATTAAATTTCGTCATCTGGTTTTAAATTTATTTTGAAGTTTACTAGTGGTCCCTTAATTTTGTCCGGAAGTGTAGTCACATAAATCTAGAGAATCGACTATTAAAATAATTGGGTCCATATTGTATAAAAATATATATATAAATTTCGTTTTCGTTCAGATCAGAAACGAACGAAATATTTTTCGTTTTTGGTCCCTGGTATGTAGAACACATTTTATGTACTTTTTTTTTGGAGCCAGGCGGCTTAACGGCAATTAATTAATGGCATGGATGTTTAAGATGCGAAATATCGACTGTTATTTTTTGTTTTTTCTTCAATATTATCGTGGGGCCCCCACGATATGAAGTAAATGAAGAAAATCATTGGGTGGTGTTTGGTTTTCGGTAACAAACACAAACTGCACAAGCACATTACTCAGAAAGTCTGAAGATTATTTACTTAAAGTACCAAATTTCTTCACACAACGCGAAGGTTGTCATAAATGCAACTTGTCGACAATAATCAGCAACATAGTGGATACATGTGTCAAGTTAAACTCTGATACAATCGGCTTTCTTGGAGATAAAATATTACTGGGCATTATTCATACCTAGTTTGCGGTTATTAGAAATTAAAGTTCCTACCTTTAGAAACCAACGGCAGACTTGCAGACCGCTGCTGCAGATTTGGGTCCAATGCAGATTCCAACGGTGCCAGCAGTCCTAGGAGGAGCCATCGCACACTTGCGGACCTTGATCATCCATTTACCAATTCAACGAAGAAATTGTCGTTTCCTAAAATATCAACACCTAATAAAATAGTGCGAATGTCTATGCAAAAACAAATTAATGTTACTTTGTTAGCGTTAGGGTTGAATTGGACAGAGGTCGAGTTATAATTGATGTTCTGCGGTGGTACGCAATGTTGTGATACTCGGTCAAAATGTGCATTTTAATGGGCCGTTTTGTCATTGAAAACATCAAAACTATCAAATTGAAAACATCAAATGAAAACATCAAAACTAGCTGTGAACAATGTTCGTTACTACAATACAATTGTGAGGCTGCGGTGGAGTGAGCGTTAACGCGTTCGCTTCTAGACTGCAAGGTCCCGGGGATCGATTCCCGGGTCTGCATATCTGGGGTGGTTATTCTGCAGTTTTCCCATTTCCTTGCAACAAACGTTGGACATGTGCCTCTACCATCTCTAAGTCGCATGCAGGTGCAGATGGGCAATAATAATAATAATGCCCCTCTCCTGTTACGCCCGCATAACTAGTAATAGCTCAGGGGCCCATGGTGAAATAAAATGTAATTGGACCATCAGACTTCTCCGTCAAATTATGACAGTAACCAATTACGCCATAGGTGGAGGAGTAGTAGAGATTATTATTATTATTGTTATTACAAAGTACTTGTAATAACGAAAAAACTCAGAACTAACATTATTTGTGACAGATACAGATATGTGACAGATACAAATGAAAATTCGTACCTTATAATTCCTTCGATGATTTGCAAAACTGTGAAGCGACCGTTGGTTTGGTGAAGCCGCTATCGGAGACGATTGTTGCGTTAGCGTAGGATCCGAATACGGTGCAGACCCTTTCATATTCTGCCATTCTTTGTTGATCGATGTTAAACCATGGCCAATAATTGTGTGCAATTTGGTGGAGTGGAATTTGGCAAGAAGTTTCCATTGAAAAGTCGAGGTGTTTTCTAAATAAAATAAAAATTGTACAGAGCGGCCAAGAAAGTGGTGTCAACTGTTATGCTGGACACTAATGGAGGACACTGTTCAAGGTGCAAATCAAATATATTTCGCAACGTGGCTGAAATGTTACCTAGGGTACATGCAAATAGTGTAACCAGATTTTTCTTGTCATTATTCGTTGCAATTAGTTGCAAAAGTTGACAGCACTTTCCTGAATGCTCTGTATCTATACATTAAAAAACTACTTACAAATATTCTTCGTCCTCTTGCTCTCCTTCTCTCATTCTCCGAAATGCAACGCTGAGAGTATTACAGTCGATTCCGCTTAATTGGGCCGCCAGTTAATCGGGGCAGCCGCCTATTTGGGCCAAAAATCTCAAGGAACGGAAACCAAACCAAGGAACCATCAGTAAATTTTACATTGTTTAATTGGGACAGTAACAAACGCCTTTTTATGATGTGATCGCATACATGTGCCGGGCAAATTTGTCGGAACACCCGATTTCTGGCTAACATTTTGTTTATTACCCACTCTTGAATAAAATGTTTCATTTTTTTAAATTCTATTCTTAATTGGGGCAGCCGCTTTATTAGGCCTAGATGTCCTAGTCCCGATGTTTCCACATTAAGCGGAATCGAAATTTAACTCTAACTTTAAGGTGGCGCGATATTTTATTGGTGATTTCCTCCAATCGTCTCAATTTAAAATTACAAACCGACTCTTTTTAGCTAACCGTCTGATAAAAATATACGATATTATAATATAGAGATGGCTCTGCGTTTAATAACCAATATTACAGCAATATTGAGATTATTCAGGATTAGAAATTGGAACCATGTATTAATAATTTCTTGATAAACCAGCAGATTGAATCGCGAGTTACGGTACATTTTAGCCGATTCAGCATTTGAACGGTAATTTACAGGTACCTCAGAGGATATAAAAATTCAAATTATTTCCGTGTCTTGTTAAAGAAGTTGCTTAAAGTGATATGTTCATGAACAAAGTCCGTCAAGGGGGGCTGTGAAAACAAAAAAACGCACGCCCTACTTGACTCGGATGCACAAAATTCACATCGAAGTCATTGAGCCATCTGTCAATGTCAAAAATTTGGTTTTTACTTTAGAACACAAAACCTTTGATAACCGAGCCCCATTTCCACAATGGAATTAATCAAAATGGGAAATGGGTGTATAGTGCTCAAGCTTGCATGGTCGAATTCCAGCAAAATTTGGCAGATTTTATAATTTAAGAAAATGATTTTGTCACGAAATTCGAAAACTGCAGACTTGTGGCGAACTGGTAGCGTTTTAAAACTTAAAGGATGAAAGATTAAATAAATAACGCACGACCACATATCGCCAGGGTTGTCAATGAATACTTCGATGCTGATGTTCGATAGACTTGAATTGTGTCGAAAATGTTCGGACATGATACGAAGAAGTTAAAGCTCTTATTCATCCCCGCCCCAGCCACCATAGTCGTGTTGTTTCCCGTTCTTCGGCAAGAATGGGATCTTCCCGAAAACGAAACAATAACGAATTTGGTGGAGTCAATGCCACGACCTAAGGAAGCCAATTTCCAATTTTCTGCCTGTCCGATGTTCTCTACGAAAGAAAAACTTAAATAACAATTACCAACGAAAAGTTTCTACGACAAGGAATTACTCAAAGTGCATAGCGAGTTGCGTTTTGTGCAGGTCAGGGTACATTTTCTGAAAAATGTGCCCACTGCAACACAAGTTCAAAGAGTTAAATTGTTGTGAAGTCACAAATACTTCTCATTACCATTTATTATTTTGATATCGACTACATATGAACTTTAAGCGGTTGTGATTTATCTTTGCAATGAGGCATTTTCTCCATTTTATTAATAAGAACTTTAAATCCATATACTTGGTTCGAAGATCGTAAAAGTAAGTACATATCATTAGGAAAAATGATTTTTCTTAGTGTGCTGCTCCCCTATTCGAAGCGTTATAAAACTAACAGCAACATTAAATAGTTTCATTTTGTTATGCTTCTTATGGTACACACCAATCCTCCCCAAACATTATCCTAACATGTCGCACCCCGGCGAGAACTGTGTCACAACTAAAAAGCTGCCCCTTTTGAGATTATGTCAGTATAAAATACGTACGGTGTGTCCCCTCATGCTAAAAAAGCATCACATCTCTGACTCGCATTTTAACCGCCAGAGGGCAGCTGTCAGTTTTCTTTTAGGCTAGTTCATTATTCATCATTGCAGGAATAGTCATAGTCAAGAACTGATTTACAGATTTGTAATTGTATATAATAATAATAATAATAATAATAATAATAACATTTACCGCAACAGATGGTCATCTGAAATTTAAAAGAAGCTTTTACATGCAATATATGTTTGCAAGACGATTTTCTTTTTTCGTTATTTCTCAAAAACTGCACTTTTCAGCTATGTCACTTTTCTTGCCGGGGTGCGATATGTATACATTTTAAAAACATTTTACACACGAACTCAAACAAAAATGATCTGACAGTGAAAAAATGATTATCTGTCAGATTTCTAACAACGTTGCCTAATTCATGTATTAACCCTTTCGCTGCTCAAAACGAATATTCACGCTTGCGGTGTAGCATCATGCAGTATATGTCAAGTCAATACCTGTCGATAATAAACGTGTCGTCTTTAACCTCGAGTTTGACTATCGCGTAAAAATGTCTCGCCGAAATAAACCGCTGACGGAAGAACGGCTTTTGGCTTTAGTGGGCAACAGTGATGATAACTTTTGGACGATGAGAGCTAGCAATATTATTTCAGTTTATTGAACTAATTATGTAAAAATTGTTTTTGTGCTTTGCAATATACTTTTGTAACGGTGCTTTGTTTATACTTTTATCTATCATTTTAGGTACAATCTTTCCGAATATAATGGCCGTCATCACATAGAAAAATATAAAATTATGGTACGCTGCTCGAAGCGAATATATTTGTAAACACAAAACTGCTCCAGGCGAGTACTCTAGCGAGCGGTGATTTTGCGCGCATACACATCCAAATCTTTAAAATGCTACGCGCAGCGAAAGGGTTAATATAATTAAAATGTTGCTTCAATCATTCAAGTGTGCTGATTTAAAGTAAACCAATCATCAACTATATTTTATATTATAATTTGACTGATCAGCTTTTGTAAAATAAAAATAGCAAATAAATTCTGTACTCAATAGATACTGAATTTGAAGGCGACATTGCTCACCGTCATAAAATATGACCTCTTTTTTTTTAATAAAACCTATTCTTCAAGTCCAGTGAGTTTTTACATTGGCCAACAAATAATAAAGATAAATAAAAATAAGAATGGAACAGAGACTATGGTAATATTATAGTAGTACAATTATATTATTAGCATTATTATCAAGTTCTCCTGAAAACTGTAGACTAACAACGTTGTAAAAAGTATTCCAAATAAAAATACTATCATTATTATTGAATTGTCAAAAAACCCTCTGTATAGTGATAATGCGAGAACTTAGAATGTTTCAACTATTTCTAAAACGTGTATTAGTTTAAAATATTGCCAAAATGTAATGTAAGTGCCATTACTTATGTTGCTCTGCAAAATAGGCATCGCAATACTTATTATAAGAAATAAGTATAAATTACCATGGAATATTGTTTCCCATCGTTTCACGCATAGCAAATTTTAATTAAGATGAAGCTCCTTAAACCCTGGAATTGATGGAAAAAATATGAATTCTTCATACTTTTAATTGAAGCCAAAAAGGGGAATCTAAAAAAATTTAATAAGGGTTATTGGTCCAATAGCTTTATCGAACGTCGGTGAATATAACCATTACAGCAATAGTTGCATCTGGTGGTACTTGCCCTCATAACTGGAGAATACAAAACAGACTAAGGGTAACAAACTAACACATGCACTGACATTTTTGTAAATAGTCACTTTGTTATAGAGAAGCACCAAACTCGGGACGTCGGTAAAAGTCTGATTTTTTTTGCATGATTATAATACGACAAAATCTGTCTTTTTTTTTAATTTCAACAAAGCTACCTATCCAATGCATCAATCAAAATCTAAGTTGCAGTACTATTCACTATGTAAAATACTGAAATTAGTAGAATACGTAAGACTTTTAGAGCGCCGTAATATGTTCTTGACTTTGTTGCACTTTTATGAGCCGCAACTTTGTTGGCTACATTTGAAACTAGTGTGTATGTACTATGTGTATCAAATTCTTTGGAAAACTATAATAGAATTATGTTAATTCTATTAGAGATTAATCAACTTAAAAGGTAATTAGGTAGGTATTACCAAGTTGCGCTTATCACTAATTAATTCTAAAATCACCAAAACAGAGGTGAGCAAATAAGTTAGACCGGAAGTAACTATCATGGTTAAAATAGTTGTGAAATAATTCTATGAATGATGTACGTCATTTATAACTGATTTCCGAAATAACTATAAGTTACAGAATTATTTCACAATTCATCTTTTTATATGTGTAAATACGGCACCCATTAAGACTACAATGTGAAATAATTCTAGTAACCATGTGCAATAATTATTATGACTCTTTGAGTTTCAAATAAACTATAAATTACAGAATTATTTCCCAATTTAACCTTCTTATATGTGTAAATACGCCACCCATTAAGACAATAGTGTGAAAGAATTCTATTGACTATGCACAATAATTATGACTCTCTGATTTTCATAGTAACTATAAATTATAGAATTATTTCACAATTTCATCTTCTTATAGCCAAATGTACAATATGGCCACGGTGCCATTTTAAACACAACACACATGTGTTGTTACGATGTATGTTATAAACCTTATTGTTTTTAGAACATACATTATATTTTTTTTTACCTTTTGTGATCATTTTTTTTTTTCAATTATGTATTTTTAATTATCTGGAATTATATACTTTTTTTATTTTTCTGTTTTTTTTTAATATATTTTTTAATGTATTTTTTTATTCTTTTAATTATTTTTTATATATATATTTTTTAATGTATTTTTTTATTCTTTTAATTATTCTTATAAATAATGTTCCAGTTGAATATTTTTATTAGACTTTAGTGTTTTCTTTCATTTTTTCAAACCACATTAATACTAAGTAACTAGCATAAATTACAAATCTTGCCGAAACGTCGAAGACATAAAAATGTCTTTACAAGCGAAATGGCAAAGCCTTTTGGGGCTCCTTGACGGCTTCTTCCTCTTGAAATCTCTCGGAGGTCTCTCTTGGAGGTTGCTGATCAACGTGGCTATTCGTACCATAGAGCGGTACGAATTACCATTGCGATAGTTCGGCAGAGGAAAAGCTGAACCAGTCACTTGGGTTGCACAACCATGAATTTGAACCATGAAATTCTGCGACAGATTTTCCTCGTGTGATGGTGCAAAATTTCGTATTTGGGATTGCGTGAGATGCATCCGAGGAATACCAGTTTGAAAACTTGCATGGCTGGCGGCTCTTGAAGACTTACAACTATATAAATTCGCATACACATAGTACATTTTTCTAACAATCGATTGGATGATTGTATCAACATTATATTAAGACACAAGTCGAGAACATTTAGCAGAGCCAACCGAGAGAAATTGTAGGTGGAAAATGCACGCGTAAATATGCTTTGTGGCAAAAATTGCTCATCATTACAAAGGCAGGCCAAAAGTAAGGTGCACGAAGATCCGCCTCAAGGCAAAAATACGCATCAAGCAAAGCAACTCGGACACATCTCTGAGCTATCAGCATCTTACACTACGGCATTTGTTTTTTCGATTTGCACCCAATTTTACGCCCCGGCGATTTCGTAAGTCGCAGAATTACAGCGCAAACAGAGAAAACCCTGCGATGCTGCAGAGTTGTGGAAAACTGCAAAGTGCATCTAGGTTGCGATGCTGGGAAATCATTTATCACATTGAAGCCAATATTCATGCCAAAATTGGAAACATTTCGTTTCTTTGAACATAAAAATGATGATTCATCGATTACCACAAAACATAGTTGAAAGGAATCAAATACGTATTAAGACTTCTACATGTAAAATCGCGTATTGAGACGGAGAAGCCCCAACTTATTTGAATAACTAGTACTGCAACTGATAAAGCCGCATACAAAGAAAGAAAATATATGTTTTTATTATTTTAGTGCAATTTATTTAAAATTTACACGTGTAACATGTTTTGAAAATTACTTAAGAGATAAAGTAATTTTGATTGCGTTTTATTGTAGCAAACTTGGTATAGATAAAAATAATATAATGATGCAAAAAAAAAAAAAACGAAGTCAACCAATTATTTATTGTACGTGCATGTGTGCGTTTGTAACTGCCAAGGATTTTGTCCACCTGGCAACACAAGTACAGATGGCTTTGGTGAAGAGTGCCATAATAATAGGGAAAGCACAAAATAAAGAATAAAAGTTAAGAAGCAATACGCAAAAACCGGAATTTTACCAAGCGCAGTATTGAGCAGACGCTGAATTACAACAAATTACAACAAGTGTAGGTACTTATTCGTGACAAAATGTTTGTAATTACGGTTGCTTGATTTTGACGCAAGTGTAGAGTTTCAATTTTAAAATAGTATTAAAATTAGTATAAAGACCGATTCCGAGTCAACGTTGGGTGATGTTATGTGATGTTATGTGATTGCAGTTGTTGCGCTATGTCGACTACGAATCAACCTTAATTGAATCTTCTTGTTCTTGGATTGCCATACTCGATGTCCCCGCATACGTCAGTGCACGGGTGTCTGTATCGTAGTTACAGTGACGTATGGCACCTACAGTTTAACGTCGGCTGCGAACGACTGGTTTCTGGGGAAACATCCCTGGGCAGATTTATAAGAATACAAACATTCAATTGAATACTAAATTCAATTCTAAAGGCACAATTGAAAAGTGTTTGGATTGGAACATTTGCTCATCAGAATAAGTTATGTGCACAATTAAAAGAATCAACTGCTAGAATCGTATCCAATTTAGTGTCATGTGCATATAAATAAACTTTATAACCAAAGACTGAAAGTATCAACGCAGCACTAATTGATAGTTTTGAATAATGTTGGTCAATATAAAACAAATTATTTGTAATATTGTAAACTTAAGAAAAATTAACATTGTTCATAACTAGATGTGAGAAATATAAAATTTCTTACCTAACAATTCCTTCCATGATTTGCAAAACTCTGAAGCGACGGTTAGATCGGCGAAGCCACTATCGGAGACGATCGGTGTTCCTCGTCGGGTAGATAAATTCATGTCAGATTAACAGTCGCTCCATTTACCACTCCGGGAAAGGTGTTCGTTTTTCTAAAATATATTGTTATTGTAATAATGGAAATGAACAAAAACATTATAAATAGATACAGGTGAAAATTATTATGTATGCGACACTTATTTTGTTGAATATCAGAAGTGAAGATCAAATTAGATAATCTCAATTAAGTTATATGTAAAATATTTGGACGCATATTGTGTGAAACACCAAAAGTATTTTCATATAAGTATCTGCATACCACGATGTGTCAATTAGATGCAAGTCTTTCATAGGTTTAAGTACGAGGGTCACTTTCGAAGTGAGAACCGTTTTGGTTTGAATAGAAATATAAGTAAAGTTTTTCAAAATTTTAATTTTTGCAATAACAAACATCCTTTGGCTGTTTTTCAAAAAACCCATGTCCCGATCTAGGCATTTTACGAACGTGAAAGGAGTCATGATGATCCCCTCTTCGTCGAGTCGGGAACCAGTCCGTATAACCAACCAACTGGTGAGTGTGTCTTTCGCCTAATTGTCTGTTTCCATCTGTTTTCTGCCTAAAGTATCGTTCAATTTCGCAAACAGGTGATAGGCGGAAGGTGCCCGTACCGGATCATAAGGTGGGCGCTCAAGAGATTACCGTTGAAGCTTCTCGAGTGACACTTGCGTTTTGCCTGCCACTTTGCTCTTTTTTACCTGTTTACCTGGTATTTATCAGGTTACCTGTTTTTACTTTAAAAATGACCCTCGTAATTATGCTTGATGATAATCATAGTTCAAAATAATCTTTTAGTTATGCTGTTCACGTTAATTAAATCACAGTGCTTAAAATAATTAGTAATGCAGTAGATAATTGTAATTGTTGAACATCCACCGTTACAAATTTATTAAACGCAATTTAATGTGGGCTATACCGAAACAGGGCGAGTCATTGAAATGGGAAAGCTCGATTGCACCTGCACCGTTAAGGATATCGAAATTAACCAAATGGCACTGCAAACAGTAATTACAATATCCCACTCCCCGTAAGCATTATTCATTTGCTAGCTTTAAACAATAGAAAAATTTTCACATCAATCACTACCTTCCTTAGAAATTGCCAAATAAAAATATAAATATATAATCCTGACATCATTGAACTGGCTGTAGGCTCGTACCTTATGCCAGGGTTGGGAGCTCGCAGCCAAGCCCTATGGCTTGGAGGCGGGACTCCAAGACCCTACAAAAAAAAAAAAAAAAAAAAAAAAAAAAAACAGTGGAGTTTGTGAATGTATAACATCACACATTTGAATTTGCCCATTTTTAGGCTTTAGAAATCCGTTTAATTTTTGCAGTTAGCTTTAACCATTCAAAATGAACACAGATCTCATCGATATAAACTTGGCGTGCCATGAAAATCTATCAATTCCGACACAATTATAAACGTCAAAGTGACATTTATTGTACGCCACATTTTAATTTTCTGTCGTAAAAATGATTGTTTTGCATATCGAAATGGTTGCCGCCAAAATGTACGAGAGTCAGTTGTTTAGAAATAGGCAAGTTACAACCTGATATCCCAAAACCAAAGCATCTCCATATCAATGACTCACCTTGTATAAAGTGTACATTCCAAATCTTCTGTGTAAATTTTACAAGATCCAACAGGCAAATAGGACCGCTCTGGTGCCTCTTAACCTCTGAGAGAATCGCGGGCGACTGAATGCGAGGTCCGCCTGTAGCTGCTTGCCCCGAGCGCGCGCAGTTTCGTAGAAAAAACGTCTATTCTAGGAATATATACCTACTCCTTATCGACAAACTCGAGAAAAAATTTTAAGCCGGGCGGGCGGGCACGCTTGAGCCTTCTGCCTTAATTGTTAACAAACCCCATAAGGGGCCCATGGTTAATTTAAGATCGATATTGATAATTGTTCCTTCGTAGATGCTTTGTGCCTCGAGGAATTGCGTAAATGACTTTTGTACGTATCACTACGTTTTCAATATTATCTCCACCGATTGAACTCCGCAAACAGAGCCGGATTATGGTTGTATGCAGACAATTTAATTGATACACTAAAAAAATCCCATAAGCAGCGGTGTTTTTGTAATTACGACAGCGAAAAAAGTTTGCCATAACTTGTCCGGCGACAAAACGGAACCCAACGTTTCAAAGCGTCTCGGCCGTGGCATGACAACCAATTTAAATCCAAGTTCAGAAGAAATATGTTGGGAATCGATATAAAAGCAAAACGATATCATGGTCGGTTAAAATTATCTCGACATCACTTTAGAGAGGGTGACTCCAAGTCTCTTTTCCCAAGTACCTACGTGTGTTCACAGCAGGGACTGAAAACGGAACGAGAACGAAAACGAAATAACGAAATTAAACGAAATATTTGTAAGAACGAAAACGAAATCGAAAACGGAATTCATACTTTTCGTTCAAAATCGAAAACG
Source organism: Othius punctulatus (assembly GCA_951805005.1). Taxonomy (NCBI): domain Eukaryota; kingdom Metazoa; phylum Arthropoda; class Insecta; order Coleoptera; family Staphylinidae; genus Othius; species Othius punctulatus. The sequence continues at coordinate 58,196,380 of OX638143.1, forward strand.
AAAAAATAAGTTTCTAATCCCGGTTACTACCGTTGTTCATGCCCCTTTTTAAATTAAAAGTGTCTCCTTTAATGGCAAACATCTCTAGCAGCTATATCGAAAGCTGTAGGTAAAAAAAGTGTTATTGCGAGTTTCAGACGACGGTTGTGCCGGGGGCCCGTGAAAAAAAAAACGTGATTTTTTTCACGCATTTTTACACGAACACGTGTGCCTGGCTCGGCAAATATATATTCCTGTGTGCCACTGTCAACAATTCCCCCCCCCGGGGGGGGGGGGTTTCAAATGAGCCAATAGATATACAAATAAATAAATAAATGACGAACGAATGGCAATTTGATGCCGAGATTTAACTCGATTTAACGTATAAAGTGATATGCTACAATAGTCTGAGATCTACCTATCAACCGTATCAGTGTGCAAAGCTTCAGTAGGTACCCTAAGAATATTTTACATTTTCGGAAAATTTCACATTTAATTCTATGAACATTTTATCTAGTATTTGGTCGTAAATATTACTTCGAATATTAACTTTGTGAATTGAGCAAGTATAATCATACTACAAGAATGATTGTAATGTTATTGGACGTTTTCGCCTTCACGACGCTGGTTAATCTCTTTCATTTAACTGCAGTTCGAACTAAAATTTATTTCTGTGATATTTCTCATATTAAGGTTCATTAATTCTATAATTTAAGTAATAAGATTAAGGACACACAATTATTACTTAAAACTATAAAATTCATTTATTTTTATATAATTTATCAAAGAGTTGTTCATTTTCCCCCAGAGTTTCAAAGGGGTTACATGTAAAGTTTTAGTTGGCTATACTTTTTAGTATACCAAATTTTTGGCAAGTATAAGTACTGATAATGGGGTGAATATGCTTAAAGCGGTTATTAGCAGACCAACAACAACATGAAAAAGAAAGCGACGATACAGAAGAAAACAAAGCAGAAGAAGCCATACTTGGACCAGAACTTGACGCTTCTGTGGATGCAATTTGTTAGGGGATACAAATAGCTGCAGCCCCATACTACAGAGTGTGCGGTGCGCTGCTCATACGTTACAACTAGCCGCGGAAGACGTTTTAAGATATGAAAGTATAGAAACAACAATATGCGGGGCTAGAAAAGTGTGCAAAAAATTAGGTACAATGTGTGTTTTAACCATAATTAAACGTTTAAAATTACGGAAACCCATATCAGATTGCATTACTCGTTGGCATAGCACACGCGATATGTTGGAAAGGCTTCTGTCATTAAAAGACTTTTGCAAAGATATGAACGGAAAACTATTAAAGAATTACATTCAACGGAAAACGACTGGTTAAAGTTTAGAGTTTAAAATTTAGAGTTTAAAGTTTAGAGTCTAAACTATGTCAGTATCATATTCGGCAAATTCACCGGTCAGAATTCTGGAATTTTCCGCCGAACCACTTTGCTTTTATGTAAAGTTGCAATGTGTAACTTTACATTTTACCTAACTACACTTCCGGACAAAACTAAGGGACCACCAAATAAACTTGAAATAACTTTTCCAATTTACAAGTTGTTGTGAGTAGACTTTCACATGTCATAAATTGACGTTTATTGTGCACTATTCAAATAGTTTGCCATGAAACAATTAACAATATCAGGACATTATCTGCTAGGAAACGAAAAGTTAACAAAAAGCCCCAACAGTTGACTCGCAGTTTCAACTCACTTAATTAATAAAGCGTGCTTTGTGTTTCAAAAATTAGCCAATTTGTTTGCATTAAGTTAATTAAATGTGCCTAGACGCCATTGCAGACCAAAAGAAGTATCCCAAATGAGTATTCTTCTTCGTAAAGGATATTCACGAAGTGAAGTTGCTGGAATTCTAAACACCAACAAATCTGTGGTACAGATGGCCGCAGGACGGTGCAAAGGGACTGGTAGTTTCAAAACAAGATGCGGACCAGGTGCTGAAAGACAAAACAACACGCAGAGGATATCGTTTTATCGAACTTCAGGGTTTCAGAAAGCGGTTTGTAACATCCAGCATCTATCTAGTGAATTAAAAAAATTATCTTCGATTAGCCACTGGAACAGAAATTTCAACCAAAACAGTAAGAAGAAGACTGAAAGTAGTCAATTTATCCGCTAGAAAACCAGCAACCTGTCTAATCTCACAGCTACGCACAAAATAAATCGCTTCAACTTTTGTCAAAATCATCAATGTTGAGATGAGGAGCAGTGGAACTCCGTTTGGTTTTCGGATGAGTCCAGATTCCTTCCCAAACAAGTATCATCGCCGTGTTCTTGTCTTACGAAGACCACCTGAACGATTTGCACCGTGTACCATTCGAGAATTTGACAAATATGGTGGGGCTCTACAATGGTTTGGGCTGCGATACAATTTAATGGTCGTACAGAATTGGTTTTGATACGAAGTGGGTCGCTAACAGCAAGAAGATCTAGAGACGAGATTATTGTACCCGATGTTCAACAATTTGCCGAAAAATTCGACAATGGATTCATTTTTATGCAAGACAATGGCAAACCTCGTACAGCTAACATTGTCATAAATGCGTTGAAAGATGCGAATATCCAATGTTTGGAGTGGCCTTCCAAAAGCCCTGACCTCAATTCAATTGAGCATCTCTGGGATCAAATGGGCCAAAAAATTAAAAACTTGAAAGAAGCTTGTAGTGCTGCAAGAGGAGGGCATACACACTATTAATAATGTTACTTTTTATTACGAATTAGCATTTCAGTTCATAAGAAGACCATTGGTATTTTTGTCTAATTTTTAACATCATTTGTTCAAGTCCATAAAAGTGAAGTTTGTTAATTTTAATAGCTCTTAAGCCAACTGAACTGCAAGGAAACACTTGGACTTATATATTTATGTGTTTCATTAAATTTCGTCATCTGGTTTTAAATTTATTTTGAAGTTTACTAGTGGTCCCTTAATTTTGTCCGGAAGTGTAGTCACATAAATCTAGAGAATCGACTATTAAAATAATTGGGTCCATATTGTATAAAAATATATATATATATAAATTTCGTTTTCGTTCAGATCAGAAACGAACGAAATATTTTTCGTTTTTGGTCCCTGGTATGTAGAACACATTTTATGTACTTTTTTTTTGGAGCCAGGCGGCTTAACGGCAATTAATTAATGGCATGGATGTTTAAGATGCGAAATATCGACTGTTATTTTTTGTTTTTTCTTCAATATTATCGTGGGGCCCCCACGATATGAAGTAAATGAAGAAAATCATTGGGTGGTGTTTGGTTTTCGGTAACAAACACAAACTGCACGAGCACATTACTCAGAAAGTCTGAAGATTATTTACTTAAAGTACCAAATTTCTTCACACAACGCGAAGGTTGTCATAAATGCAACTTGTCGACAATAATCAGCAACATAGTGGATACATGTGTCAAGTTAAACTCTGATACAATCGGCTTTCTTGGAGATAAAATATTACTGGGCATTATTCATACCTAGTTTGCGGTTATTAGAAATTAAAGTTCCTACCTTTAGAAACCAACGGCAGACTTGCAGACCGCTGCTGCAGATTTGGGTCCAATGCAGATTCCAACGGTGCCAGCAGTCCTAGGAGGAGCCATCGCACACTTGCGGACCTTGATCATCCATTTACCAATTCAACGAAGAAATTGTCGTTTCCTAAAATATCAACACCTAATAAAATAGTGCGAATGTCTATGCAAAAACAAATTAATGTTACTTTGTTAGCGTTAGGGTTGAATTGGACAGAGGTCGAGTTATAATTGATGTTCTGCGGTGGTACGCAATGTTGTGATACTCGGTCAAAATGTGCATTTTAATGGGCCGTTTTGTCATTGAAAACATCAAAACTATCAAATTGAAAACATCAAATGAAAACATCAAAACTAGCTGTGAACAATGTTCGTTACTACAATACAATTGTGAGGCTGCGGTGGAGTGAGCGTTAACGCGTTCGCTTCTAGACTGCAAGGTCCCGGGGATCGATTCCCGGGTCTGCATATCTGGGGTGGTTATTCTGCAGTTTTCCCATTTCCTTGCAACAAACGTTGGACATGTGCCTCTACCATCTCTAAGTCGCATGCAGGTGCAGATGGGCAATAATAATAATAATGCCCCTCTCCTGTTACGCCCGCATAACTAGTAATAGCTCAGGGGCCCATGGTGAAATAAAATGTAATTGGACCATCAGACTTCTCCGTCAAATTATGACAGTAACCAATTACGCCATAGGTGGAGGAGTAGTAGAGATTATTATTATTATTGTTATTACAAAGTACTTGTAATAACGAAAAAACTCAGAACTAACATTATTTGTGACAGATACAGATATGTGACAGATACAAATGAAAATTCGTACCTTATAATTCCTTCGATGATTTGCAAAACTGTGAAGCGACCGTTGGTTTGGTGAAGCCGCTATCGGAGACGATTGTTGCGTTAGCGTAGGATCCGAATACGGTGCAGACCCTTTCATATTCTGCCATTCTTTGTTGATCGATGTTAAACCATGGCCAATAATTGTGTGCAATTTGGTGGAGTGGAATTTGGCAAGAAGTTTCCATTGAAAAGTCGAGGTGTTTTCTAAATAAAATAAAAATTGTACAGAGCGGCCAAGAAAGTGGTGTCAACTGTTATGCTGGACACTAATGGAGGACACTGTTCAAGGTGCAAATCAAATATATTTCGCAACGTGGCTGAAATGTTACCTAGGGTACATGCAAATAGTGTAACCAGATTTTTCTTGTCATTATTCGTTGCAATTAGTTGCAAAAGTTGACAGCACTTTCCTGAATGCTCTGTATCTATACATTAAAAAACTACTTACAAATATTCTTCGTCCTCTTGCTCTCCTTCTCTCATTCTCCGAAATGCAACGCTGAGAGTATTACAGTCGATTCCGCTTAATTGGGCCGCCAGTTAATCGGGGCAGCCGCCTATTTGGGCCAAAAATCTCAAGGAACGGAAACCAAACCAAGGAACCATCAGTAAATTACATTGTTTAATTGGGACAGTAACAAACGCCTTTTTATGATGTGATCGCATACATGTGCCGGGCAAATTTGTCGGAACACCCGATTTCTGGCTAACATTTTGTTTATTACCCACTCTTGAATAAAATGTTTCATTTTTTTAAATTCTATTCTTAATTGGGGCAGCCGCTTTATTAGGCCTAGATGTCCTAGTCCCGATGTTTCCACATTAAGCGGAATCGAAATTTAACTCTAACTTTAAGGTGGCGCGATATTTTATTGGTGATTTCCTCCAATCGTCTCAATTTAAAATTACAAACCGACTCTTTTTAGCTAACCGTCTGATAAAAATATACGATATTATAATATAGAGATGGCTCTGCGTTTAATAACCAATATTACAGCAATATTGAGATTATTCAGGATTAGAAATTGGAACCATGTATTAATAATTTCTTGATAAACCAGCAGATTGAATCGCGAGTTACGGTACATTTTAGCCGATTCAGCATTTGAACGGTAATTTACAGGTACCTCAGAGGATATAAAAATTCAAATTATTTCCGTGTCTTGTTAAAGAAGTTGCTTAAAGTGATATGTTCATGAACAAAGTCCGTCAAGGGGGGCTGTGAAAACAAAAAAACGCACGCCCTACTTGACTCGGATGCACAAAATTCACATCGAAGTCATTGAGCCATCTGTCAATGTCAAAAATTTGGTTTTTACTTTAGAACACAAAACCTTTGATAACCGAGCCCCATTTCCACAATGGAATTAATCAAAATGGGAAATGGGTGTATAGTGCTCAAGCTTGCATGGTCGAATTCCAGCAAAATTTGGCAGATTTTATAATTTAAGAAAATGATTTTGTCACGAAATTCGAAAACTGCAGACTTGTGGCGAACTGGTAGCGTTTTAAAACTTAAAGGATGAAAGATTAAATAAATAACGCACGACCACATATCGCCAGGGTTGTCAATGAATACTTCGATGCTGATGTTCGATAGACTTGAATTGTGTCGAAAATGTTCGGACATGATACGAAGAAGTTAAAGCTCTTATTCATCCCCGCCCCAGCCACCATAGTCGTGTTGTTTCCCGTTCTTCGGCAAGAATGGGATCTTCCCGAAAACGAAACAATAACGAATTTGGTGGAGTCAATGCCACGACCTAAGGAAGCCAATTTCCAATTTTCTGCCTGTCCGATGTTCTCTACGAAAGAAAAACTTAAATAACAATTACCAACGAAAAGTTTCTACGACAAGGAATTACTCAAAGTGCATAGCGAGTTGCGTTTTGTGCAGGTCAGGGTACATTTTCTGAAAAATGTGCCCACTGCAACACAAGTTCAAAGAGTTAAATTGTTGTGAAGTCACAAATACTTCTCATTACCATTTATTATTTTGATATCGACTACATATGAACTTTAAGCGGTTGTGATTTATCTTTGCAATGAGGCATTTTCTCCATTTTATTAATAAGAACTTTAAATCCATATACTTGGTTCGAAGATCGTAAAAGTAAGTACATATCATTAGGAAAAATGATTTTTCTTAGTGTGCTGCTCCCCTATTCGAAGCGTTATAAAACTAACAGCAACATTAAATAGTTTCATTTTGTTATGCTTCTTATGGTACACACCAATCCTCCCCAAACATTATCCTAACATGTCGCACCCCGGCGAGAACTGTGTCACAACTAAAAAGCTGCCCCTTTTGAGATTATGTCAGTATAAAATACGTACGGTGTGTCCCCTCATGCTAAAAAAGCATCACATCTCTGACTCGCATTTTAACCGCCAGAGGGCAGCTGTCAGTTTTCTTTTAGGCTAGTTCATTATTCATCATTGCAGGAATAGTCATAGTCAAGAACTGATTTACAGATTTGTAATTGTATATAATAATAATAATAATAATAATAATAACATTTACCGCAACAGATGGTCATCTGAAATTTAAAAGAAGCTTTTACATGCAATATATGTTTGCAAGACGATTTTCTTTTTTCGTTATTTCTCAAAAACTGCACTTTTCAGCTATGTCACTTTTCTTGCCGGGGTGCGATATGTATACATTTTATAAACATTTTACACACGAACTCAAACAAAAATGATCTGACAGTGAAAAAATGATTATCTGTCAGATTTCTAACAACGTTGCCTAATTCATATATTAACCCTTTCGCTGCTCAAAACGAATATTCACGCTTGCGGTGTAGCATCATGCAGTATATGTCAAGTCAATACCTGTCGATAATAAACGTGTCGTCTTTAACCTCGAGTTTGACTATCGCGTAAAAATGTCTCGCCGAAATAAACCGCTGACGGAAGAACGGCTTTTGGCTTTAGTGGGCAACAGTGATGATAACTTTTGGACGATGAGAGCTAGCAATATTATTTCAGTTTATTGAACTAATTATGTAAAAATTGTTTTTGTGCTTTGCAATATACTTTTGTAACGGTGCTTTGTTTATACTTTTATCTATCATTTTAGGTACAATCTTTCCGAATATAATGGCCGTCATCACATAGAAAAATATAAAATTATGGTACGCTGCTCGAAGCGAATATATTTGTAAACACAAAACTGCTCCAGGCGAGTACTCTAGCGAGCGGTGATTTTGCGCGCATAGACATCCAAATCTTTAAAATGCTACGCGCAGCGAAAGGGTTAATATAATTAAAATGTTGCTTCAATCATTCAAGTGTGCTGATTTAAAGTAAACCAATCATCAACTATATTTTATATTATAATTTGACTGATCAGCTTTTGTAAAATAAAAATAGCAAATAAATTCTGTACTCAATAGATACTGAATTTGAAGGCGACATTGCTCACCGTCATAAAATATGACCTCTTTTTTTTTAATAAAACCTATTCTTCAAGTCCAGTGAGTTTTTACATTGGCCAACAAATAATAAAGATAAATAAAAATAAGAATGGAACAGAGACTATGGTAATATTATAGTAGTACAATTATATTATTAGCATTATTATCAAGTTCTCCTGAAAACTGTAGACTAACAACGTTGTAAAAAGTATTCCAAATAAAAATACTATCATTATTATTGAATTGTCAAAAAACCCTCTGTATAGTGATAATGCGAGAACTTAGAATGTTTCAACTATTTCTAAAACGTGTATTAGTTTAAAATATTGCCAAAATGTAATGTAAGTGCCATTACTTATGTTGCTCTGCAAAATAGGCATCGCAATACTTATTATAAGAAATAAGTATAAATTACCATGGAATATTGTTTCCCATCGTTTCACGCATAGCAAATTTTAATTAAGATGAAGCTCCTTAAACCCTGGAATTGATGGAAAAAATATGAATTCTTCATACTTTTAATTGAAGCCAAAAAGGGGAATCTAAAAAAATTTAATAAGGGTTATTGGTCCAATAGCTTTATCGAACGTCGGTGAATATAACCATTACAGCAATAGTTGCATCTGGTGGTACTTGCCCTCATAACTGGAGAATACAAAACAGACTAAGGGTAACAAACTAACACATGCACTGACATTTTTGTAAATAGTCACTTTGTTATAGAGAAGCACCAAACTCGGGACGTCGGTAAAAGTCTGATTTTTTTTGCATGATTATAATACGACAAAATCTGTCTTTTTTTTAATTTCAACAAAGCTACCTATCCAATGCATCAATCAAAATCTAAGTTGCAGTACTATTCACTATGTAAAATACTGAAATTAGTAGAATACGTAGACTTTTAGAGCGCCGTAATATGTTCTTGACTTTGTTGCACTTTTATGAGCCGCAACTTTGTTGGCTACATTTGAAACTAGTGTGTATGTACTATGTGTATCAAATTCTTTGGAAAACTATAATAGAATTATGTTAATTCTATTAGAGATTAATCAACTTAAAAGGTAATTAGGTAGGTATTACCAAGTTGCGCTTATCACTAATTAATTCTAAAATCACCAAAACAGAGGTGAGCAAATAAGTTAGACCGGAAGTAACTATCATGGTTAAAATAGTTGTGAAATAATTCTATGAATGATGTACGTCATTTATAACTGATTTCCGAAATAACTATAAGTTACAGAATTATTTCACAATTCATCTTTTTATATGTGTAAATACGGCACCCATTAAGACTACAATGTGAAATAATTCTAGTAACCATGTGCAATAATTATTATGACTCTTTGAGTTTCAAATAAACTATAAATTACAGAATTATTTCCCAATTTAACCTTCTTATATGTGTAAATACGCCACCCATTAAGACAATAGTGTGAAAGAATTCTATTGACTATGCACAATAATTATGACTCTCTGATTTTCATAGTAACTATAAATTATAGAATTATTTCACAATTTCATCTTCTTATAGCCAAATGTACAATATGGCCACGGTGTCATTTTAAACACAACACACATGTGTTGTTACGATGTATGTTATAAACCTTATTGTTTTTAGAACATACATTATATTTTTTTTTACCTTTTGTGATCTTTTTTTTTTTCAATTATGTATTTTTAATTATCTGGAATTATATACTTTTTTTATTTTTCTGTTTTTTTAATATATTTTTTTAATGTATTTTTTTATTCTTTTAATTATTTTTTTTATATATATTTTTTAATGTATTTTTTTATTCTTTTAATTATTCTTACAAATAATGTTCCAGTTGAATATTTTTATTAGACTTTAGTGTTTTCTTTCATTTTTTCAAACCACATTAATACTAAGTAACTAGCATAAATTACAAATCTTGCCGAAACGTCGAAGACATAAAAATGTCTTTACAAGCGAAATGGCAAAGCCTTTTGGGGCTCCTTGACGGCTTCTTCCTCTTGAAATCTCTCGGAGGTCTCTCTTGGAGGTTGCTGATCAACGTGGCTATTCGTACCATAGAGCGGTACGAATTACCATTGCGATAGTTCGGCAGAGGAAAAGCTGAACCAGTCACTTGGGTTGCACAACCATGAATTTGAACCATGAAATTCTGCGACAGATTTTCCTCGTGTGATGGTGCAAAATTTCGTATTTGGGATTGCGTGAGATGCATCCGAGGAATACCAGTTTGAAAACTTGCATGGCTGGCGGCTCTTGAAGACTTACAACTATATAAATTCGCATACACATAGTACATTTTTCTAACAATCGATTGGATGATTGTATCAACATTATATTAAGACACAAGTCGAGAACATTTAGCAGAGCCAACCGAGAGAAATTGTAGGTGGAAAATGCACGCGTAAATATGCTTTGTGGCAAAAATTGCTCATCATTACAAAGGCAGGCCAAAAGTAAGGTGCACGAAGATCCGCCTCAAGGCAAAAATACGCATCAAGCAAAGCAACTCGGACACATCTCTGAGCTATCAGCATCTTACACTACGGCATTTGTTTTTTCGATTTGCACCCAATTTTACGCCCCGGCGATTTCGTAAGTCGCAGAATTACAGCGCAAACAGAGAAAACCCCGCGATGCTGCAGAGTTGTGGAAAACTGCAAAGTGCATCTAGGTTGCGATGCTGGGAAATCATTTATCACATTGAAGCCAATATTCATGCCAAAATTGGAAACATTTCGTTTCTTTGAACATAAAAATGATGATTCATCGATTACCACAAAACATAGTTGAAAGGAATCAAATACGTATTAAGACTTCTACATGTAAAATCGCGTATTGAGACGGAGAAGCCCCAACTTATTTGAATAACTAGTACTGCAACTGATAAAGCCGCATACAAAGAAAGAAAATATATGTTTTTATTATTTTAGTGCAATTTATTTAAAATTTACACGTGTAACATGTTTTGAAAATTACTTAAGAGATAAAGTAATTTTGATTGCGTTTTATTGTAGCAAACTTGGTATAGATAAAAATAATATAATGATGCAAAAAAAAAAAAAAAAAAACGAAGTCAACCAATTATTTATTGTACGTGCATGTGTGCGTTTGTAACTGCCAAGGATTTTGTCCACCTGGCAACACAAGAACAGATGGCTTTGGTGAAGAGTGCCATAATAATAGGGAAAGCACAAAATAAAGAATAAAAGTTAAGAAGCAATACGCAAAAACCGGAATTTTACCAAGCGCAGTATTGAGCAGACGCTGAATTACAACAAATTACAACAAGTGTAGGTACTTATTCGTGACAAAATGTTTGTAATTACGGTTGCTTGATTTTGACGCAAGTGTAGAGTTTCAATTTTAAAATAGTATTAAAATTAGTATAAAGACCGATTCAGAGTCAACGTTGGGTGATGTTATGTGATGTTATGTGATTGCAGTTGTTGCGCTATGTCGACTACGAATCAACCTTAATTGAATCTTCTTGTTCTTGGATTGCCATACTCGATGTCCCCGCATACGTCAGTGCACGGGTGTCTGTATCGTAGTTACAGTGACGTATGGCACCTACAGTTTAACGTCGGCTGCGAACGACTGGTTTCTGGGGAAACATCCCTGGGCAGATTTATAAGAATACAAACATTCAATTGAATACTAAATTCAATTCTAAAGGCACAATTGAAAAGTGTTTGGATTGGAACATTTGCTCATCAGAATAAGTTATGTGCACAATTAAAAGAATAAACTGCTAGAATCGTATCCAATTTAGTGTCATGTGCATATAAATAAACTTTATAACCAAAGACTGAAAGTATCAACGCAGCACTAATTGATAGTTTTGAATAATGTTGGTCAATATAAAACAAATTATTTGTAATATTGTAAACTTAAGAAAAATTAACATTGTTCATAACTAGATGTGAGAAATATAAAATTTCTTACCTAACAATTCCTTCCATGATTTGCAAAACTCTGAAGCGACGGTTAGATCGGCGAAGCCACTATCGGAGACGATCGGTGTTCCTCGTCGGGTAGATAAATTCATGTCAGATTAACAGTCGCTCCATTTACCACTCCGGGAAAGGGGTTCGTTTTTCTAAAATATATTGTTATTGTAATAATGGAAATGAACAAAAACATTATAAATAGATACAGGTGAAAATTATTATGTATGCGACACTTATTTTGTTGAATATCAGAAGTGAAGATCAAATTAGATAATCTCAATTAAGTTATATGTAAAATATTTGGACGCATATTGTGTGAAACACCAAAAGTATTTTCATATAAGTATCTGCATACCACGATGTGTCAATTAGATGCAAGTCTTTCATAGGTTTAAGTACGAGGGTCACTTTCGAAGTGAGAACCGTTTTGGTTTGAATAGAAATATAAGTAAAGTTTTTCAAAATTTTAATTTTTGCAATAACAAACATCCTTTGGCTGTTTTTCAAAAAACCCATGTCCCGATCTAGGCATTTTACGAACGTGAAAGGAGTCATGATGATCCCCTCTTCGTCGAGTCGGGAACCAGTCCGTATAACCAACCAACTGGTGAGTGTGTCTTTCGCCTAATTGTCTGTTTCCATCTGTTTTCTGCCTAAAGTATCGTTCAATTTCGCAAACAGGTGATAGGCGGAAGGTGCCCGTACCGGATCATAAGGTGGGCGCTCAAGAGATTACCGTTGAAGCTTCTCGAGTGACACTTGCGTTTTGCCTGCCACTTTGCTCTTTTTTACCTGTTTACCTGGTATTTATCAGGTTACCTGTTTTTACTTTAAAAATGACCCTCGTAATTATGCTTGATGATAATCATAGTTCAAAATAATCTTTTAGTTATGCTGTTCACGTTAATTAAATCACAGTGCTTAAAATAATTAGTAATGCAGTAGATAATTGTAATTGTTGAACATCCACCGTTACAAATTTATAAAACGCAATTTAATGTGGGCTATACCGAAACAGGGCGAGTCATTGAAATGGGAAAGCTCGATTGCACCTGCACCGTTAAGGATATCGAAATTAACCAAATGGCACTGCAAACAGTGGAGTTTGTGAATGTATAACATCACACATTTGAATTTGCCCATTTTTAGGCTTTAGAAATCCGTTTAATTTTTGCAGTTAGCTTTAACCATTCAAAATGAACACAGATCTCATCGATATAAACTTGGCGTGCCATGAAAATCTATCAATTCCGACACAATTATAAACGTCAAAGTGACATTTATTGTAAAAATGATTGTTTTGCATATCGAAATGGTTGCCGCCAAAATGTACGAGAGTCAGTTGTTTAGAAATAGGCAAGTTACAACCTGATATCCCAACACCAAAGCATCTCCATATCAATGACTCACCTTGTATAAAGTGTACATTCCAAATCTTCTGTGTAAATTTTACAAGATCCAACAGGCAAATAGGACCGCTCTGGTGCCTCTTAACCTCTGAGAGAATCGCGGGAGACTGAATGCGAGGTCCGCCTGTGGCTGCTTGCCCCGAGCGCGCGCAGTTTCGTAGAAAAAACGTCTATTCTAGGAATATATACCTACTCCTTATTTAAAAAATTTAAGCCGGGCGGGCGGGCACGCTTGAGCCTTCTGTCTTAATTGTTAACAAACCCCATAAGGGGCCCATGGTTAATTTAAGATCGATATTGATAATTGTTCCTTCGTAGATGCTTTGTGCCTCGAGGAATTGCGTAAATGACTTTTGTACGTATCACTACGTTTTCAATATTATCTCCACCGATTGAACTCCGCAAACAGAGCCGGATTATGGTTGTATGCAGACAATTTAATTGATACACTAAAAAAATCCCATAAGCAGCGGTGTTTTTGTAATTACGACAGCGAAAAAAGTTTGCCATAACTTGTCCGGCGACAAAACGGAACCCAACGTTTGAAAGCGTCTCGGCCGTGGCATGACAACCAATTTAAATCCAAGTTCAGAAGAAATATGTTGGGAATCGATATAAAAGCAAAACGATATCATGGTCGGTTAAAATTATCTCGACATCACTTTAGAGAGGGTGACTCCAAGTCTCTTTTCCCAAGTACCTACGTGTGTTCACAGCAGGGACTGAAAACGGAACGAGAACGAAAACGAAATAACGAAATTAAACGAAATATTTGTAAGAACGAAAACGAAATCGAAAACGGAATTCATACTTTTCGTTCAAAATCGAAAACGAAAAAATAAGTTTCTAATCCCGGTTACTACCGTTGTTCATGCCCCTTTTTAAATTAAAAGTGTCTCCTTTAATGGCAAACATCTCTAGCAGCTATATCGAAAGCTGTAGGTAAAAAAAGTGTTATTGCGAGTTTCAGACGACGGTTGTGCCGGGGGCCCGTGAAAAAAAAAACGTGATTTTTTTCACGCATTTTTACACGAACACGTGTGCCTGGCTCGGCAAATATATATTCCTGTGTGCCACTGTCAACAATTCCCCCCCCCCCCCCCCGGGGGGGGGGGTTTCAAATGAGCCAATAAATATACAAATAAATAAATAAATGACGAACGAATGGCAATTTGATGCCGAGATTTAACTCGATTTAACGTATAAAGTGATATGCTACAATAGTCTGAGATCTACCTATCAACCGTATCAGTGTGCAAAGCTTCAGTAGGTACCCTAAGAATATTTTACATTTTCGGAAAATTTCACATTTAATTCTATGAACATTTTATCTAGTATTTGGTCGTAAATATTACTTCGAATATTAACTTTGTGAATTGAGCAAGTATCATCATACTACAAGAATGATTGTAATGTTATTGGACGTTTTCGCCTTCACGACGCTGGTTAATCTCTTTCATTTAACTGCAGTTCGAACTAAAATTTATTTCTGTGATATTTCTCATATTAAGGTTCATTAATTCTATAATTTAAGTAATAAGATTAAGGACACACAATTATTACTTAAAACTATAAAATTCATTTATTTTTATATAATTTATCAAAGAGTTGTTCATTTTCCCCCAGAGTTTCAAAGGGGTTACATGTAAAGTTTTAGTTGGCTATACTTTTTAGTATACCAAATTTTTGGCAAGTATAAGTACTGATAATGGGGTGAATATGCTTAAAGCGGTTATTAGCAGACCAACAACAACATGAAAAAGAAAGCGACGATACAGAAGAAAACAAAGCAGAAGAAGCCATACTTGGACCAGAACTTGACGCTTCTGTGGATGCAATTTGTTAGGGGATACAAATAGCTGCAGCCCCATACTACAGAGTGTGCGGTGCGCTGCTCATACGTTACAACTAGCCGCGGAAGACGTTTTAAGATATGAAAGTATAGAAACAACAATATGCGGGGCTAGAAAAGTGTGCAAAAAATTAGGTACAATGTGTGTTTTAACCATAATTAAACGTTTGAAATTACGGAAACCCATATCAGATTGCATTACTCGTTGGCATAGCACACGCGATATGTTGGAAAGGCTTCCGTCATTAAAAGACTTTTGCAAAGATATGAACGGAAAACTATTAAAGAATTACATTCAACGGAAAACGACTGGTTAAAGTTTAGAGTTTAAAATTTAGAGTTTAAAGTTTAGAGTCTAAACTATGTCAGTATCATATTCGGCAAATTCACCGGTCAGAATTCTGGAATTTTCCGCCGAACCACTTTGCTTTTATGTAAAGTTGCAATGTGTAACTTTACATTTTACCTAACTACACTTCCGGACAAAACTAAGGGACCACCAAATAAACTTGAAATAACTTTTCCAATTTACAAGTTGTTGTGAGTAGACTTTCACATGTCATAAATTGACGTTTATTGTGCACTATTCAAATAGTTTGCCATGAAACAATTAACAATATCAGGACATTATCTGCTAGGAAACGAAAAGTTAACAAAAAGCCCCAACAGTTGACTCGCAGTTTCAACTCACTTAATTAATAAAGCGTGCTTTGTGTTTCAAAAATTAGCCAATTTGTTTGCATTAAGTTAATTAAATGTGCCTAGACGCCATTGCAGACCAAAAGAAGTATCCCAAATGAGTATTCTTCTTCGTAAAGGATATTCACGAAGTGAAGTTGCTGGAATTCTAAACACCAACAAATCTGTGGTACAGATGGCCGCAGGACGGTGCAAAGGGACTGGTAGTTTCAAAACAAGATGCGGACCAGGTGCTGAAAGACAAAACAACACGCAGAGGATATCGTTTTATCGAACTTCAGGGTTTCAGAAAGCGGTTTGTAACATCCAGCATCTATCTAGTGAATTAAAAAAATTATCTTCGATTAGCCACTGGAACAGAAATTTCAACCAAAACAGTAAGAAGAAGACTGAAAGTAGTCAATTTATCCGCTAGAAAACCAGCAACCTGTCTAATCTCACAGCTACGCACAAAATAAATCGCTTCAACTTTTGTCAAAATCATCAATGTTGAGATGAGGAGCAGTGGAACTCCGTTTGGTTTTCGGATGAGTCCAGATTCCTTCCCAAACAAGTATCATCGCCGTGTTCTTGTCTTACGAAGACCACCTGAACGATTTGCACCGTGTACCATTCGAGAATTTGACAAATATGGTGGGGCTCTACAATGGTTTGGGCTGCGATACAATTTAATGGTCGTACAGAATTGGTTTTGATACGAAGTGGGTCGCTAACAGCAAGAAGATCTAGAGACGAGATTATTGTACCCGATGTTCAACAATTTGCCGAAAATTTCGACAATGGATTCATTTTTATGCAAGACAATGGCAAACCTCGTACAGCTAACATTGTCATAAATGCGTTGAAAGATGCGAATATCCAATGTTTGGAGTGGCCTTCCAAAAGCCCTGACCTCAATTCAATTGAGCATCTCTGGGATCAAATGGGCCAAAAAATTAAAAACTTGAAAGAAGCTTGTAGTGCTGCAAGAGGAGGGCATACACACTATTAATAATGTTACTTTTTATTACGAATTAGCATTTCAGTTCATAAGAAGACCATTGGTATTTTTGTCTAATTTTTAACATCATTTGTTCAAGTCCATAAAAGTGAAGTTTGTTAATTTTAATAGCTCTTAAGCCAACTGAACTGCAAGGAAACACTTGGACTTATATATTTATGTGTTTCATTAAATTTCGTCATCTGGTTTTAAATTTATTTTGAAGTTTACTAGTGGTCCCTTAATTTTGTCCGGAAGTGTAGTCACATAAATCTAGAGAATCGACTATTAAAATAATTGGGTCCATATTGTATAAAAATATATATATATAAATTTCGTTTTCGTTCAGATCAGAAACGAACGAAATATTTTTCGTTTTTGGTCCCTGGTATGTAGAACACATTTTATGTACTTTTTTTTTGGAGCCAGGCGGCTTAACGGCAATTAATTAATGGCATGGATGTTTAAGATGCGAAATATCGACTGTTATTTTTTGTTTTTTCTTCAATATTATCGTGGGGCCCCCACGATATGAAGTAAATGAAGAAAATCATTGGGTGGTGTTTGGTTTTCGGTAACAAACACAAACTGCACAAGCACATTACTCAGAAAGTCTGAAGATTATTTACTTAAAGTACCAAATTTCTTCACACAACGCGAAGGTTGTCATAAATGCAACTTGTCGACAATAATCAGCAACATAGTGGATACATGTGTCAAGTTAAACTCTGATACAATCGGCTTTCTTGGAGATAAAATATTACTGGGCATTATTCATACCTAGTTTGCGGTTATTAGAAATTAAAGTTCATACCTTTAGAAACCAACGGCAGACTTGCAGACCGCTGCTGCAGATTTGGGTCCAATGCAGATTCCAACGGTGCCAGCAGTCCTAGGAGGAGCCATCGCACACTTGCGGACCTTGATCATCCATTTACCAATTCAACGAAGAAATTGTCGTTTCCTAAAATATCAACACCTAATAAAATAGTGCGAATGTCTATGCAAAAACAAATTAATGTTACTTTGTTAGCGTTAGGGTTGAATTGGACAGAGGTCGAGTTATAATTGATGTTCTGCGGTGGTACGCAATGTTGTGATACTCGGTCAAAATGTGCATTTTAATGGGCCGTTTTGTCATTGAAAACATCAAAACTATCAAATTGAAAACATCAAATGAAAACATCAAAACTAGCTGTGAACAATGTTCGTTACTACAATACAATTGTGAGGCTGCGGTGGAGTGAGCGTTAACGCGTTCGCTTCTAGACTGCAAGGTCCCGGGGATCGATTCCCGGGTCTGCATATCTGGGGTGGTTATTCTGCAGTTTTCCCATTTCCTTGCAACAAACGTTGGACATGTGCCTCTACCATCTCTAAGTCGCATGCAGGTGCAGATGGGCAATAATAATAATAATAATGCCCCTCTCCTGTTACGCCCGCATAACTAGTAATAGCTCAGGGGCCCATGGTGAAATAAAATGTAATTGGACCATCAGACTTCTCCGTCAAATTATGACAGTAACCAATTACGCCATAGGTGGAGGAGTAGTAGAGATTATTATTATTATTGTTATTACAAAGTACTTGTAATAACGAAAAAACTCAGAACTAACATTATTTGTGACAGATACAGATATGTGACAGATACAAATGAAAATTCGTACCTTATAATTCCTTCGATGATTTGCAAAACTGTGAAGCGACCGTTGGTTTGGTGAAGCCGCTATCGGAGACGATTGTTGCGTTAGCGTAGGATCCGAATACGGTGCAGACCCTTTCATATTCTGCCATTCTTTGTTGATCGATGTTAAACCATGGCCAATAATTGTGTGCAATTTGGTGGAGTGGAATTTGGCAAGAAGTTTCCATTGAAAAGTCGAGGTGTTTTCTAAATAAAATAAAAATTGTACAGAGCGGCCAAGAAAGTGGTGTCAACTGTTATGCTGGACACTAATGGAGGACACTGTTCAAGGTGCAAATCAAATATATTTCGCAACGTGGCTGAAATGTTACCTAGGGTACATGCAAATAGTGTAACCAGATTTTTCTTGTCATTATTCGTTGCAATTAGTTGCAAAAGTTGACAGCACTTTCCTGAATGCTCTGTATCTATACATTAAAAAACTACTTACAAATATTCTTCGTCCTCTTGCTCTCCTTCTCTCATTCTCCGAAATGCAACGCTGAGAGTATTACAGTCGATTCCGCTTAATTGGGCCGCCAGTTAATCGGGGCAGCCGCCTATTTGGGCCAAAAATCTCAAGGAACGGAAACCAAACCAAGGAACCATCAGTAAATTTTACATTGTTTAATTGGGACAGTAACAAACGCCTTTTTATGATGTGATCGCATACATGTGCCGGGCAAATTTGTCGGAACACCCGATTTCTGGCTAACATTTTGTTTATTACCCACTCTTGAATAAAATGTTTCATTTTTTTAAATTCTATTCTTAATTGGGGCAGCCGCTTTATTAGGCCTAGATGTCCTAGTCCCGATGTTTCCACATTAAGCGGAATCGAAATTTAACTCTAACTTTAAGGTGGCGCGATATTTTATTGGTGATTTCCTCCAATCGTCTCAATTTAAAATTACAAACCGACTCTTTTTAGCTAACCGTCTGATAAAAATATACGATATTATAATATAGAGATGGCTCTGCGTTTAATAACCAATATTACAGCAATATTGAGATTATTCAGGATTAGAAATTGGAACCATGTATTAATAATTTCTTGATAAACCAGCAGATTGAATCGCGAGTTACGGTACATTTTAGCCGATTCAGCATTTGAACGGTAATTTACAGGTACCTCAGAGGATATAAAAATTCAAATTATTTCCGTGTCTTGTTAAAGAAGTTGCTTAAAGTGATATGTTCATGAACAAAGTCCGTCAAGGGGGGCTGTGAAAACAAAAAAACGCACGCCCTACTTGACTCGGATGCACAAAATTCACATCGAAGTCATTGAGCCATCTGTCAATGTCAAAAATTTGGTTTTTACTTTAGAACACAAAACCTTTGATAACCGAGCCCCATTTCCACAATGGAATTAATCAAAATGGGAAATGGGTGTATAGTGCTCAAGCTTGCATGGTCGAATTCCAGCAAAATTTGGCAGATTTTATAATTTAAGAAAATGATTTTGTCACGAAATTCGAAAACTGCAGACTTGTGGCGAACTGGTGGCGTTTTAAAACTTAAAGGATGAAAGATTAAATAAATAACGCACGACCACATATCGCCAGGGTTGTCAATGAATACTTCGATGCTGATGTTCGATAGACTTGAATTGTGTCGAAAATGTTCGGACATGATACGAAGAAGTTAAAGCTCTTATTCATCCCCGCCCCAGCCACCATAGTCGTGTTGTTTCCCGTTCTTCGGCAAGAATGGGATCTTCCCGAAAACGAAACAATAACGAATTTGGTGGAGTCAATGCCACGACCTAAGGAAGCCAATTTCCAATTTTCTGCCTGTCCGATGTTCTCTACGAAAGAAAAACTTAAATAACAATTACCAACGAAAAGTTTCTACGACAAGGAATTACTCAAAGTGCATAGCGAGTTGCGTTTTGTGCAGGTCAGGGTACATTTTCTGAAAAATGTGCCCACTGCAACACAAGTTCAAAGAGTTAAATTGTTGTGAAGTCACAAATACTTCTCATTACCATTTATTATTTTGATATCGACTACATATGAACTTTAAGCGGTTGTGATTTATCTTTGCAATGAGGCATTTTCTCCATTTTATTAATAAGAACTTTAAATCCATATACTTGGTTCGAAGATCGTAAAAGTAAGTACATATCATTAGGAAAAATGATTTTTCTTAGTGTGCTGCTCCCCTATTCGAAGCGTTATAAAACTAACAGCAACATTAAATAGTTTCATTTTGTTATGCTTCTTATGGTACACACCAATCCTCCCCAAACATTATCCTAACATGTCGCACCCCGGCGAGAACTGTGTCACAACTAAAAAGCTGCCCCTTTTGAGATTATGTCAGTATAAAATACGTACGGTGTGTCCCCTCATGCTAAAAAAGCATCACATCTCTGACTCGCATTTTAACCGCCAGAGGGCAGCTGTCAGTTTTCTTTTAGGCTAGTTCATTATTCATCATTGCAGGAATAGTCATAGTCAAGAACTGATTTACAGATTTGTAATTGTATATAATAATAATAATAATAATAACATTTACCGCAACAGATGGTCATCTGAAATTTAAAAGAAGCTTATACATGCAATATATGTTTGCAAGACGATTTTCTTTTTTCGTTATTTCTCAAAAACTGCACTTTTCAGCTATGTCACTTTTCTTGCCGGGGTGCGATATGTATACATTTTATAAAGTTTTACACACGAACTCAAACAAAAATGATCTGACAGTGAAAAAATGATTATCTGTCAGATTTCTAACAACGTTGCCTAATTCATATATTAACCCTTTCGCTGCTCAAAACGAATATTCACGCTTGCGGTGTAGCATCATGCAGTATATGTCAAGTCAATACCTGTCGATAATAAACGTGTCGTCTTTAACCTCGAGTTTGACTATCGCGTAAAAATGTCTCGCCGAAATAAACCGCTGACGGAAGAACGACTTTTGGCTTTAGTGGGCAACAGTGATGATAACTTTTGGACAATGAGAGCTAGCAATATTATTTCAGTTTATTGAACTAATTATGTAAAAATTGTTTTTGTGCTTTGCAATATACTTTTGTAACGGTGCTTTGTTTATACTTTTATCTATCATTTTAGGTACAATCTTTTCGAATATAATGGCCGTCATCACATAGAAAAATATAAAATTATGGTACGCTGCTCGAAGCGAATATATTTGTAAACACAAAACTGCTCCAGGCGAGTACTCTAGCGAGCGGTGATTTTGCGCGCATAGACATCCAAATCTTTAAAATGCTACGCGCAGCGAAAGGGTTAATATAATTAAAATGTTGCTTCAATCATTCAAGTGTGCTGATTTAAAGTAAACCAATCATCAACTATATTTTATATTATAATTTGACTGATCAGCTTTTGTAAAATAAAAATAGCAAATAAATTCTGTACTCAATAGATACTGAATTTGAAGGCGACATTGCTCACCGTCATAAAATATGACCTCTTTTTTTTTAATAAAACCTATTCTTCAAGTCCAGTGAGTTTTTACATTGGCCAACAAATAATAAAGATAAATAAAAATAAGAATGGAACAGAGACTATGGTAATATTATAGTAGTACAATTATATTATTAGCATTATTATCAAGTTCTCCTGAAAACTGTAGACTAACAACGTTGTAAAAAGTATTCCAAATAAAAATACTATCATTATTATTGAATTGTCAAAAAACCCTCTGTATAGTGATAATGCGAGAACTTAGAATGTTTCAACTATTTCTAAAACGTGTATTAGTTTAAAATATTGCCAAAATGTAATGTAAGTGCCATTACTTATGTTGCTCTGCAAAATAGGCATCGCAATACTTATTATAAGAAATAAGTATAAATTACCATGGAATATTGTTTCCCATCGTTTCACGCATAGCAAATTTTAATTAAGATGAAGCTCCTTAAACCCTGGAATTGATGGAAAAAATATGAATTCTTCATACTTTTAATTGAAGCCAAAAAGGGGAATCTAAAAAAATTTAATAAGGGTTATTGGTCCAATAGCTTTATCGAACGTCGGTGAATATAACCATTACAGCAATAGTTGCATCTGGTGGTACTTGCCCTCATAACTGGAGAATACAAAACAGACTAAGGGTAACAAACTAACACATGCACTGACATTTTTGTAAATAGTCACTTTGTTATAGAGAAGCACCAAACTCGGGACGTCGGTAAAAGTCTGATTTTTTTTGCATGATTATAATACGACAAAATCTGTCTTTTTTTTAATTTCAACAAAGCTACCTATCCAATGCATCAATCAAAATCTAAGTTGCAGTACTATTCACTATGTAAAATACTGAAATTAGTAGAATACGTAGACTTTTAGAGCGCCGTAATATGTTCTTGACTTTGTTGCACTTTTATGAGCCGCAACTTTGTTGGCTACATTTGAAACTAGTGTGTATGTACTATGTGTATCAAATTCTTTGGAAAACTATAATAGAATTATGTTAATTCTATTAGAGATTAATCAACTTAAAAGGTAATTAGGTAGGTATTACCAAGTTGCGCTTATCACTAATTAATTCTAAAATCACCAAAACAGAGGTGAGCAAATAAGTTAGACCGGAAGTAACTATCATGGTTAAAATAGTTGTGAAATAATTCTATGAATGATGTACGTCATTTATAACTGATTTCCGAAATAACTATAAGTTACAGAATTATTTCACAATTCATCTTTTTATATGTGTAAATACGGCACCCATTAAGACTACAATGTGAAATAATTCTAGTAACCATGTGCAATAATTATTATGACTCTTTGAGTTTCAAATAAACTATAAATTACAGAATTATTTCCCAATTTAACCTTCTTATATGTGTAAATACGCCACCCATTAAGACAATAGTGTGAAAGAATTCTATTGACTATGCACAATAATTATGACTCTCTGATTTTCATAGTAACTATAAATTATAGAATTATTTCACAATTTCATCTTCTTATAGCCAAATGTACAATATGGCCACGGTGCCATTTTAAACACAACACACATGTGTTGTTACGATGTATGTTATAAACCTTATTGTTTTTAGAACATACATTATATTTTTTTTTACCTTTTGTGATCTTTTTTTTTTTCAATTATGTATTTTTAATTATCTGGAATTATATACTTTTTTTATTTTTCTGTTTTTTTAATATATTTTTTTAATGTATTTTTTTATTCTTTTAATTATTTTTTTTATATATATTTTTTAATGTATTTTTTTATTCTTTTAATTATTCTTACAAATAATGTTCCAGTTGAATATTTTTATTAGACTTTAGTGTTTTCTTTCATTTTTTCAAACCACATTAATACTAAGTAACTAGCATAAATTACAAATCTTGCCGAAACGTCGAAGACATAAAAATGTCTTTACAAGCGAAATGGCAAAGCCTTTTGGGGCTCCTTGACGGCTTCTTCCTCTTGAAATCTCTCGGAGGTCTCTCTTGGAGGTTGCTGATCAACGTGGCTATTCGTACCATAGAGCGGTACGAATTACCATTGCGATAGTTCGGCAGAGGAAAAGCTGAACCAGTCACTTGGGTTGCACAACCATGAATTTGAACCATGAAATTCTGCGACAGATTTTCCTCGTGTGATGGTGCAAAATTTCGTATTTGGGATTGCGTGAGATGCATCCGAGGAATACCAGTTTGAAAACTTGCATGGCTGGCGGCTCTTGAAGACTTACAACTATATAAATTCGCATACACATAGTACATTTTTCTAACAATCGATTGGATGATTGTATCAACATTATATTAAGACACAAGTCGAGAACATTTAGCAGAGCCAACCGAGAGAAATTGTAGGTGGAAAATGCACGCGTAAATATGCTTTGTGGCAAAAATTGCTCATCATTACAAAGGCAGGCCAAAAGTAAGGTGCACGAAGATCCGCCTCAAGGCAAAAATACGCATCAAGCAAAGCAACTCGGACACATCTCTGAGCTATCAGCATCTTACACTACGGCATTTGTTTTTTCGATTTGCACCCAATTTTACGCCCCGGCGATTTCGTAAGTCGCAGAATTACAGCGCAAACAGAGAAAACCCCGCGATGCTGCAGAGTTGTGGAAAACTGCAAAGTGCATCTAGGTTGCGATGCTGGGAAATCATTTATCACATTGAAGCCAATATTCATGCCAAAATTGGAAACATTTCGTTTCTTTGAACATAAAAATGATGATTCATCGATTACCACAAAACATAGTTGAAAGGAATCAAATACGTATTAAGACTTCTACATGTAAAATCGCGTATTGAGACGGAGAAGCCCCAACTTATTTGAATAACTAGTACTGCAACTGATAAAGCCGCATACAAAGAAAGAAAATATATGTTTTTATTATTTTAGTGCAATTTATTTAAAATTTACACGTGTAACATGTTTTGAAAATTACTTAAGAGATAAAGTAATTTTGATTGCGTTTTATTGTAGCAAACTTGGTATAGATAAAAATAATATAATGATGCAAAAAAAAAAAAAAAAAAACGAAGTCAACCAATTATTTATTGTACGTGCATGTGTGCGTTTGTAACTGCCAAGGATTTTGTCCACCTGGCAACACAAGAACAGATGGCTTTGGTGAAGAGTGCCATAATAATAGGGAAAGCACAAAATAAAGAATAAAAGTTAAGAAGCAATACGCAAAAACCGGAATTTTACCAAGCGCAGTATTGAGCAGACGCTGAATTACAACAAATTACAACAAGTGTAGGTACTTATTCGTGACAAAATGTTTGTAATTACGGTTGCTTGATTTTGACGCAAGTGTAGAGTTTCAATTTTAAAATAGTATTAAAATTAGTATAAAGACCGATTCAGAGTCAACGTTGGGTGATGTTATGTGATGTTATGTGATTGCAGTTGTTGCGCTATGTCGACTACGAATCAACCTTAATTGAATCTTCTTGTTCTTGGATTGCCATACTCGATGTCCCCGCATACGTCAGTGCACGGGTGTCTGTATCGTAGTTACAGTGACGTATGGCACCTACAGTTTAACGTCGGCTGCGAACGACTGGTTTCTGGGGAAACATCCCTGGGCAGATTTATAAGAATACAAACATTCAATTGAATACTAAATTCAATTCTAAAGGCACAATTGAAAAGTGTTTGGATTGGAACATTTGCTCATCAGAATAAGTTATGTGCACAATTAAAAGAATAAACTGCTAGAATCGTATCCAATTTAGTGTCATGTGCATATAAATAAACTTTATAACCAAAGACTGAAAGTATCAACGCAGCACTAATTGATAGTTTTGAATAATGTTGGTCAATATAAAACAAATTATTTGTAATATTGTAAACTTAAGAAAAATTAACATTGTTCATAACTAGATGTGAGAAATATAAAATTTCTTACCTAACAATTCCTTCCATGATTTGCAAAACTCTGAAGCGACGGTTAGATCGGCGAAGCCACTATCGGAGACGATCGGTGTTCCTCGTCGGGTAGATAAATTCATGTCAGATTAACAGTCGCTCCATTTACCACTCCGGGAAAGGGGTTCGTTTTTCTAAAATATATTGTTATTGTAATAATGGAAATGAACAAAAACATTATAAATAGATACAGGTGAAAATTATTATGTATGCGACACTTATTTTGTTGAATATCAGAAGTGAAGATCAAATTAGATAATCTCAATTAAGTTATATGTAAAATATTTGGACGCATATTGTGTGAAACACCAAAAGTATTTTCATATAAGTATCTGCATACCACGATGTGTCAATTAGATGCAAGTCTTTCATAGGTTTAAGTACGAGGGTCACTTTCGAAGTGAGAACCGTTTTGGTTTGAATAGAAATATAAGTAAAGTTTTTCAAAATTTTAATTTTTGCAATAACAAACATCCTTTGGCTGTTTTTCAAAAAACCCATGTCCCGATCTAGGCATTTTACGAACGTGAAAGGAGTCATGATGATCCCCTCTTCGTCGAGTCGGGAACCAGTCCGTATAACCAACCAACTGGTGAGTGTGTCTTTCGCCTAATTGTCTGTTTCCATCTGTTTTCTGCCTAAAGTATCGTTCAATTTCGCAAACAGGTGATAGGCGGAAGGTGCCCGTACCGGATCATAAGGTGGGCGCTCAAGAGATTACCGTTGAAGCTTCTCGAGTGACACTTGCGTTTTGCCTGCCACTTTGCTCTTTTTTACCTGTTTACCTGGTATTTATCAGGTTACCTGTTTTTACTTTAAAAATGACCCTCGTAATTATGCTTGATGATAATCATAGTTCAAAATAATCTTTTAGTTATGCTGTTCACGTTAATTAAATCACAGTGCTTAAAATAATTAGTAATGCAGTAGATAATTGTAATTGTTGAACATCCACCGTTACAAATTTATTAAACGCAATTTAATGTGGGCTATACCGAAACAGGGCGAGTCATTGAAATGGGAAAGCTCGATTGCACCTGCACCGTTAAGGATATCGAAATTAACCAAATGGCACTGCAAACAGTAATTACAATATCCCACTCCCCGTAAGCATTATTCATTTGCTAGCTTTAAACAATAGAAAAATTTTCACATCAATCACTACCTTCCTTAGAAATTGCCAAATAAAAATATAAATATATAATCCTGACATCATTGAACTGGCTGTAGGCTCGTACCTTATGCCAGGGTTGGGAGCTCGCAGCCAAGCCCTATGGCTTGGAGGCGGGACTCCAAGACCCTACAAAAAAAAAAAAAAAAAAAAAAAAAAAAACAGTGGAGTTTGTGAATGTATAACATCACACATTTGAATTTGCCCATTTTTAGGCTTTAGAAATCCGTTTAATTTTTGCAGTTAGCTTTAACCATTCAAAATGAACACAGATCTCATCGATATAAACTTGGCGTGCCATGAAAATCTATCAATTCCGACACAATTATAAACGTCAAAGTGACATTTATTGTACGCCACATTTTAATTTTCTGTCGTAAAAATGATTGTTTTGCATATCGAAATGGTTGCCGCCAAAATGTACGAGAGTCAGTTGTTTAGAAATAGGCAAGTTACAACCTGATATCCCAAAACCAAAGCATCTCCATATCAATGACTCACCTTGTATAAAGTGTACATTCCAAATCTTCTGTGTAAATTTTACAAGATCCAACAGGCAAATAGGACCGCTCTGGTGCCTCTTAACCTCTGAGAGAATCGCGGGCGACTGAATGCGAGGTCCGCCTGTAGCTGCTTGCCCCGAGCGCGCGCAGTTTCGTAGAAAAAACGTCTATTCTAGGAATATATACCTACTCCTTATCGACAAACTCGAGAAAAAATTTTAAGCCGGGCGGGCGGGCACGCTTGAGCCTTCTGCCTTAATTGTTAACAAACCCCATAAGGGGCCCATGGTTAATTTAAGATCGATATTGATAATTGTTCCTTCGTAGATGCTTTGTGCCTCGAGGAATTGCGTAAATGACTTTTGTACGTATCACTACGTTTTCAATATTATCTCCACCGATTGAACTCCGCAAACAGAGCCGGATTATGGTTGTATGCAGACAATTTAATTGATACACTAAAAAAATCCCATAAGCAGCGGTGTTTTTGTAATTACGACAGCGAAAAAAGTTTGCCATAACTTGTCCGGCGACAAAACGGAACCCAACGTTTGAAAGCGTCTCGGCCGTGGCATGACAACCAATTTAAATCCAAGTTCAGAAGAAATATGTTGGGAATCGATATAAAAGCAAAACGATATCATGGTCGGTTAAAATTATCTCGACATCACTTTAGAGAGGGTGACTCCAAGTCTCTTTTCCCAAGTACCTACGTGTGTTCACAGCAGGGACTGAAAACGGAACGAGAACGAAAACGAAATAACGAAATTAAACGAAATATTTGTAAGAACGAAAACGAAATCGAAAACGGAATTCATACTTTTCGTTCAAAATCGAAAACGAAAAAATAAGTTTCTAATCCCGGTTACTACCGTTGTTCATGCCCCTTTTTAAATTAAAAGTGTCTCCTTTAATGGCAAACATCTCTAGCAGCTATATCGAAAGCTGTAGGTAAAAAAAGTGTTATTGCGAGTTTCAGACGACGGTTGTGCCGGGGGCCCGTGAAAAAAAAAACGTGATTTTTTTCACGCATTTTTACACGAACACGTGTGCCTGGCTCGGCAAATATATATTCCTGTGTGCCACTGTCAACAATTCCCCCCCCGGGGGGGGGGGTTTCAAATGAGCCAATAGATATACAAATAAATAAATAAATGACGAACGAATGGCAATTTGATGCCGAGATTTAACTCGATTTAACGTATAAAGTGATATGCTACAATAGTCTGAGATCTACCTATCAACCGTATCAGTGTGCAAAGCTTCAGTAGGTACCCTAAGAATATTTTACATTTTCGGAAAATTTCACATTTAATTCTATGAACATTTTATCTAGTATTTGGTCGTAAATATTACTTCGAATATTAACTTTGTGAATTGAGCAAGTATAATCATACTACAAGAATGATTGTAATGTTATTGGACGTTTTCGCCTTCACGACGCTGGTTAATCTCTTTCATTTAACTGCAGTTCGAACTAAAATTTATTTCTGTGATATTTCTCATATTAAGGTTCATTAATTCTATAATTTAAGTAATAAGATTAAGGACACACAATTATTACTTAAAACTATAAAATTCATTTATTTTTATATAATTTATCAAAGAGTTGTTCATTTTCCCCCAGAGTTTCAAAGGGGTTACATGTAAAGTTTTAGTTGGCTATACTTTTTAGTATACCAAATTTTTGGCAAGTATAAGTACTGATAATGGGGTGAATATGCTTAAAGCGGTTATTAGCAGACCAACAACAACATGAAAAAGAAAGCGACGATACAGAAGAAAACAAAGCAGAAGAAGCCATACTTGGACCAGAACTTGACGCTTCTGTGGATGCAATTTGTTAGGGGATACAAATAGCTGCAGCCCCATACTACAGAGTGTGCGGTGCGCTGCTCATACGTTACAACTAGCCGCGGAAGACGTTTTAAGATATGAAAGTATAGAAACAACAATATGCGGGGCTAGAAAAGTGTGCAAAAAATTAGGTACAATGTGTGTTTTAACCATAATTAAACGTTTAAAATTACGGAAACCCATATCAGATTGCATTACTCGTTGGCATAGCACACGCGATATGTTGGAAAGGCTTCTGTCATTAAAAGACTTTTGCAAAGATATGAACGGAAAACTATTAAAGAATTACATTCAACGGAAAACGACTGGTTAAAGTTTAGAGTTTAAAATTTAGAGTTTAAAGTTTAGAGTCTAAACTATGTCAGTATCATATTCGGCAAATTCACCGGTCAGAATTCTGGAATTTTCCGCCGAACCACTTTGCTTTTATGTAAAGTTGCAATGTGTAACTTTACATTTTACCTAACTACACTTCCGGACAAAACTAAGGGACCACCAAATAAACTTGAAATAACTTTTCCAATTTACAAGTTGTTGTGAGTAGACTTTCACATGTCATAAATTGACGTTTATTGTGCACTATTCAAATAGTTTGCCATGAAACAATTAACAATATCAGGACATTATCTGCTAGGAAACGAAAAGTTAACAAAAAGCCCCAACAGTTGACTCGCAGTTTCAACTCACTTAATTAATAAAGCGTGCTTTGTGTTTCAAAAATTAGCCAATTTGTTTGCATTAAGTTAATTAAATGTGCCTAGACGCCATTGCAGACCAAAAGAAGTATCCCAAATGAGTATTCTTCTTCGTAAAGGATATTCACGAAGTGAAGTTGCTGGAATTCTAAACACCAACAAATCTGTGGTACAGATGGCCGCAGGACGGTGCAAAGGGACTGGTAGTTTCAAAACAAGATGCGGACCAGGTGCTGAAAGACAAAACAACACGCAGAGGATATCGTTTTATCGAACTTCAGGGTTTCAGAAAGCGGTTTGTAACATCCAGCATCTATCTAGTGAATTAAAAAAATTATCTTCGATTAGCCACTGGAACAGAAATTTCAACCAAAACAGTAAGAAGAAGACTGAAAGTAGTCAATTTATCCGCTAGAAAACCAGCAACCTGTCTAATCTCACAGCTACGCACAAAATAAATCGCTTCAACTTTTGTCAAAATCATCAATGTTGAGATGAGGAGCAGTGGAACTCCGTTTGGTTTTCGGATGAGTCCAGATTCCTTCCCAAACAAGTATCATCGCCGTGTTCTTGTCTTACGAAGACCACCTGAACGATTTGCACCGTGTACCATTCGAGAATTTGACAAATATGGTGGGGCTCTACAATGGTTTGGGCTGCGATACAATTTAATGGTCGTACAGAATTGGTTTTGATACGAAGTGGGTCGCTAACAGCAAGAAGATCTAGAGACGAGATTATTGTACCCGATGTTCAACAATTTGCCGAAAAATTCGACAATGGATTCATTTTTATGCAAGACAATGGCAAACCTCGTACAGCTAACATTGTCATAAATGCGTTGAAAGATGCGAATATCCAATGTTTGGAGTGGCCTTCCAAAAGCCCTGACCTCAATTCAATTGAGCATCTCTGGGATCAAATGGGCCAAAAAATTAAAAACTTGAAAGAAGCTTGTAGTGCTGCAAGAGGAGGGCATACACACTATTAATAATGTTACTTTTTATTACGAATTAGCATTTCAGTTCATAAGAAGACCATTGGTATTTTTGTCTAATTTTTAACATCATTTGTTCAAGTCCATAAAAGTGAAGTTTGTTAATTTTAATAGCTCTTAAGCCAACTGAACTGCAAGGAAACACTTGGACTTATATATTTATGTGTTTCATTAAATTTCGTCATCTGGTTTTAAATTTATTTTGAAGTTTACTAGTGGTCCCTTAATTTTGTCCGGAAGTGTAGTCACATAAATCTAGAGAATCGACTATTAAAATAATTGGGTCCATATTGTATAAAAATATATATATATATAAATTTCGTTTTCGTTCAGATCAGAAACGAACGAAATATTTTTCGTTTTTGGTCCCTGGTATGTAGAACACATTTTATGTACTTTTTTTTTGGAGCCAGGCGGCTTAACGGCAATTAATTAATGGCATGGATGTTTAAGATGCGAAATATCGACTGTTATTTTTTGTTTTTTCTTCAATATTATCGTGGGGCCCCCACGATATGAAGTAAATGAAGAAAATCATTGGGTGGTGTTTGGTTTTCGGTAACAAACACAAACTGCACGAGCACATTACTCAGAAAGTCTGAAGATTATTTACTTAAAGTACCAAATTTCTTCACACAACGCGAAGGTTGTCATAAATGCAACTTGTCGACAATAATCAGCAACATAGTGGATACATGTGTCAAGTTAAACTCTGATACAATCGGCTTTCTTGGAGATAAAATATTACTGGGCATTATTCATACCTAGTTTGCGGTTATTAGAAATTAAAGTTCAAACCTTTAGAAACCAACGGCAGACTTGCAGACCGCTGCTGCAGTTTTGGGTCCAATGCAGATTCCAACGGTGCCAGCAGTCCTAGGAGGAGCCATCGCACACTTGCGGACCTTGATCATCCATTTACCAATTCAACGAAGAAATTGTCGTTTCCTAAAATATCAACACCTAATAAAATAGTGCGAATGTCTATGCAAAAACAAATTAATGTTACTTTGTTAGCGTTAGGGTTGAATTGGACAGAGGTCGAGTTATAATTGATGTTCTGCGGTGGTACGCAATGTTGTGATACTCGGTCAAAATGTGCATTTTAATGGGCCGTTTTGTCATTGAAAACATCAAAACTATCAAATTGAAAACATCAAATGAAAACATCAAAACTAGCTGTGAACAATGTTCGTTACTACAATACAATTGTGAGGCTGCGGTGGAGTGAGCGTTAACGCGTTCGCTTCTAGACTGCAAGGTCCCGGGGATCGATTCCCGGGTCTGCATATCTGGGGTGGTTATTCTGCAGTTTTCCCATTTCCTTGCAACAAACGTTGGACATGTGCCTCTACCATCTCTAAGTCGCATGCAGGTGCAGATGGGCAATAATAATAATAATGCCCCTCTCCTGTTACGCCCGCATAACTAGTAATAGCTCAGGGGCCCATGGTGAAATAAAATGTAATTGGACCATCAGACTTCTCCGTCAAATTATGACAGTAACCAATTACGCCATAGGTGGAGGAGTAGTAGAGATTATTATTATTATTGTTATTACAAAGTACTTGTAATAACGAAAAAACTCAGAACTAACATTATTTGTGACAGATACAGATATGTGACAGATACAAATGAAAATTCGTACCTTATAATTCCTTCGATGATTTGCAAAACTGTGAAGCGACCGTTGGTTTGGTGAAGCCGCTATCGGAGACGATTGTTGCGTTAGCGTAGGATCCGAATACGGTGCAGACCCTTTCATATTCTGCCATTCTTTGTTGATCGATGTTAAACCATGGCCAATAATTGTGTGCAATTTGGTGGAGTGGAATTTGGCAAGAAGTTTCCATTGAAAAGTCGAGGTGTTTTCTAAATAAAATAAAAATTGTACAGAGCGGCCAAGAAAGTGGTGTCAACTGTTATGCTGGACACTAATGGAGGACACTGTTCAAGGTGCAAATCAAATATATTTCGCAACGTGGCTGAAATGTTACCTAGGGTACATGCAAATAGTGTAACCAGATTTTTCTTGTCATTATTCGTTGCAATTAGTTGCAAAAGTTGACAGCACTTTCCTGAATGCTCTGTATCTATACATTAAAAAACTACTTACAAATATTCTTCGTCCTCTTGCTCTCCTTCTCTCATTCTCCGAAATGCAACGCTGAGAGTATTACAGTCGATTCCGCTTAATTGGGCCGCCAGTTAATCGGGGCAGCCGCCTATTTGGGCCAAAAATCTCAAGGAACGGAAACCAAACCAAGGAACCATCAGTAAATTACATTGTTTAATTGGGACAGTAACAAACGCCTTTTTATGATGTGATCGCATACATGTGCCGGGCAAATTTGTCGGAACACCCGATTTCTGGCTAACATTTTATTTATTACCCACTCTTGAATAAAATGTTTCATTTTTTTAAATTCTATTCTTAATTGGGGCAGCCGCTTTATTAGGCCTAGATGTCCTAGTCCCGATGTTTCCACATTAAGCGGAATCGAAATTTAACTCTAACTTTAAGGTGGCGCGATATTTTATTGGTGATTTCCTCCAATCGTCTCAATTTAAAATTACAAACCGACTCTTTTTAGCTAACCGTCTGATAAAAATATACGATATTATAATATAGAGATGGCTCTGCGTTTAATAACCAATATTACAGCAATATTGAGATTATTCAGGATTAGAAATTGGAACCATGTATTAATAATTTCTTGATAAACCAGCAGATTGAATCGCGAGTTACGGTACATTTTAGCCGATTCAGCATTTGAACGGTAATTTACAGGTACCTCAGAGGATATAAAAATTCAAATTATTTCCGTGTCTTGTTAAAGAAGTTGCTTAAAGTGATATGTTCATGAACAAAGTCCGTCAAGGGGGGCTGTGAAAACAAAAAAACGCACGCCCTACTTGACTCGGATGCACAAAATTCACATCGAAGTCATTGAGCCATCTGTCAATGTCAAAAATTTGGTTTTTACTTTAGAACACAAAACCTTTGATAACCGAGCCCCATTTCCACAATGGAATTAATCAAAATGGGAAATGGGTGTATAGTGCTCAAGCTTGCATGGTCGAATTCCAGCAAAATTTGGCAGATTTTATAATTTAAGAAAATGATTTTGTCACGAAATTCGAAAACTGCAGACTTGTGGCGAACTGGTAGCGTTTTAAAACTTAAAGGATGAAAGATTAAATAAATAACGCACGACCACATATCGCCAGGGTTGTCAATGAATACTTCGATGCTGATGTTCGATAGACTTGAATTGTGTCGAAAATGTTCGGACATGATACGAAGAAGTTAAAGCTCTTATTCATCCCCGCCCCAGCCACCATAGTCGTGTTGTTTCCCGTTCTTCGGCAAGAATGGGATCTTCCCGAAAACGAAACAATAACGAATTTGGTGGAGTCAATGCCACGACCTAAGGAAGCCAATTTCCAATTTTCTGCCTGTCCGATGTTCTCTACGAAAGAAAAACTTAAATAACAATTACCAACGAAAAGTTTCTACGACAAGGAATTACTCAAAGTGCATAGCAAGTTGCGTTTTGTGCAGGTCAGGGTACATTTTCTGAAAAATGTGCCCACTGCAACACAAGTTCAAAGAGTTAAATTGTTGTGAAGTCACAAATACTTCTCATTACCATTTATTATTTTGATATCGACTACATATGAACTTTAAGCGGTTGTGATTTATCTTTGCAATGAGGCATTTTCTCCATTTTATTAATAAGAACTTTAAATCCATATACTTGGTTCGAAGATCGTAAAAGTAAGTACATATCATTAGGAAAAATGATTTTTCTTAGTGTGCTGCTCCCCTATTCGAAGCGTTATAAAACTAACAGCAACATTAAATAGTTTCATTTTGTTATGCTTCTTATGGTACACACCAATCCTCCCCAAACATTATCCTAACATGTCGCACCCCGGCGAGAACAGTGTCACAACTAAAAAGCTGCCCCTTTTGAGATTATGTCAGTATAAAATACGTACGGTGTGTCCCCTCATGCTAAAAAAGCATCACATCTCTGACTCGCATTTTAACCGCCAGAGGGCAGCTGTCAGTTTTCTTTTAGGCTAGTTCATTATTCATCATTGCAGGAATAGTCATAGTCAAGAACTGATTTACAGATTTGTAATTGTATATAATAATAATAATAATAATAACATTTACCGCAACAGATGGTCATCTGAAATTTAAAAGAAGCTTATACATGCAATATATGTTTGCAAGACGATTTTCTTTTTTCGTTATTTCTCAAAAACTGCACTTTTCAGCTATGTCACTTTTCTTGCCGGGGTGCGATATGTATACATTTTATAAAGTTTTACACACGAACTCAAACAAAAATGATCTGACAGTGAAAAAATGATTATCTGTCAGATTTCTAACAACGTTGCCTAATTCATATATTAACCCTTTCGCTGCTCAAAACGAATATTCACGCTTGCGGTGTAGCATCATGCAGTATATGTCAAGTCAATACCTGTCGATAATAAACGTGTCGTCTTTAACCTCGAGTTTGACTATCGCGTAAAAATGTCTCGCCGAAATAAACCGCTGACGGAAGAACGACTTTTGGCTTTAGTGGGCAACAGTGATGATAACTTTTGGACGATGAGAGCTAGCAATATTATTTCAGTTTATTGAACTAATTATGTAAAAATTGTTTTTGTGCTTTGCAATATACTTTTGTAACGGTGCTTTGTTTATACTTTTATCTATCATTTTAGGTACAATCTTTTCGAATATAATGGCCGTCATCACATAGAAAAATATAAAATTATGGTACGCTGCTCGAAGCGAATATATTTGTAAACACAAAACTGCTCCAGGCGAGTACTCTAGCGAGCGGTGATTTTGCGCGCATAGACATCCAAATCTTTAAAATGCTACGCGCAGCGAAAGGGTTAATATAATTAAAATGTTGCTTCAATCATTCAAGTGTGCTGATTTAAAGTAAACCAATCATCAACTATATTTTATATTATAATTTGACTGATCAGCTTTTGTAAAATAAAAATAGCAAATAAATTCTGTACTCAATAGATACTGAATTTGAAGGCGACATTGCTCACCGTCATAAAATATGACCTCTTTTTTTTTAATAAAACCTATTCTTCAAGTCCAGTGAGTTTTTACATTGGCCAACAAATAATAAAGATAAATAAAAATAAGAATGGAACAGAGACTATGGTAATATTATAGTAGTACAATTATATTATTAGCATTATTATCAAGTTCTCCTGAAAACTGTAGACTAACAACGTTGTAAAAAGTATTCCAAATAAAAATACTATCATTATTATTGAATTGTCAAAAAACCCTCTGTATAGTGATAATGCGAGAACTTAGAATGTTTCAACTATTTCTAAAACGTGTATTAGTTTAAAATATTGCCAAAATGTAATGTAAGTGCCATTACTTATGTTGCTCTGCAAAATAGGCATCGCAATACTTATTATAAGAAATAAGTATAAATTACCATGGAATATTGTTTCCCATCGTTTCACGCATAGCAAATTTTAATTAAGATGAAGCTCCTTAAACCCTGGAATTGATGGAAAAAATATGAATTCTTCATACTTTTAATTGAAGCCAAAAAGGGAAATCTAAAAAAATTTAATAAGGGTTATTGGTCCAATAGCTTTATCGAACGTCGGTGAATATAACCATTACAGCAATAGTTGCATCTGGTGGTACTTGCCCTCATAACTGGAGAATACAAAACAGACTAAGGGTAACAAACTAACACATGCACTGACATTTTTGTAAATAGTCACTTTGTTATAGAGAAGCACCAAACTCGGGACGTCGGTAAAAGTCTGATTTTTTTTGCATGATTATAATACGACAAAATCTGTCTTTTTTTTTAATTTCAACAAAGCTACCTATCCAATGCATCAATCAAAATCTAAGTTGCAGTACTATTCACTATGTAAAATACTGAAATTAGTAGAATACGTAAGACTTTTAGAGCGCCGTAATATGTTCTTGACTTTGTTGCACTTTTATGAGCCGCAACTTTGTTGGCTACATTTGAAACTAGTGTGTATGTACTATGTGTATCAAATTCTTTGGAAAACTATAATAGAATTATGTTAATTCTATTAGAGATTAATCAACTTAAAAGGTAATTAGGTAGGTATTACCAAGTTGCGCTTATCACTAATTAATTCTAAAATCACCAAAACAGAGGTGAGCAAATAAGTTAGACCGGAAGTAACTATCATGGTTAAAATAGTTGTGAAATAATTCTATGAATGATGTACGTCATTTATAACTGATTTCCGAAATAACTATAAGTTACAGAATTATTTCACAATTCATCTTTTTATATGTGTAAATACGGCACCCATTAAGACTACAATGTGAAATAATTCTAGTAACCATGTGCAATAATTATTATGACTCTTTGAGTTTCAAATAAACTATAAATTACAGAATTATTTCCCAATTTAACCTTCTTATATGTGTAAATACGCCACCCATTAAGACAATAGTGTGAAAGAATTCTATTGACTATGCACAATAATTATGACTCTCTGATTTTCATAGTAACTATAAATTATAGAATTATTTCACAATTTCATCTTCTTATAGCCAAATGTACAATATGGCCACGGTGCCATTTTAAACACAACACACATGTGTTGTTACGATGTATGTTATAAACCTTATTGTTTTTAGAACATACATTATATTTTTTTTTACCTTTTGTGATCTTTTTTTTTTTCAATTATGTATTTTTAATTATCTGGAATTATATACTTTTTTTATTTTTCTGTTTTTTTAATATATTTTTTTAATGTATTTTTTTATTCTTTTAATTATTTTTTTTATATATATTTTTTAATGTATTTTTTTATTCTTTTAATTATTCTTACAAATAATGTTCCAGTTGAATATTTTTATTAGACTTTAGTGTTTTCTTTCATTTTTTCAAACCACATTAATACTAAGTAACTAGCATAAATTACAAATCTTGCCGAAACGTCGAAGACATAAAAATGTCTTTACAAGCGAAATGGCAAAGTCTTTTGGGGCTCCTTGACGGCTTCTTCCTCTTGAAATCTCTCGGAGGTCTCTCTTGGAGGTTGCTGATCAACGTGGCTATTCGTACCATAGAGCGGTACGAATTACCATTGCGATAGTTCGGCAGAGGAAAAGCTGAACCAGTCACTTGGGTTGCACAACCATGAATTTGAACCATGAAATTCTGCGACAGATTTTCCTCGTGTGATGGTGCAAAATTTCGTATTTGGGATTGCGTGAGATGCATCCGAGGAATACCAGTTTGAAAACTTGCATGGCTGGCGGCTCTTGAAGACTTACAACTATATAAATTCGCATACACATAGTACATTTTTCTAACAATCGATTGGATGATTGTATCAACATTATATTAAGACACAAGTCGAGAACATTTAGCAGAGCCAACCGAGAGAAATTGTAGGTGGAAAATGCACGCGTAAATATGCTTTGTGGCAAAAATTGCTCATCATTACAAAGGCAGGCCAAAAGTAAGGTGCACGAAGATCCGCCTCAAGGCAAAAATACGCATCAAGCAAAGCAACTCGGACACATCTCTGAGCTATCAGCATCTTACACTACGGCATTTGTTTTTTCGATTTGCACCCAATTTTACGCCCCGGCGATTTCGTAAGTCGCAGAATTACAGCGCAAACAGAGAAAACCCCGCGATGCTGCAGAGTTGTGGAAAACTGCAAAGTGCATCTAGGTTGCGATGCTGGGAAATCATTTATCACATTGAAGCCAATATTCATGCCAAAATTGGAAACATTTCGTTTCTTTGAACATAAAAATGATGATTCATCGATTACCACAAAACATAGTTGAAAGGAATCAAATACGTATTAAGACTTCTACATGTAAAATCGCGTATTGAGACGGAGAAGCCCCAACTTATTTGAATAACTAGTACTGCAACTGATAAAGCCGCATACAAAGAAAGAAAATATATGTTTTTATTATTTTAGTGCAATTTATTTAAAATTTACACGTGTAACATGTTTTGAAAATTACTTAAGAGATAAAGTAATTTTGATTGCGTTTTATTGTAGCAAACTTGGTATAGATAAAAATAATATAATGATGCAAAAAAAAAAAAAAAAAACGAAGTCAACCAATTATTTATTGTACGTGCATGTGTGCGTTTGTAACTGCCAAGGATTTTGTCCACCTGGCAACACAAGAACAGATGGCTTTGGTGAAGAGTGCCATAATAATAGGGAAAGCACAAAATAAAGAATAAAAGTTAAGAAGCAATACGCAAAAACCGGAATTTTACCAAGCGCAGTATTGAGCAGACGCTGAATTACAACAAATTACAACAAGTGTAGGTACTTATTCGTGACAAAATGTTTGTAATTACGGTTGCTTGATTTTGACGCAAGTGTAGAGTTTCAATTTTAAAATAGTATTAAAATTAGTATAAAGACCGATTCCGAGTCAACGTTGGGTGATGTTATGTGATGTTATGTGATTGCAGTTGTTGCGCTATGTCGACTACGAATCAACCTTAATTGAATCTTCTTGTTCTTGGATTGCCATACTCGATGTCCCCGCATACGTCAGTGCACGGGTGTCTGTATCGTAGTTACAGTGACGTATGGCACCTACAGTTTAACGTCGGCTGCGAACGACTGGTTTCTGGGGAAACATCCCTGGGCAGATTTATAAGAATACAAACATTCAATTGAATACTAAATTCAATTCTAAAGGCACAATTGAAAAGTGTTTGGATTGGAACATTTGCTCATCAGAATAAGTTATGTGCACAATTAAAAGAATAAACTGCTAGAATCGTATCCAATTTAGTGTCATGTGCATATAAATAAACTTTATAACCAAAGACTGAAAGTATCAACGCAGCACTAATTGATAGTTTTGAATAATGTTGGTCAATATAAAACAAATTATTTGTAATATTGTAAACTTAAGAAAAATTAACATTGTTCATAACTAGATGTGAGAAATATAAAATTTCTTACCTAACAATTCCTTCCATGATTTGCAAAACTCTGAAGCGACGGTTAGATCGGCGAAGCCACTATCGGAGACGATCGGTGTTCCTCGTCGGGTAGATAAATTCATGTCAGATTAACAGTCGCTCCATTTACCACTCCGGGAAAGGGGTTCGTTTTTCTAAAATATATTGTTATTGTAATAATGGAAATGAACAAAAACATTATAAATAGATACAGGTGAAAATTATTATGTATGCGACACTTATTTTGTTGAATATCAGAAGTGAAGATCAAATTAGATAATCTCAATTAAGTTATATGTAAAATATTTGGACGCATATTGTGTGAAACACCAAAAGTATTTTCATATAAGTATCTGCATACCACGATGTGTCAATTAGATGCAAGTCTTTCATAGGTTTAAGTACGAGGGTCACTTTCGAAGTGAGAACCGTTTTGGTTTGAATAGAAATATAAGTAAAGTTTTTCAAAATTTTAATTTTTGCAATAACAAACATCCTTTGGCTGTTTTTCAAAAAACCCATGTCCCGATCTAGGCATTTTACGAACGTGAAAGGAGTCATGATGATCCCCTCTTCGTCGAGTCGGGAACCAGTCCGTATAACCAACCAACTGGTGAGTGTGTCTTTCGCCTAATTGTCTGTTTCCATCTGTTTTCTGCCTAAAGTATCGTTCAATTTCGCAAACAGGTGATAGGCGGAAGGTGCCCGTACCGGATCATAAGGTGGGCGCTCAAGAGATTACCGTTGAAGCTTCTCGAGTGACACTTGTGTTTTGCCTGCCACTTTGTTCTTTTTTACCTGTTTACCTGGTATTTATCAGGTTACCTGTTTTTACTTTAAAAATGACCCTCGTAATTATGCTTGATGATAATCATAGTTCAAAATAATCTTTTAGTTATGCTGTTCACGTTAATTAAATCACAGTGCTTAAAATAATTAGTAATGCAGTAGATAATTGTAATTGTTGAACATCCACCGTTACAAATTTATAAAACGCAATTTAATGTGGGCTATACCGAAACAGGGCGAGTCATTGAAATGGGAAAGCTCGATTGCACCTGCACCGTTAAGGATATCGAAATTAACCAAATGGCACTGCAAACAGTGGAGTTTGTGAATGTATAACATCACACATTTGAATTTGCCCATTTTTAGGCTTTAGAAATCCGTTTAATTTTTGCAGTTAGCTTTAACCATTCAAAATGAACACAGATCTCATCGATATAAACTTGGCGTGCCATGAAAATCTATCAATTCCGACACAATTATAAACGTCAAAGTGACATTTATTGTAAAAATGATTGTTTTGCATATCGAAATGGTTGCCGCCAAAATGTACGAGAGTCAGTTGTTTAGAAATAGGCAAGTTACAACCTGATATCCCAACACCAAAGCATCTCCATATCAATGACTCACCTTGTATAAAGTGTACATTCCAAATCTTCTGTGTAAATTTTACAAGATCCAACAGGCAAATAGGACCGCTCTGGTGCCTCTTAACCTCTGAGAGAATCGCGGGAGACTGAATGCGAGGTCCGCCTGTGGCTGCTTGCCCCGAGCGCGCGCAGTTTCGTAGAAAAAACGTCTATTCTAGGAATATATACCTACTCCTTATTTAAAAAATTTAAGCCGGGCGGGCGGGCACGCTTGAGCCTTCTGTCTTAATTGTTAACAAACCCCATAAGGGGCCCATGGTTAATTTAAGATCGATATTGATAATTGTTCCTTCGTAGATGCTTTGTGCCTCGAGGAATTGCGTAAATGACTTTTGTACGTATCACTACGTTTTCAATATTATCTCCACCGATTGAACTCCGCAAACAGAGCCGGATTATGGTTGTATGCAGACAATTTAATTGATACACTAAAAAAATCCCATAAGCAGCGGTGTTTTTGTAATTACGACAGCGAAAAAAGTTTGCCATAACTTGTCCGGCGACAAAACGGAACCCAACGTTTGAAAGCGTCTCGGCCGTGGCATGACAACCAATTTAAATCCAAGTTCAGAAGAAATATGTTGGGAATCGATATAAAAGCAAAACGATATCATGGTCGGTTAAAATTATCTCGACATCACTTTAGAGAGGGTGACTCCAAGTCTCTTTTCCCAAGTACCTACGTGTGTTCACAGCAGGGACTGAAAACGGAACGAGAACGAAAACGAAATAACGAAATTAAACGAAATATTTGTAAGAACGAAAACGAAATCGAAAACGGAATTCATACTTTTCGTTCAAAATCGAAAACGAAAAAATAAGTTTCTAATCCCGGTTACTACCGTTGTTCATGCCCCTTTTTAAATTAAAAGTGTCTCCTTTAATGGCAAACATCTCTAGCAGCTATATCGAAAGCTGTAGGTAAAAAAAGTGTTATTGCGAGTTTCAGACGACGGTTGTGCCGGGGGCCCGTGAAAAAAAAAACGTGATTTTTTTCACGCATTTTTACACGAACACGTGTGCCTGCCTCGGCAAATATATATTCCTGTGTGCCACTGTCAACAATTCCCCCCCCCCCCCCGGGGGGGGTTTCAAATGAGCCAATAAATATACAAATAAATAAATAAATGACGAACGAATGGCAATTTGATGCCGAGATTTAACTCGATTTAACGTATAAAGTGATATGCTACAATAGTCTGAGATCTACCTATCAACCGTATCAGTGTGCAAAGCTTCAGTAGGTACCCTAAGAATATTTTACATTTTCGGAAAATTTCACATTTAATTCTATGAACATTTTATCTAGTATTTGGTCGTAAATATTACTTCGAATATTAACTTTGTGAATTGAGCAAGTATCATCATACTACAAGAATGATTGTAATGTTATTGGACGTTTTCGCCTTCACGACGCTGGTTAATCTCTTTCATTTAACTGCAGTTCGAACTAAAATTTATTTCTGTGATATTTCTCATATTAAGGTTCATTAATTCTATAATTTAAGTAATAAGATTAAGGACACACAATTATTACTTAAAACTATAAAATTCATTTATTTTTATATAATTTATCAAAGAGTTGTTCATTTTCCCCCAGAGTTTCAAAGGGGTTACATGTAAAGTTTTAGTTGGCTATACTTTTTAGTATACCAAATTTTTGGCAAGTATAAGTACTGATAATGGGGTGAATATGCTTAAAGCGGTTATTAGCAGACCAACAACAACATGAAAAAGAAAGCGACGATACAGAAGAAAACAAAGCAGAAGAAGCCATACTTGGACCAGAACTTGACGCTTCTGTGGATGCAATTTGTTAGGGGATACAAATAGCTGCAGCCCCATACTACAGAGTGTGCGGTGCGCTGCTCATACGTTACAACTAGCCGCGGAAGACGTTTTAAGATATGAAAGTATAGAAACAACAATATGCGGGGCTAGAAAAGTGTGCAAAAAATTAGGTACAATGTGTGTTTTAACCATAATTAAACGTTTGAAATTACGGAAACCCATATCAGATTG
Organism: Othius punctulatus; assembly: GCA_951805005.1. Taxonomy (NCBI): domain Eukaryota; kingdom Metazoa; phylum Arthropoda; class Insecta; order Coleoptera; family Staphylinidae; genus Othius; species Othius punctulatus. The sequence continues at coordinate 58,239,840 of OX638143.1, forward strand.
CATTACTCGTTGGCATAGCACACGCGATATGTTGGAAAGGCTTCTGTCATTAAAAGACTTTTGCAAAGATATGAACGGAAAACTATTAAAGAATTACATTCAACGGAAAACGACTGGTTAAAGTTTAGAGTTTAAAATTTAGAGTTTAAAGTTTAGAGTCTAAACTATGTCAGTATCATATTCGGCAAATTCACCGGTCAGAATTCTGGAATTTTCCGCCGAACCACTTTGCTTTTATGTAAAGTTGCAATGTGTAACTTTACATTTTACCTAACTACACTTCCGGACAAAACTAAGGGACCACCAAATAAACTTGAAATAACTTTTCCAATTTACAAGTTGTTGTGAGTAGACTTTCACATGTCATAAATTGACGTTTATTGTGCACTATTCAAATAGTTTGCCATGAAACAATTAACAATATCAGGACATTATCTGCTAGGAAACGAAAAGTTAACAAAAAGCCCCAACAGTTGACTCGCAGTTTCAACTCACTTAATTAATAAAGCGTGCTTTGTGTTTCAAAAATTAGCCAATTTGTTTGCATTAAGTTAATTAAATGTGCCTAGACGCCATTGCAGACCAAAAGAAGTATCCCAAATGAGTATTCTTCTTCGTAAAGGATATTCACGAAGTGAAGTTGCTGGAATTCTAAACACCAACAAATCTGTGGTACAGATGGCCGCAGGACGGTGCAAAGGGACTGGTAGTTTCAAAACAAGATGCGGACCAGGTGCTGAAAGACAAAACAACACGCAGAGGATATCGTTTTATCGAACTTCAGGGTTTCAGAAAGCGGTTTGTAACATCCAGCATCTATCTAGTGAATTAAAAAAATTATCTTCGATTAGCCACTGGAACAGAAATTTCAACCAAAACAGTAAGAAGAAGACTGAAAGTAGTCAATTTATCCGCTAGAAAACCAGCAACCTGTCTAATCTCACAGCTACGCACAAAATAAATCGCTTCAACTTTTGTCAAAATCATCAATGTTGAGATGAGGAGCAGTGGAACTCCGTTTGGTTTTCGGATGAGTCCAGATTCCTTCCCAAACAAGTATCATCGCCGTGTTCTTGTCTTACGAAGACCACCTGAACGATTTGCACCGTGTACCATTCGAGAATTTGACAAATATGGTGGGGCTCTACAATGGTTTGGGCTGCGATACAATTTAATGGTCGTACAGAATTGGTTTTGATACGAAGTGAGTCGCTAACAGCAAGAAGATCTAGAGACGAGATTATTGTACCCGATGTTCAACAATTTGCCGAAAATTTCGACAATGGATTCATTTTTATGCAAGACAATGGCAAACCTCGTACAGCTAACATTGTCATAAATGCGTTGAAAGATGCGAATATCCAATGTTTGGAGTGGCCTTCCAAAAGCCCTGACCTCAATTCAATTGAGCATCTCTGGGATCAAATGGGCCAAAAAATTAAAAACTTGAAAGAAGCTTGTAGTGCTGCAAGAGGAGGGCATACACACTATTAATAATGTTACTTTTTATTACGAATTAGCATTTCAGTTCATAAGAAGACCATTGGTATTTTTGTCTAATTTTTAACATCATTTGTTCAAGTCCATAAAAGTGAAGTTTGTTAATTTTAATAGCTCTTAAGCCAACTGAACTGCAAGGAAACACTTGGACTTATATATTTATGTGTTTCATTAAATTTCGTCATCTGGTTTTAAATTTATTTTGAAGTTTACTAGTGGTCCCTTAATTTTGTCCGGAAGTGTAGTCACATAAATCTAGAGAATCGACTATTAAAATAATTGGGTCCATATTGTATAAAAATATATATATATAAATTTCGTTTTCGTTCAGATCAGAAACGAACGAAATATTTTTCGTTTTTGGTCCCTGGTATGTAGAACACATTTTATGTACTTTTTTTTTGGAGCCAGGCGGCTTAACGGCAATTAATTAATGGCATGGATGTTTAAGATGCGAAATATCGACTGTTATTTTTTGTTTTTTCTTCAATATTATCGTGGGGCCCCCACGATATGAAGTAAATGAAGAAAATCATTGGGTGGTGTTTGGTTTTCGGTAACAAACACAAACTGCACAAGCACATTACTCAGAAAGTCTGAAGATTATTTACTTAAAGTACCAAATTTCTTCATACAACGCGAAGGTTGTCATAAATGCAACTTGTCGACAATAATCAGCAACATAGTGGATACATGTGTCAAGTTAAACTCTGATACAATCGGCTTTCTTGGAGATAAAATATTACTGGGCATTATTCATACCTAGTTTGCGGTTATTAGAAATTAAAGTTCATACCTTTAGAAACCAACGGCAGACTTGCAGACCGCTGCTGCAGTTTTGGGTCCAATGCAGATTCCAACGGTGCCAGCAGTCCTAGGAGGAGCCATCGCACACTTGCGGACCTTGATCATCCATTTACCAATTCAACGAAGAAATTGTCGTTTCCTAAAATATCAACACCTAATAAAATAGTGCGAATGTCTATGCAAAAACAAATTAATGTTACTTTGTTAGCGTTAGGGTTGAATTGGACAGAGGTCGAGTTATAATTGATGTTCTGCGGTGGTACGCAATGTTGTGATACTCGGTCAAAATGTGCATTTTAATGGGCCGTTTTGTCATTGAAAACATCAAAACTATCAAATTGAAAACATCAAATGAAAACATCAAAACTAGCTGTGAACAATGTTCGTTACTACAATACAATTGTGAGGCTGCGGTGGAGTGAGCGTTAACGCGTTCGCTTCTAGACTGCAAGGTCCCGGGGATCGATTCCCGGGTCTGCATATCTGGGGTGGTTATTCTGCAGTTTTCCCATTTCCTTGCAACAAACGTTGGACATGTGCCTCTACCATCTCTAAGTCGCATGCAGGTGCAGATGGGCAATAATAATAATAATAATGCCCCTCTCCTGTTACGCCCGCATAACTAGTAATAGCTCAGGGGCCCATGGTGAAATAAAATGTAATTGGACCATCAGACTTCTCCGTCAAATTATGACAGTAACCAATTACGCCATAGGTGGAGGAGTAGTAGAGATTATTATTATTATTGTTATTACAAAGTACTTGTAATAACGAAAAAACTCAGAACTAACATTATTTGTGACAGATACAGATATGTGACAGATACAAATGAAAATTCGTACCTTATAATTCCTTCGATGATTTGCAAAACTGTGAAGCGACCGTTGGTTTGGTGAAGCCGCTATCGGAGACGATTGTTGCGTTAGCGTAGGATCCGAATACGGTGCAGACCCTTTCATATTCTGCCATTCTTTGTTGATCGATGTTAAACCATGGCCAATAATTGTGTGCAATTTGGTGGAGTGGAATTTGGCAAGAAGTTTCCATTGAAAAGTCGAGGTGTTTTCTAAATAAAATAAAAATTGTACAGAGCGGCCAAGAAAGTGGTGTCAACTGTTATGCTGGACACTAATGGAGGACACTGTTCAAGGTGCAAATCAAATATATTTCGCAACGTGGCTGAAATGTTACCTAGGGTACATGCAAATAGTGTAACCAGATTTTTCTTGTCATTATTCGTTGCAATTAGTTGCAAAAGTTGACAGCACTTTCCTGAATGCTCTGTATCTATACATTAAAAAACTACTTACAAATATTCTTCGTCCTCTTGCTCTCCTTCTCTCATTCTCCGAAATGCAACGCTGAGAGTATTACAGTCGATTCCGCTTAATTGGGCCGCCAGTTAATCGGGGCAGCCGCCTATTTGGGCCAAAAATCTCAAGGAACGGAAACCAAACCAAGGAACCATCAGTAAATTACATTGTTTAATTGGGACAGTAACAAACGCCTTTTTATGATGTGATCGCATACATGTGCCGGGCAAATTTGTCGGAACACCCGATTTCTGGCTAACATTTTATTTATTACCCACTCTTGAATAAAATGTTTCATTTTTTTAAATTCTATTCTTAATTGGGGCAGCCGCTTTATTAGGCCTAGATGTCCTAGTCCCGATGTTTCCACATTAAGCGGAATCGAAATTTAACTCTAACTTTAAGGTGGCGCGATATTTTATTGGTGATTTCCTCCAATCGTCTCAATTTAAAATTACAAACCGACTCTTTTTAGCTAACCGTCTGATAAAAATATACGATATTATAATATAGAGATGGCTCTGCGTTTAATAACCAATATTACAGCAATATTGAGATTATTCAGGATTAGAAATTGGAACCATGTATTAATAATTTCTTGATAAACCAGCAGATTGAATCGCGAGTTACGGTACATTTTAGCCGATTCAGCATTTGAACGGTAATTTACAGGTACCTCAGAGGATATAAAAATTCAAATTATTTCCGTGTCTTGTTAAAGAAGTTGCTTAAAGTGATATGTTCATGAACAAAGTCCGTCAAGGGGGGCTGTGAAAACAAAAAAACGCACGCCCTACTTGACTCGGATGCACAAAATTCACATCGAAGTCATTGAGCCATCTGTCAATGTCAAAAATTTGGTTTTTACTTTAGAACACAAAACCTTTGATAACCGAGCCCCATTTCCACAATGGAATTAATCAAAATGGGAAATGGGTGTATAGTGCTCAAGCTTGCATGGTCGAATTCCAGCAAAATTTGGCAGATTTTATAATTTAAGAAAATGATTTTGTCACGAAATTCGAAAACTGCAGACTTGTGGCGAACTGGTAGCGTTTTAAAACTTAAAGGATGAAAGATTAAATAAATAACGCACGACCACATATCGCCAGGGTTGTCAATGAATACTTCGATGCTGATGTTCGATAGACTTGAATTGTGTCGAAAATGTTCGGACATGATACGAAGAAGTTAAAGCTCTTATTCATCCCCGCCCCAGCCACCATAGTCGTGTTGTTTCCCGTTCTTCGGCAAGAATGGGATCTTCCCGAAAACGAAACAATAACGAATTTGGTGGAGTCAATGCCACGACCTAAGGAAGCCAATTTCCAATTTTCTGCCTGTCCGATGTTCTCTACGAAAGAAAAACTTAAATAACAATTACCAACGAAAAGTTTCTACGACAAGGAATTACTCAAAGTGCATAGCGAGTTGCGTTTTGTGCAGGTCAGGGTACATTTTCTGAAAAATGTGCCCACTGCAACACAAGTTCAAAGAGTTAAATTGTTGTGAAGTCACAAATACTTCTCATTACCATTTATTATTTTGATATCGACTACATATGAACTTTAAGCGGTTGTGATTTATCTTTGCAATGAGGCATTTTCTCCATTTTATTAATAAGAACTTTAAATCCATATACTTGGTTCGAAGATCGTAAAAGTAAGTACATATCATTAGGAAAAATGATTTTTCTTAGTGTGCTGCTCCCCTATTCGAAGCGTTATAAAACTAACAGCAACATTAAATAGTTTCATTTTGTTATGCTTCTTATGGTACACACCAATCCTCCCCAAACATTATCCTAACATGTCGCACCCCGGCGAGAACTGTGTCACAACTAAAAAGCTGCCCCTTTTGAGATTATGTCAGTATAAAATACGTACGGTGTGTCCCCTCATGCTAAAAAAGCATCACATCTCTGACTCGCATTTTAACCGCCAGAGGGCAGCTGTCAGTTTTCTTTTAGGCTAGTTCATTATTCATCATTGCAGGAATAGTCATAGTCAAGAACTGATTTACAGATTTGTAATTGTATATAATAATAATAATAATAATAATAATAACATTTACCGCAACAGATGGTCATCTGAAATTTAAAAGAAGCTTTTACATGCAATATATGTTTGCAAGACGATTTTCTTTTTTCGTTATTTCTCAAAAACTGCACTTTTCAGCTATGTCACTTTTCTTGCCGGGGTGCGATATGTATACATTTTATAAACATTTTACACACGAACTCAAACAAAAATGATCTGACAGTGAAAAAATGATTATCTGTCAGATTTCTAACAACGTTGCCTAATTCATATATTAACCCTTTCGCTGCTCAAAACGAATATTCACGCTTGCGGTGTAGCATCATGCAGTATATGTCAAGTCAATACCTGTCGATAATAAACGTGTCGTCTTTAACCTCGAGTTTGACTATCGCGTAAAAATGTCTCGCCGAAATAAACCGCTGACGGAAGAACGGCTTTTGGCTTTAGTGGGCAACAGTGATGATAACTTTTGGACGATGAGAGCTAGCAATATTATTTCAGTTTATTGAACTAATTATGTAAAAATTGTTTTTGTGCTTTGCAATATACTTTTGTAACGGTGCTTTGTTTATACTTTTATCTATCATTTTAGGTACAATCTTTCCGAATATAATGGCCGTCATCACATAGAAAAATATAAAATTATGGTACGCTGCTCGAAGCGAATATATTTGTAAACACAAAACTGCTCCAGGCGAGTACTCTAGCGAGCGGTGATTTTGCGCGCATAGACATCCAAATCTTTAAAATGCTACGCGCAGCGAAAGGGTTAATATAATTAAAATGTTGCTTCAATCATTCAAGTGTGCTGATTTAAAGTAAACCAATCATCAACTATATTTTATATTATAATTTGACTGATCAGCTTTTGTAAAATAAAAATAGCAAATAAATTCTGTACTCAATAGATACTGAATTTGAAGGCGACATTGCTCACCGTCATAAAATATGACCTCTTTTTTTTTAATAAAACCTATTCTTCAAGTCCAGTGAGTTTTTACATTGGCCAACAAATAATAAAGATAAATAAAAATAAGAATGGAACAGAGACTATGGTAATATTATAGTAGTACAATTATATTATTAGCATTATTATCAAGTTCTCCTGAAAACTGTAGACTAACAACGTTGTAAAAAGTATTCCAAATAAAAATACTATCATTATTATTGAATTGTCAAAAAACCCTCTGTATAGTGATAATGCGAGAACTTAGAATGTTTCAACTATTTCTAAAACGTGTATTAGTTTAAAATATTGCCAAAATGTAATGTAAGTGCCATTACTTATGTTGCTCTGCAAAATAGGCATCGCAATACTTATTATAAGAAATAAGTATAAATTACCATGGAATATTGTTTCCCATCGTTTCACGCATAGCAAATTTTAATTAAGATGAAGCTCCTTAAACCCTGGAATTGATGGAAAAAATATGAATTCTTCATACTTTTAATTGAAGCCAAAAAGGGGAATCTAAAAAAATTTAATAAGGGTTATTGGTCCAATAGCTTTATCGAACGTCGGTGAATATAACCATTACAGCAATAGTTGCATCTGGTGGTACTTGCCCTCATAACTGGAGAATACAAAACAGACTAAGGGTAACAAACTAACACATGCACTGACATTTTTGTAAATAGTCACTTTGTTATAGAGAAGCACCAAACTCGGGACGTCGGTAAAAGTCTGATTTTTTTTGCATGATTATAATACGACAAAATCTGTCTTTTTTTTTAATTTCAACAAAGCTACCTATCCAATGCATCAATCAAAATCTAAGTTGCAGTACTATTCACTATGTAAAATACTGAAATTAGTAGAATACGTAGACTTTTAGAGCGCCGTAATATGTTCTTGACTTTGTTGCACTTTTATGAGCCGCAACTTTGTTGGCTACATTTGAAACTAGTGTGTATGTACTATGTGTATCAAATTCTTTGGAAAACTATAATAGAATTATGTTAATTCTATTAGAGATTAATCAACTTAAAAGGTAATTAGGTAGGTATTACCAAGTTGCGCTTATCACTAATTAATTCTAAAATCACCAAAACAGAGGTGAGCAAATAAGTTAGACCGGAAGTAACTATCATGGTTAAAATAGTTGTGAAATAATTCTATGAATGATGTACGTCATTTATAACTGATTTCCGAAATAACTATAAGTTACAGAATTATTTCACAATTCATCTTTTTATATGTGTAAATACGGCACCCATTAAGACTACAATGTGAAATAATTCTAGTAACCATGTGCAATAATTATTATGACTCTTTGAGTTTCAAATAAACTATAAATTACAGAATTATTTCCCAATTTAACCTTCTTATATGTGTAAATACGCCACCCATTAAGACAATAGTGTGAAAGAATTCTATTGACTATGCACAATAATTATGACTCTCTGATTTTCATAGTAACTATAAATTATAGAATTATTTCACAATTTCATCTTCTTATAGCCAAATGTACAATATGGCCACGGTGCCATTTTAAACACAACACACATGTGTTGTTACGATGTATGTTATAAACCTTATTGTTTTTAGAACATACATTATATTTTTTTTTACCTTTTGTGATCTTTTTTTTTTTCAATTATGTATTTTTAATTATCTGGAATTATATACTTTTTTTATTTTTCTGTTTTTTTAATATATTTTTTTAATGTATTTTTTTATTCTTTTAATTATTTTTTTTATATATATTTTTTAATGTATTTTTTTATTCTTTTAATTATTCTTACAAATAATGTTCCAGTTGAATATTTTTATTAGACTTTAGTGTTTTCTTTCATTTTTTCAAACCACATTAATACTAAGTAACTAGCATAAATTACAAATCTTGCCGAAACGTCGAAGACATAAAAATGTCTTTACAAGCGAAATGGCAAAGCCTTTTGGGGCTCCTTGACGGCTTCTTCCTCTTGAAATCTCTCGGAGGTCTCTCTTGGAGGTTGCTGATCAACGTGGCTATTCGTACCATAGAGCGGTACGAATTACCATTGCGATAGTTCGGCAGAGGAAAAGCTGAACCAGTCACTTGGGTTGCACAACCATGAATTTGAACCATGAAATTCTGCGACAGATTTTCCTCGTGTGATGGTGCAAAATTTCGTATTTGGGATTGCGTGAGATGCATCCGAGGAATACCAGTTTGAAAACTTGCATGGCTGGCGGCTCTTGAAGACTTACAACTATATAAATTCGCATACACATAGTACATTTTTCTAACAATCGATTGGATGATTGTATCAACATTATATTAAGACACAAGTCGAGAACATTTAGCAGAGCCAACCGAGAGAAATTGTAGGTGGAAAATGCACGCGTAAATATGCTTTGTGGCAAAAATTGCTCATCATTACAAAGGCAGGCCAAAAGTAAGGTGCACGAAGATCCGCCTCAAGGCAAAAATACGCATCAAGCAAAGCAACTCGGACACATCTCTGAGCTATCAGCATCTTACACTACGGCATTTGTTTTTTCGATTTGCACCCAATTTTACGCCCCGGCGATTTCGTAAGTCGCAGAATTACAGCGCAAACAGAGAAAACCCCGCGATGCTGCAGAGTTGTGGAAAACTGCAAAGTGCATCTAGGTTGCGATGCTGGGAAATCATTTATCACATTGAAGCCAATATTCATGCCAAAATTGGAAACATTTCGTTTCTTTGAACATAAAAATGATGATTCATCGATTACCACAAAACATAGTTGAAAGGAATCAAATACGTATTAAGACTTCTACATGTAAAATCGCGTATTGAGACGGAGAAGCCCCAACTTATTTGAATAACTAGTACTGCAACTGATAAAGCCGCATACAAAGAAAGAAAATATATGTTTTTATTATTTTAGTGCAATTTATTTAAAATTTACACGTGTAACATGTTTTGAAAATTACTTAAGAGATAAAGTAATTTTGATTGCGTTTTATTGTAGCAAACTTGGTATAGATAAAAATAATATAATGATGCAAAAAAAAAAAAAAACAAAGTCAACCAATTATTTATTGTACGTGCATGTGTGCGTTTGTAACTGCCAAGGATTTTGTCCACCTGGCAACACAAGAACAGATGGCTTTGGTGAAGAGTGCCATAATAATAGGGAAAGCACAAAATAAAGAATAAAAGTTAAGAAGCAATACGCAAAAACCGGAATTTTACCAAGCGCAGTATTGAGCAGACGCTGAATTACAACAAATTACAACAAGTGTAGGTACTTATTCGTGACAAAATGTTTGTAATTACGGTTGCTTGATTTTGACGCAAGTGTAGAGTTTCAATTTTAAAATAGTATTAAAATTAGTATAAAGACCGATTCCGAGTCAACGTTGGGTGATGTTATGTGATGTTATGTGATTGCAGTTGTTGCGCTATGTCGACTACGAATCAACCTTAATTGAATCTTCTTGTTCTTGGATTGCCATACTCGATGTCCCCGCATACGTCAGTGCACGGGTGTCTGTATCGTAGTTACAGTGACGTATGGCACCTACAGTTTAACGTCGGCTGCGAACGACTGGTTTCTGGGGAAACATCCCTGGGCAGATTTATAAGAATACAAACATTCAATTGAATACTAAATTCAATTCTAAAGGCACAATTGAAAAGTGTTTGGATTGGAACATTTGCTCATCAGAATAAGTTATGTGCACAATTAAAAGAATAAACTGCTAGAATCGTATCCAATTTAGTGTCATGTGCATATAAATAAACTTTATAACCAAAGACTGAAAGTATCAACGCAGCACTAATTGATAGTTTTGAATAATGTTGGTCAATATAAAACAAATTATTTGTAATATTGTAAACTTAAGAAAAATTAACATTGTTCATAACTAGATGTGAGAAATATAAAATTTCTTACCTAACAATTCCTTCCATGATTTGCAAAACTCTGAAGCGACGGTTAGATCGGCGAAGCCACTATCGGAGACGATCGGTGTTCCTCGTCGGGTAGATAAATTCATGTCAGATTAACAGTCGCTCCATTTACCACTCCGGGAAAGGGGTTCGTTTTTCTAAAATATATTGTTATTGTAATAATGGAAATGAACAAAAACATTATAAATAGATACAGGTGAAAATTATTATGTATGCGACACTTATTTTGTTGAATATCAGAAGTGAAGATCAAATTAGATAATCTCAATTAAGTTATATGTAAAATATTTGGACGCATATTGTGTGAAACACCAAAAGTATTTTCATATAAGTATCTGCATACCACGATGTGTCAATTAGATGCAAGTCTTTCATAGGTTTAAGTACGAGGGTCACTTTCGAAGTGAGAACCGTTTTGGTTTGAATAGAAATATAAGTAAAGTTTTTCAAAATTTTAATTTTTGCAATAACAAACATCCTTTGGCTGTTTTTCAAAAAACCCATGTCCCGATCTAGGCATTTTACGAACGTGAAAGGAGTCATGATGATCCCCTCTTCGTCGAGTCGGGAACCAGTCCGTATAACCAACCAACTGGTGAGTGTGTCTTTCGCCTAATTGTCTGTTTCCATCTGTTTTCTGCCTAAAGTATCGTTCAATTTCGCAAACAGGTGATAGGCGGAAGGTGCCCGTACCGGATCATAAGGTGGGCGCTCAAGAGATTACCGTTGAAGCTTCTCGAGTGACACTTGTGTTTTGCCTGCCACTTTGTTCTTTTTTACCTGTTTACCTGGTATTTATCAGGTTACCTGTTTTTACTTTAAAAATGACCCTCGTAATTATGCTTGATGATAATCATAGTTCAAAATAATCTTTTAGTTATGCTGTTCACGTTAATTAAATCACAGTGCTTAAAATAATTAGTAATGCAGTAGATAATTGTAATTGTTGAACATCCACCGTTACAAATTTATAAAACGCAATTTAATGTGGGCTATACCGAAACAGGGCGAGTCATTGAAATGGGAAAGCTCGATTGCACCTGCACCGTTAAGGATATCGAAATTAACCAAATGGCACTGCAAACAGTGGAGTTTGTGAATGTATAACATCACACATTTGAATTTGCCCATTTTTAGGCTTTAGAAATCCGTTTAATTTTTGCAGTTAGCTTTAACCATTCAAAATGAACACAGATCTCATCGATATAAACTTGGCGTGCCATGAAAATCTATCAATTCCGACACAATTATAAACGTCAAAGTGACATTTATTGTAAAAATGATTGTTTTGCATATCGAAATGGTTGCCGCCAAAATGTACGAGAGTCAGTTGTTTAGAAATAGGCAAGTTACAACCTGATATCCCAACACCAAAGCATCTCCATATCAATGACTCACCTTGTATAAAGTGTACATTCCAAATCTTCTGTGTAAATTTTACAAGATCCAACAGGCAAATAGGACCGCTCTGGTGCCTCTTAACCTCTGAGAGAATCGCGGGCGACTGAATGCGAGGTCCGCCTGTGGCTGCTTGCCCCGAGCGCGCGCAGTTTCGTAGAAAAAACGTCTATTCTAGGAATATATACCTACTCCTTATTTAAAAAATTTAAGCCGGGCGGGCGGGCACGCTTGAGCCTTCTGTCTTAATTGTTAACAAACCCCATAAGGGGCCCATGGTTAATTTAAGATCGATATTGATAATTGTTCCTTCGTAGATGCTTTGTGCCTCGAGGAATTGCGTAAATGACTTTTGTACGTATCACTACGTTTTCAATATTATCTCCACCGATTGAACTCCGCAAACAGAGCCGGATTATGGTTGTATGCAGACAATTTAATTGATACACTAAAAAAATCCCATAAGCAGCGGTGTTTTTGTAATTACGACAGCGAAAAAAGTTTGCCATAACTTGTCCGGCGACAAAACGGAACCCAACGTTTGAAAGCGTCTCGGCCGTGGCATGACAACCAATTTAAATCCAAGTTCAGAAGAAATATGTTGGGAATCGATATAAAAGCAAAACGATATCATGGTCGGTTAAAATTATCTCGACATCACTTTAGAGAGGGTGACTCCAAGTCTCTTTTCCCAAGTACCTACGTGTGTTCACAGCAGGGACTGAAAACGGAACGAGAACGAAAACGAAATAACGAAATTAAACGAAATATTTGTAAGAACGAAAACGAAATCGAAAACGGAATTCATACTTTTCGTTCAAAATCGAAAACGAAAAAATAAGTTTCTAATCCCGGTTACTACCGTTGTTCATGCCCCTTTTTAAATTAAAAGTGTCTCCTTTAATGGCAAACATCTCTAGCAGCTATATCGAAAGCTGTAGGTAAAAAAAGTGTTATTGCGAGTTTCAGACGACGGTTGTGCCGGGGGCCCGTGAAAAAAAAAACGTGATTTTTTTCACGCATTTTTACACGAACACGTGTGCCTGGCTCGGCAAATATATATTCCTGTGTGCCACTGTCAACAATTCCCCCCCCCCCCCCGGGGGGGGGGGTTTCAAATGAGCCAATAAATATACAAATAAATAAATAAATGACGAACGAATGGCAATTTGATGCCGAGATTTAACTCGATTTAACGTATAAAGTGATATGCTACAATAGTCTGAGATCTACCTATCAACCGTATCAGTGTGCAAAGCTTCAGTAGGTACCCTAAGAATATTTTACATTTTCGGAAAATTTCACATTTAATTCTATGAACATTTTATCTAGTATTTGGTCGTAAATATTACTTCGAATATTAACTTTGTGAATTGAGCAAGTATCATCATACTACAAGAATGATTGTAATGTTATTGGACGTTTTCGCCTTCACGACGCTGGTTAATCTCTTTCATTTAACTGCAGTTCGAACTAAAATTTATTTCTGTGATATTTCTCATATTAAGGTTCATTAATTCTATAATTTAAGTAATAAGATTAAGGACACACAATTATTACTTAAAACTATAAAATTCATTTATTTTTATATAATTTATCAAAGAGTTGTTCATTTTCCCCCAGAGTTTCAAAGGGGTTACATGTAAAGTTTTAGTTGGCTATACTTTTTAGTATACCAAATTTTTGGCAAGTATAAGTACTGATAATGGGGTGAATATGCTTAAAGCGGTTATTAGCAGACCAACAACAACATGAAAAAGAAAGCGACGATACAGAAGAAAACAAAGCAGAAGAAGCCATACTTGGACCAGAACTTGACGCTTCTGTGGATGCAATTTGTTAGGGGATACAAATAGCTGCAGCCCCATACTACAGAGTGTGCGGTGCGCTGCTCATACGTTACAACTAGCCGCGGAAGACGTTTTAAGATATGAAAGTATAGAAACAACAATATGCGGGGCTAGAAAAGTGTGCAAAAAATTAGGTACAATGTGTGTTTTAACCATAATTAAACGTTTGAAATTACGGAAACCCATATCAGATTGCATTACTCGTTGGCATAGCACACGCGATATGTTGGAAAGGCTTCCGTCATTAAAAGACTTTTGCAAAGATATGAACGGAAAACTATTAAAGAATTACATTCAACGGAAAACGACTGGTTAAAGTTTAGAGTTTAAAATTTAGAGTTTAAAGTTTAGAGTCTAAACTATGTCAGTATCATATTCGGCAAATTCACCGGTCAGAATTCTGGAATTTTCCGCCGAACCACTTTGCTTTTATGTAAAGTTGCAATGTGTAACTTTACATTTTACCTAACTACACTTCCGGACAAAACTAAGGGACCACCAAATAAACTTGAAATAACTTTTCCAATTTACAAGTTGTTGTGAGTAGACTTTCACATGTCATAAATTGACGTTTATTGTGCACTATTCAAATAGTTTGCCATGAAACAATTAACAATATCAGGACATTATCTGCTAGGAAACGAAAAGTTAACAAAAAGCCCCAACAGTTGACTCGCAGTTTCAACTCACTTAATTAATAAAGCGTGCTTTGTGTTTCAAAAATTAGCCAATTTGTTTGCATTAAGTTAATTAAATGTGCCTAGACGCCATTGCAGACCAAAAGAAGTATCCCAAATGAGTATTCTTCTTCGTAAAGGATATTCACGAAGTGAAGTTGCTGGAATTCTAAACACCAACAAATCTGTGGTACAGATGGCCGCAGGACGGTGCAAAGGGACTGGTAGTTTCAAAACAAGATGCGGACCAGGTGCTGAAAGACAAAACAACACGCAGAGGATATCGTTTTATCGAACTTCAGGGTTTCAGAAAGCGGTTTGTAACATCCAGCATCTATCTAGTGAATTAAAAAAATTATCTTCGATTAGCCACTGGAACAGAAATTTCAACCAAAACAGTAAGAAGAAGACTGAAAGTAGTCAATTTATCCGCTAGAAAACCCGCAACCTGTCTAATCTCACAGCTACGCACAAAATAAATCGCTTCAACTTTTGTCAAAATCATCAATGTTGAGATGAGGAGCAGTGGAACTCCGTTTGGTTTTCGGATGAGTCCAGATTCCTTCCCAAACAAGTATCATCGCCGTGTTCTTGTCTTACGAAGACCACCTGAACGATTTGCACCGTGTACCATTCGAGAATTTGACAAATATGGTGGGGCTCTACAATGGTTTGGGCTGCGATACAATTTAATGGTCGTACAGAATTGGTTTTGATACGAAGTGGGTCGCTAACAGCAAGAAGATCTAGAGACGAGATTATTGTACCCGATGTTCAACAATTTGCCGAAAATTTCGACAATGGATTCATTTTTATGCAAGACAATGGCAAACCTCGTACAGCTAACATTGTCATAAATGCGTTGAAAGATGCGAATATCCAATGTTTGGAGTGGCCTTCCAAAAGCCCTGACCTCAATTCAATTGAGCATCTCTGGGATCAAATGGGCCAAAAAATTAAAAACTTGAAAGAAGCTTGTAGTGCTGCAAGAGGAGGGCATACACACTATTAATAATGTTACTTTTTATTACGAATTAGCATTTCAGTTCATAAGAAGACCATTGGTATTTTTGTCTAATTTTTAACATCATTTGTTCAAGTCCATAAAAGTGAAGTTTGTTAATTTTAATAGCTCTTAAGCCAACTGAACTGCAAGGAAACACTTGGACTTATATATTTATGTGTTTCATTAAATTTCGTCATCTGGTTTTAAATTTATTTTGAAGTTTACTAGTGGTCCCTTAATTTTGTCCGGAAGTGTAGTCACATAAATCTAGAGAATCGACTATTAAAATAATTGGGTCCATATTGTATAAAAATATATATATATAAATTTCGTTTTCGTTCAGATCAGAAACGAACGAAATATTTTTCGTTTTTGGTCCCTGGTATGTAGAACACATTTTATGTACTTTTTTTTTGGAGCCAGGCGGCTTAACGGCAATTAATTAATGGCATGGATGTTTAAGATGCGAAATATCGACTGTTATTTTTTGTTTTTTCTTCAATATTATCGTGGGGCCCCCACGATATGAAGTAAATGAAGAAAATCATTGGGTGGTGTTTGGTTTTCGGTAACAAACACAAACTGCACAAGCACATTACTCAGAAAGTCTGAAGATTATTTACTTAAAGTACCAAATTTCTTCATACAACGCGAAGGTTGTCATAAATGCAACTTGTCGACAATAATCAGCAACATAGTGGATACATGTGTCAAGTTAAACTCTGATACAATCGGCTTTCTTGGAGATAAAATATTACTGGGCATTATTCATACCTAGTTTGCGGTTATTAGAAATTAAAGTTCATACCTTTAGAAACCAACGGCAGACTTGCAGACCGCTGCTGCAGTTTTGGGTCCAATGCAGATTCCAACGGTGCCAGCAGTCCTAGGAGGAGCCATCGCACACTTGCGGACCTTGATCATCCATTTACCAATTCAACGAAGAAATTGTCGTTTCCTAAAATATCAACACCTAATAAAATAGTGCGAATGTCTATGCAAAAACAAATTAATGTTACTTTGTTAGCGTTAGGGTTGAATTGGACAGAGGTCGAGTTATAATTGATGTTCTGCGGTGGTACGCAATGTTGTGATACTCGGTCAAAATGTGCATTTTAATGGGCCGTTTTGTCATTGAAAACATCAAAACTATCAAATTGAAAACATCAAATGAAAACATCAAAACTAGCTGTGAACAATGTTCGTTACTACAATACAATTGTGAGGCTGCGGTGGAGTGAGCGTTAACGCGTTCGCTTCTAGACTGCAAGGTCCCGGGGATCGATTCCCGGGTCTGCATATCTGGGGTGGTTATTCTGCAGTTTTCCCATTTCCTTGCAACAAACGTTGGACATGTGCCTCTACCATCTCTAAGTCGCATGCAGGTGCAGATGGGCAATAATAATAATAATAATGCCCCTCTCCTGTTACGCCCGCATAACTAGTAATAGCTCAGGGGCCCATGGTGAAATAAAATGTAATTGGACCATCAGACTTCTCCGTCAAATTATGACAGTAACCAATTACGCCATAGGTGGAGGAGTAGTAGAGATTATTATTATTATTGTTATTACAAAGTACTTGTAATAACGAAAAAACTCAGAACTAACATTATTTGTGACAGATACAGATATGTGACAGATACAAATGAAAATTCGTACCTTATAATTCCTTCGATGATTTGCAAAACTGTGAAGCGACCGTTGGTTTGGTGAAGCCGCTATCGGAGACGATTGTTGCGTTAGCGTAGGATCCGAATACGGTGCAGACCCTTTCATATTCTGCCATTCTTTGTTGATCGATGTTAAACCATGGCCAATAATTGTGTGCAATTTGGTGGAGTGGAATTTGGCAAGAAGTTTCCATTGAAAAGTCGAGGTGTTTTCTAAATAAAATAAAAATTGTACAGAGCGGCCAAGAAAGTGGTGTCAACTGTTATGCTGGACACTAATGGAGGACACTGTTCAAGGTGCAAATCAAATATATTTCGCAACGTGGCTGAAATGTTACCTAGGGTACATGCAAATAGTGTAACCAGATTTTTCTTGTCATTATTCGTTGCAATTAGTTGCAAAAGTTGACAGCACTTTCCTGAATGCTCTGTATCTATACATTAAAAAACTACTTACAAATATTCTTCGTCCTCTTGCTCTCCTTCTCTCATTCTCCGAAATGCAACGCTGAGAGTATTACAGTCGATTCCGCTTAATTGGGCCGCCAGTTAATCGGGGCAGCCGCCTATTTGGGCCAAAAATCTCAAGGAACGGAAACCAAACCAAGGAACCATCAGTAAATTTTACATTGTTTAATTGGGACAGTAACAAACGCCTTTTTATGATGTGATCGCATACATGTGCCGGGCAAATTTGTCGGAACACCCGATTTCTGGCTAACATTTTGTTTATTACCCACTCTTGAATAAAATGTTTCATTTTTTTAAATTCTATTCTTAATTGGGGCAGCCGCTTTATTAGGCCTAGATGTCCTAGTCCCGATGTTTCCACATTAAGCGGAATCGAAATTTAACTCTAACTTTAAGGTGGCGCGATATTTTATTGGTGATTTCCTCCAATCGTCTCAATTTAAAATTACAAACCGACTCTTTTTAGCTAACCGTCTGATAAAAATATACGATATTATAATATAGAGATGGCTCTGCGTTTAATAACCAATATTACAGCAATATTGAGATTATTCAGGATTAGAAATTGGAACCATGTATTAATAATTTCTTGATAAACCAGCAGATTGAATCGCGAGTTACGGTACATTTTAGCCGATTCAGCATTTGAACGGTAATTTACAGGTACCTCAGAGGATATAAAAATTCAAATTATTTCCGTGTCTTGTTAAAGAAGTTGCTTAAAGTGATATGTTCATGAACAAAGTCCGTCAAGGGGGGCTGTGAAAACAAAAAAACGCACGCCCTACTTGACTCGGATGCACAAAATTCACATCGAAGTCATTGAGCCATCTGTCAATGTCAAAAATTTGGTTTTTACTTTAGAACACAAAACCTTTGATAACCGAGCCCCATTTCCACAATGGAATTAATCAAAATGGGAAATGGGTGTATAGTGCTCAAGCTTGCATGGTCGAATTCCAGCAAAATTTGGCAGATTTTATAATTTAAGAAAATGATTTTGTCACGAAATTCGAAAACTGCAGACTTGTGGCGAACTGGTAGCGTTTTAAAACTTAAAGGATGAAAGATTAAATAAATAACGCACGACCACATATCGCCAGGGTTGTCAATGAATACTTCGATGCTGATGTTCGATAGACTTGAATTGTGTCGAAAATGTTCGGACATGATACGAAGAAGTTAAAGCTCTTATTCATCCCCGCCCCAGCCACCATAGTCGTGTTGTTTCCCGTTCTTCGGCAAGAATGGGATCTTCCCGAAAACGAAACAATAACGAACTTGGTGGAGTCAATGCCACGACCTAAGGAAGCCAATTTCCAATTTTTTGCCTGTCCGATGTTCTCTACGAAAGAAAAACTTAAATAACAATTACCAACGAAAAGTTTCTACGACAAGGAATTACTCAAAGTGCATAGCGAGTTGCGTTTTGTGCAGGTCAGGGTACATTTTCTGAAAAATGTGCCCACTGCAACACAAGTTCAAAGAGTTAAATTGTTGTGAAGTCACAAATACTTCTCATTACCATTTATTATTTTGATATCGACTACATATGAACTTTAAGCGGTTGTGATTTATCTTTGCAATGAGGCATTTTCTCCATTTTATTAATAAGAACTTTAAATCCATATACTTGGTTCGAAGATCGTAAAAGTAAGTACATATCATTAGGAAAAATGATTTTTCTTAGTGTGCTGCTCCCCTATTCGAAGCGTTATAAAACTAACAGCAACATTAAATAGTTTCATTTTGTTATGCTTCTTATGGTACACACCAATCCTCCCCAAACATTATCCTAACATGTCGCACCCCGGCGAGAACAGTGTCACAACTAAAAAGCTGCCCCTTTTGAGATTATGTCAGTATAAAATACGTACGGTGTGTCCCCTCATGCTAAAAAAGCATCACATCTCTGACTCGCATTTTAACCGCCAGAGGGCAGCTGTCAGTTTTCTTTTAGGCTAGTTCATTATTCATCATTGCAGGAATAGTCATAGTCAAGAACTGATTTACAGATTTGTAATTGTATATAATAATAATAATAATAATAACATTTACCGCAACAGATGGTCATCTGAAATTTAAAAGAAGCTTTTACATGCAATATATGTTTGCAAGACGATTTTCTTTTTTCGTTATTTCTCAAAAACTGCACTTTTCAGCTATGTCACTTTTCTTGCCGGGGTGCGATATGTATACATTTTATAAACATTTTACACACGAACTCAAACAAAAATGATCTGACAGTGAAAAAATGATTATCTGTCAGATTTCTAACAACGTTGCCTAATTCATATATTAACCCTTTCGCTGCTCAAAACGAATATTCACGCTTGCGGTGTAGCATCATGCAGTATATGTCAAGTCAATACCTGTCGATAATAAACGTGTCGTCTTTAACCTCGAGTTTGACTATCGCGTAAAAATGTCTCGCCGAAATAAACCGCTGACGGAAGAACGGCTTTTGGCTTTAGTGGGCAACAGTGATGATAACTTTTGGACGATGAGAGCTAGCAATATTATTTCAGTTTATTGAACTAATTATGTAAAAATTGTTTTTGTGCTTTGCAATATACTTTTGTAACGGTGCTTTGTTTATACTTTTATCTATCATTTTAGGTACAATCTTTCCGAATATAATGGCCGTCATCACATAGAAAAATATAAAATTATGGTACGCTGCTCGAAGCGAATATATTTGTAAACACAAAACTGCTCCAGGCGAGTACTCTAGCGAGCGGTGATTTTGCGCGCATAGACATCCAAATCTTTAAAATGCTACGCGCAGCGAAAGGGTTAATATAATTAAAATGTTGCTTCAATCATTCAAGTGTGCTGATTTAAAGTAAACCAATCATCAACTATATTTTATATTATAATTTGACTGATCAGCTTTTGTAAAATAAAAATAGCAAATAAATTCTGTACTCAATAGATACTGAATTTGAAGGCGACATTGCTCACCGTCATAAAATATGACCTCTTTTTTTTTAATAAAACCTATTCTTCAAGTCCAGTGAGTTTTTACATTGGCCAACAAATAATAAAGATAAATAAAAATAAGAATGGAACAGAGACTATGGTAATATTATAGTAGTACAATTATATTATTAGCATTATTATCAAGTTCTCCTGAAAACTGTAGACTAACAACGTTGTAAAAAGTATTCCAAATAAAAATACTATCATTATTATTGAATTGTCAAAAAACCCTCTGTATAGTGATAATGCGAGAACTTAGAATGTTTCAACTATTTCTAAAACGTGTATTAGTTTAAAATATTGCCAAAATGTAATGTAAGTGCCATTACTTATGTTGCTCTGCAAAATAGGCATCGCAATACTTATTATAAGAAATAAGTATAAATTACCATGGAATATTGTTTCCCATCGTTTCACGCATAGCAAATTTTAATTAAGATGAAGCTCCTTAAACCCTGGAATTGATGGAAAAAATATGAATTCTTCATACTTTTAATTGAAGCCAAAAAGGGAAATCTAAAAAAATTTAATAAGGGTTATTGGTCCAATAGCTTTATCGAACGTCGGTGAATATAACCATTACAGCAATAGTTGCATCTGGTGGTACTTGCCCTCATAACTGGAGAATACAAAACAGACTAAGGGTAACAAACTAACACATGCACTGACATTTTTGTAAATAGTCACTTTGTTATAGAGAAGCACCAAACTCGGGACGTCGGTAAAAGTCTGATTTTTTTTGCATGATTATAATACGACAAAATCTGTCTTTTTTTTTAATTTCAACAAAGCTACCTATCCAATGCATCAATCAAAATCTAAGTTGCAGTACTATTCACTATGTAAAATACTGAAATTAGTAGAATACGTAAGACTTTTAGAGCGCCGTAATATGTTCTTGACTTTGTTGCACTTTTATGAGCCGCAACTTTGTTGGCTACATTTGAAACTAGTGTGTATGTACTATGTGTATCAAATTCTTTGGAAAACTATAATAGAATTATGTTAATTCTATTAGAGATTAATCAACTTAAAAGGTAATTAGGTAGGTATTACCAAGTTGCGCTTATCACTAATTAATTCTAAAATCACCAAAACAGAGGTGAGCAAATAAGTTAGACCGGAAGTAACTATCATGGTTAAAATAGTTGTGAAATAATTCTATGAATGATTACGTCATTTATAACTGATTTCCGAAATAACTATAAGTTACAGAATTATTTCACAATTCATCTTTTTATATGTGTAAATACGGCACCCATTAAGACTACAATGTGAAATAATTCTAGTAACCATGTGCAATAATTATTATGACTCTTTGAGTTTCAAATAAACTATAAATTACAGAATTATTTCCCAATTTAACCTTCTTATATGTGTAAATACGCCACCCATTAAGACAATAGTGTGAAAGAATTCTATTGACTATGCACAATAATTATGACTCTCTGATTTTCATAGTAACTATAAATTATAGAATTATTTCACAATTTCATCTTCTTATAGTCAAATGTACAATATGGCCACGGTGCCATTTTAAACACAACACACATGTGTTGTTACGATGTATGTTATAAACCTTATTGTTTTTAGAACATACATTATATTTTTTTTTACCTTTTGTGATCTTTTTTTTTTTCAATTATGTATTTTTAATTATCTGGAATTATATACTTTTTTTATTTTTCTGTTTTTTTTAATATATTTTTTAATGTATTTTTTTATTCTTTTAATTATTTTTTTTATATATATTTTTTAATGTATTTTTTTATTCTTTTAATTATTCTTACAAATAATGTTCCAGTTGAATATTTTTATTAGACTTTAGTGTTTTCTTTCATTTTTTCAAACCACATTAATACTAAGTAACTAGCATAAATTACAAATCTTGCCGAAACGTCGAAGACATAAAAATGTCTTTACAAGCGAAATGGCAAAGCCTTTTGGGGCTCCTTGACGGCTTCTTCCTCTTGAAATCTCTCGGAGGTCTCTCTTGGAGGTTGCTGATCAACGTGGCTATTCGTACCATAGAGCGGTACGAATTACCATTGCGATAGTTCGGCAGAGGAAAAGCTGAACCAGTCACTTGGGTTGCACAACCATGAATTTGAACCATGAAATTCTGCGACAGATTTTCCTCGTGTGATGGTGCAAAATTTCGTATTTGGGATTGCGTGAGATGCATCCGAGGAATACCAGTTTGAAAACTTGCATGGCTGGCGGCTCTTGAAGACTTACAACTATATAAATTCGCATACACATAGTACATTTTTCTAACAATCGATTGGATGATTGTATCAACATTATATTAAGACACAAGTCGAGAACATTTAGCAGAGCCAACCGAGAGAAATTGTAGGTGGAAAATGCACGCGTAAATATGCTTTGTGGCAAAAATTGCTCATCATTACAAAGGCAGGCCAAAAGTAAGGTGCACGAAGATCCGCCTCAAGGCAAAAATACGCATCAAGCAAAGCAACTCGGACACATCTCTGAGCTATCAGCATCTTACACTACGGCATTTGTTTTTTCGATTTGCACCCAATTTTACGCCCCGGCGATTTCGTAAGTCGCAGAATTACAGCGCAAACAGAGAAAACCCCGCGATGCTGCAGAGTTGTGGAAAACTGCAAAGTGCATCTAGGTTGCGATGCTGGGAAATCATTTATCACATTGAAGCCAATATTCATGCCAAAATTGGAAACATTTCGTTTCTTTGAACATAAAAATGATGATTCATCGATTACCACAAAACATAGTTGAAAGGAATCAAATACGTATTAAGACTTCTACATGTAAAATCGCGTATTGAGACGGAGAAGCCCCAACTTATTTGAATAACTAGTACTGCAACTGATAAAGCCGCATACAAAGAAAGAAAATATATGTTTTTATTATTTTAGTGCAATTTATTTAAAATTTACACGTGTAACATGTTTTGAAAATTACTTAAGAGATAAAGTAATTTTGATTGCGTTTTATTGTAGCAAACTTGGTATAGATAAAAATAATATAATGATGCAAAAAAAAAAAAAAAAAACGAAGTCAACCAATTATTTATTGTACGTGCATGTGTGCGTTTGTAACTGCCAAGGATTTTGTCCACCTGGCAACACAAGAACAGATGGCTTTGGTGAAGAGTGCCATAATAATAGGGAAAGCACAAAATAAAGAATAAAAGTTAAGAAGCAATACGCAAAAACCGGAATTTTACCAAGCGCAGTATTGAGCAGACGCTGAATTACAACAAATTACAACAAGTGTAGGTACTTATTCGTGACAAAATGTTTGTAATTACGGTTGCTTGATTTTGACGCAAGTGTAGAGTTTCAATTTTAAAATAGTATTAAAATTAGTATAAAGACCGATTCCGAGTCAACGTTGGGTGATGTTATGTGATGTTATGTGATTGCAGTTGTTGCGCTATGTCGACTACGAATCAACCTTAATTGAATCTTCTTGTTCTTGGATTGCCATACTCGATGTCCCCGCATACGTCAGTGCACGGGTGTCTGTATCGTAGTTACAGTGACGTATGGCACCTACAGTTTAACGTCGGCTGCGAACGACTGGTTTCTGGGGAAACATCCCTGGGCAGATTTATAAGAATACAAACATTCAATTGAATACTAAATTCAATTCTAAAGGCACAATTGAAAAGTGTTTGGATTGGAACATTTGCTCATCAGAATAAGTTATGTGCACAATTAAAAGAATCAACTGCTAGAATCGTATCCAATTTAGTGTCATGTGCATATAAATAAACTTTATAACCAAAGACTGAAAGTATCAACGCAGCACTAATTGATAGTTTTGAATAATGTTGGTCAATATAAAACAAATTATTTGTAATATTGTAAACTTAAGAAAAATTAACATTGTTCATAACTAGATGTGAGAAATATAAAATTTCTTACCTAACAATTCCTTCCATGATTTGCAAAACTCTGAAGCGACGGTTAGATCGGCGAAGCCACTATCGGAGACGATCGGTGTTCCTCGTCGGGTAGATAAATTCATGTCAGATTAACAGTCGCTCCATTTACCACTCCGGGAAAGGTGTTCGTTTTTCTAAAATATATTGTTATTGTAATAATGGAAATGAACAAAAACATTATAAATAGATACAGGTGAAAATTATTATGTATGCGACACTTATTTTGTTGAATATCAGAAGTGAAGATCAAATTAGATAATCTCAATTAAGTTATATGTAAAATATTTGGACGCATATTGTGTGAAACACCAAAAGTATTTTCATATAAGTATCTGCATACCACGATGTGTCAATTAGATGCAAGTCTTTCATAGGTTAAAGTACGAGGGTCACTTTCGAAGTGAGAACCGTTTTGGTTTGAATAGAAATATAAGTAAAGTTTTTCAAAATTTTAATTTTTGCAATAACAAACATCCTTTGGCTGTTTTTCAAAAAACCCATGTCCCGATCTAGGCATTTTACGAACGTGAAAGGAGTCATGATGATCCCCTTTTCGTCGAGTCGGGAACCAGTCCGTATAACCAACCAACTGGTGAGTGTGTCTTTCGCCTAATTGTCTGTTTCCATCTGTTTTCTGCCTAAAGTATCGTTCAATTTCGCAAACAGGTGATAGGCGGAAGGTGCCCGTACCGGATCATAAGGTGGGCGCTCAAGAGATTACCGTTGAAGCTTCTCGAGCGTTTTGCCTGCCACTTTGCTCTTTTTTACCTGTTTACCTGGTATTTATCAGGTTACCTGTTTTTACTTTAAAAATGACCCTCGTAATTATGCTTGATGATAATCATAGTTCAAAATAATCTTTTAGTTATGCTGTTCACGTTAATTAAATCACAGTGCTTAAAATAATTAGTAATGCAGTAGATAATTGTAATTGTTGAACATCCACCGTTACAAATTTATTAAACGCAATTTAATGTGGGCTATACCGAAACAGGGCGAGTCATTGAAATGGGAAAGCTCGATTGCACCTGCACCGTTAAGGATATCGAAATTAACCAAATGGCACTGCAAACAGTGGAGTTTGTGAATGTATAACATCACACATTTGAATTTGCCCATTTTTAGGCTTTAGAAATCCGTTTAATTTTTGCAGTTAGCTTTAACCATTCAAAATGAACACAGATCTCATCGATATAAACTTGGCGTGCCATGAAAATCTATCAATTCCGACACAATTATAAACGTCAAAGTGACATTTATTGTACGCCACATTTTAATTTTCTGTCGTAAAAATGATTGTTTTGCATATCGAAATGGTTGCCGCCAAAATGTACGAGAGTCAGTTGTTTAGAAATAGGCAAGTTACAACCTGATATCCCAAAACCAAAGCATCTCCATATCAATGACTCACCTTGTATAAAGTGTACATTCCAAATCTTCTGTGTAAATTTTACAAGATCCAACAGGCAAATAGGACCGCTCTGGTGCCTCTTAACCTCCGAGAGAATCGCGGGCGACTGAATGCGAGGTCCGCCTGTAGCTGCTTGCCCCGAGCGCGCGCAGTTTCGTAGAAAAAACGTCTATTCTAGGAATATATACCTACTCCTTATCGACAAACTCGAGAAAAAATTTTAAGCCGGGCGGGCGGGCACGCTTGAGCCTTCTGCCTTAATTGTTAACAAACCCCATAAGGGGCCCATGGTTAATTTAAGATCGATATTGATAATTGTTCCTTCGTAGATGCTTTGTGCCTCGAGGAATTGCGTAAATGACTTTTGTACGTATCACTACGTTTTCAATATTATCTCCACCGATTGAACTCCGCAAACAGAGCCGGATTATGGTTGTATGCAGACAATTTAATTGATACACTAAAAAAATCCCATAAGCAGCGGTGTTTTTGTAATTACGACAGCGAAAAAAGTTTGCCATAACTTGTCCGGCGACAAAACGGAACCCAACGTTTGAAAGCGTCTCGGCCGTGGCATGACAACCAATTTAAATCCAAGTTCAGAAGAAATATGTTGGGAATCGATATAAAAGCAAAACGATATCATGGTCGGTTAAAATTATCTCGACATCACTTTAGAGAGGGTGACTCCAAGTCTCTTTTCCCAAGTACCTACGTGTGTTCACAGCAGGGACTGAAAACGGAACGAGAACGAAAACGAAATAACGAAATTAAACGAAATATTTGTAAGAACGAAAACGAAATCGAAAACGGAATTCATACTTTTCGTTCAAAATCGAAAACGAAAAAATAAGTTTCTAATCCCGGTTACTACCGTTGTTCATGCCCCTTTTTAAATTAAAAGTGTCTCCTTTAATGGCAAACATCTCTAGCAGCTATATCGAAAGCTGTAGGTAAAAAAAGTGTTATTGCGAGTTTCAGACGACGGTTGTGCCGGGGGCCCGTGAAAAAAAAAACGTGATTTTTTTCACGCATTTTTACACGAACACGTGTGCCTGGCTCGGCAAATATATATTCCTGTGTGCCACTGTCAACAATTCCCCCCCCCCCCCCCGGGGGGGGGGGTTTCAAATGAGCCAATAAATATACAAATAAATAAATAAATGACGAACGAATGGCAATTTGATGCCGAGATTTAACTCGATTTAACGTATAAAGTGATATGCTACAATAGTCTGAGATCTACCTATCAACCGTATCAGTGTGCAAAGCTTCAGTAGGTACCCTAAGAATATTTTACATTTTCGGAAAATTTCACATTTAATTCTATGAACATTTTATCTAGTATTTGGTCGTAAATATTACTTCGAATATTAACTTTGTGAATTGAGCAAGTATCATCATACTACAAGAATGATTGTAATGTTATTGGACGTTTTCGCCTTCACGACGCTGGTTAATCTCTTTCATTTAACTGCAGTTCGAACTAAAATTTATTTCTGTGATATTTCTCATATTAAGGTTCATTAATTCTATAATTTAAGTAATAAGATTAAGGACACACAATTATTACTTAAAACTATAAAATTCATTTATTTTTATATAATTTATCAAAGAGTTGTTCATTTTCCCCCAGAGTTTCAAAGGGGTTACATGTAAAGTTTTAGTTGGCTATACTTTTTAGTATACCAAATTTTTGGCAAGTATAAGTACTGATAATGGGGTGAATATGCTTAAAGCGGTTATTAGCAGACCAACAACAACATGAAAAAGAAAGCGACGATACAGAAGAAAACAAAGCAGAAGAAGCCATACTTGGACCAGAACTTGACGCTTCTGTGGATGCAATTTGTTAGGGGATACAAATAGCTGCAGCCCCATACTACAGAGTGTGCGGTGCGCTGCTCATACGTTACAACTAGCCGCGGAAGACGTTTTAAGATATGAAAGTATAGAAACAACAATATGCGGGGCTAGAAAAGTGTGCAAAAAATTAGGTACAATGTGTGTTTTAACCATAATTAAACGTTTGAAATTACGGAAACCCATATCAGATTGCATTACTCGTTGGCATAGCACACGCGATATGTTGGAAAGGCTTCTGTCATTAAAAGACTTTTGCAAAGATATGAACGGAAAACTATTAAAGAATTACATTCAACGGAAAACGACTGGTTAAAGTTTAGAGTTTAAAATTTAGAGTTTAAAGTTTAGAGTCTAAACTATGTCAGTATCATATTCGGCAAATTCACCGGTCAGAATTCTGGAATTTTCCGCCGAACCACTTTGCTTTTATGTAAAGTTGCAATGTGTAACTTTACATTTTACCTAACTACACTTCCGGACAAAACTAAGGGACCACCAAATAAACTTGAAATAACTTTTCCAATTTACAAGTTGTTGTGAGTAGACTTTCACATGTCATAAATTGACGTTTATTGTGCACTATTCAAATAGTTTGCCATGAAACAATTAACAATATCAGGACATTATCTGCTAGGAAACGAAAAGTTAACAAAAAGCCCCAACAGTTGACTCGCAGTTTCAACTCACTTAATTAATAAAGCGTGCTTTGTGTTTCAAAAATTAGCCAATTTGTTTGCATTAAGTTAATTAAATGTGCCTAGACGCCATTGCAGACCAAAAGAAGTATCCCAAATGAGTATTCTTCTTCGTAAAGGATATTCACGAAGTGAAGTTGCTGGAATTCTAAACACCAACAAATCTGTGGTACAGATGGCCGCAGGACGGTGCAAAGGGACTGGTAGTTTCAAAACAAGATGCGGACCAGGTGCTGAAAGACAAAACAACACGCAGAGGATATCGTTTTATCGAAATTCAGGGTTTCAGAAAGCGGTTTGTAACATCCAGCATCTATCTAGTGAATTAAAAAAATTATCTTCGATTAGCCACTGGAACAGAAATTTCAACCAAAACAGTAAGAAGAAGACTGAAAGTAGTCAATTTATCCGCTAGAAAACCAGCAACCTGTCTAATCTCACAGCTACGCACAAAATAAATCGCTTCAACTTTTGTCAAAATCATCAATGTTGAGATGAGGAGCAGTGGAACTCCGTTTGGTTTTCGGATGAGTCCAGATTCCTTCCCAAACAAGTATCATCGCCGTGTTCTTGTCTTACGAAGACCACCTGAACGATTTGCACCGTGTACCATTCGAGAATTTGACAAATATGGTGGGGCTCTACAATGGTTTGGGCTGCGATACAATTTAATGGTCGTACAGAATTGGTTTTGATACGAAGTGGGTCGCTAACAGCAAGAAGATCTAGAGACGAGATTATTGTACCCGATGTTCAACAATTTGCCGAAAATTTCGACAATGGATTCATTTTTATGCAAGACAATGGCAAACCTCGTACAGCTAACATTGTCATAAATGCGTTGAAAGATGCGAATATCCAATGTTTGGAGTGGCCTTCCAAAAGCCCTGACCTCAATTCAATTGAGCATCTCTGGGATCAAATGGGCCAAAAAATTAAAAACTTGAAAGAAGCTTGTAGTGCTGCAAGAGGAGGGCATACACACTATTAATAATGTTACTTTTTATTACGAATTAGCATTTCAGTTCATAAGAAGACCATTGGTATTTTTGTCTAATTTTTAACATCATTTGTTCAAGTCCATAAAAGTGAAGTTTGTTAATTTTAATAGCTCTTAAGCCAACTGAACTGCAAGGAAACACTTGGACTTATATATTTATGTGTTTCATTAAATTTCGTCATCTGGTTTTAAATTTATTTTGAAGTTTACTAGTGGTCCCTTAATTTTGTCCGGAAGTGTAGTCACATAAATCTAGAGAATCGACTATTAAAATAATTGGGTCCATATTGTATAAAAATATATATATAAATTTCGTTTTCGTTCAGATCAGAAACGAACGAAATATTTTTCGTTTTTGGTCCCTGGTATGTAGAACACATTTTATGTACTTTTTTTTTGGAGCCAGGCGGCTTAACGGCAATTAATTAATGGCATGGATGTTTAAGATGCGAAATATCGACTGTTATTTTTTGTTTTTTCTTCAATATTATCGTGGGGCCCCCACGATATGAAGTAAATGAAGAAAATCATTGGGTGGTGTTTGGTTTTCGGTAACAAACACAAACTGCACAAGCACATTACTCAGAAAGTCTGAAGATTATTTACTTAAAGTACCAAATTTCTTCACACAACGCGAAGGTTGTCATAAATGCAACTTGTCGACAATAATCAGCAACATAGTGGATACATGTGTCAAGTTAAACTCTGATACAATCGGCTTTCTTGGAGATAAAATATTACTGGGCATTATTCATACCTAGTTTGCGGTTATTAGAAATTAAAGTTCCTACCTTTAGAAACCAACGGCAGACTTGCAGACCGCTGCTGCAGATTTGGGTCCAATGCAGATTCCAACGGTGCCAGCAGTCCTAGGAGGAGCCATCGCACACTTGCGGACCTTGATCATCCATTTACCAATTCAACGAAGAAATTGTCGTTTCCTAAAATATCAACACCTAATAAAATAGTGCGAATGTCTATGCAAAAACAAATTAATGTTACTTTGTTAGCGTTAGGGTTGAATTGGACAGAGGTCGAGTTATAATTGATGTTCTGCGGTGGTACGCAATGTTGTGATACTCGGTCAAAATGTGCATTTTAATGGGCCGTTTTGTCATTGAAAACATCAAAACTATCAAATTGAAAACATCAAATGAAAACATCAAAACTAGCTGTGAACAATGTTCGTTACTACAATACAATTGTGAGGCTGCGGTGGAGTGAGCGTTAACGCGTTCGCTTCTAGACTGCAAGGTCCCGGGGATCGATTCCCGGGTCTGCATATCTGGGGTGGTTATTCTGCAGTTTTCCCATTTCCTTGCAACAAACGTTGGACATGTGCCTCTACCATCTCTAAGTCGCATGCAGGTGCAGATGGGCAATAATAATAATAATGCCCCTCTCCTGTTACGCCCGCATAACTAGTAATAGCTCAGGGGCCCATGGTGAAATAAAATGTAATTGGACCATCAGACTTCTCCGTCAAATTATGACAGTAACCAATTACGCCATAGGTGGAGGAGTAGTAGAGATTATTATTATTATTGTTATTACAAAGTACTTGTAATAACGAAAAAACTCAGAACTAACATTATTTGTGACAGATACAGATATGTGACAGATACAAATGAAAATTCGTACCTTATAATTCCTTCGATGATTTGCAAAACTGTGAAGCGACCGTTGGTTTGGTGAAGCCGCTATCGGAGACGATTGTTGCGTTAGCGTAGGATCCGAATACGGTGCAGACCCTTTCATATTCTGCCATTCTTTGTTGATCGATGTTAAACCATGGCCAATAATTGTGTGCAATTTGGTGGAGTGGAATTTGGCAAGAAGTTTCCATTGAAAAGTCGAGGTGTTTTCTAAATAAAATAAAAATTGTACAGAGCGGCCAAGAAAGTGGTGTCAACTGTTATGCTGGACACTAATGGAGGACACTGTTCAAGGTGCAAATCAAATATATTTCGCAACGTGGCTGAAATGTTACCTAGGGTACATGCAAATAGTGTAACCAGATTTTTCTTGTCATTATTCGTTGCAATTAGTTGCAAAAGTTGACAGCACTTTCCTGAATGCTCTGTATCTATACATTAAAAAACTACTTACAAATATTCTTCGTCCTCTTGCTCTCCTTCTCTCATTCTCCGAAATGCAACGCTGAGAGTATTACAGTCGATTCCGCTTAATTGGGCCGCCAGTTAATCGGGGCAGCCGCCTATTTGGGCCAAAAATCTCAAGGAACGGAAACCAAACCAAGGAACCATCAGTAAATTTTACATTGTTTAATTGGGACAGTAACAAACGCCTTTTTATGATGTGATCGCATACATGTGCCGGGCAAATTTGTCGGAACACCCGATTTCTGGCTAACATTTTGTTTATTACCCACTCTTGAATAAAATGTTTCATTTTTTTAAATTCTATTCTTAATTGGGGCAGCCGCTTTATTAGGCCTAGATGTCCTAGTCCCGATGTTTCCACATTAAGCGGAATCGAAATTTAACTCTAACTTTAAGGTGGCGCGATATTTTATTGGTGATTTCCTCCAATCGTCTCAATTTAAAAT
Organism: Othius punctulatus; assembly: GCA_951805005.1. Classification (NCBI taxonomy): domain Eukaryota; kingdom Metazoa; phylum Arthropoda; class Insecta; order Coleoptera; family Staphylinidae; genus Othius; species Othius punctulatus. The sequence goes on from OX638143.1 coordinate 58,271,922, forward strand.
TACAAACCGACTCTTTTTAGCTAACCGTCTGATAAAAATATACGATATTATAATATAGAGATGGCTCTGCGTTTAATAACCAATATTACAGCAATATTGAGATTATTCAGGATTAGAAATTGGAACCATGTATTAATAATTTCTTGATAAACCAGCAGATTGAATCGCGAGTTACGGTACATTTTAGCCGATTCAGCATTTGAACGGTAATTTACAGGTACCTCAGAGGATATAAAAATTCAAATTATTTCCGTGTCTTGTTAAAGAAGTTGCTTAAAGTGATATGTTCATGAACAAAGTCCGTCAAGGGGGGCTGTGAAAACAAAAAAACGCACGCCCTACTTGACTCGGATGCACAAAATTCACATCGAAGTCATTGAGCCATCTGTCAATGTCAAAAATTTGGTTTTTACTTTAGAACACAAAACCTTTGATAACCGAGCCCCATTTCCACAATGGAATTAATCAAAATGGGAAATGGGTGTATAGTGCTCAAGCTTGCATGGTCGAATTCCAGCAAAATTTGGCAGATTTTATAATTTAAGAAAATGATTTTGTCACGAAATTCGAAAACTGCAGACTTGTGGCGAACTGGGGCCTGTAACACAAACACTACACTTGTTACAAGTCTACATGCTACAGGCAATTCGCCTGTAGCTACAAGTAGTAATAAATTCTGTAACACAACAAAACTTCCTACAAGTGTAGGAACAGTGTAGGAACGAGCGTTTTTAGCTCGACTTGTAGCTACAAGTCCCTTGACTTGTAATCAGTGGTTACAAGTCGCACCGCTCTCGGATTTAAGCCGCTCTAGGATAAAATAAATAATCAATCGTCGCTTTAAAAATTATGTCGATTATGGTCGTGTATATTGCATAAAAGAGGAAATTGGGGAGGAAAGTGTGAGGGATTACCATATCTATAATTTATATAATGTATTAATTAAATATAAATTGACGTAAATTGATTGATATTAATTTATTTTATTGGATTAATTTTAAAACAATTATCGATTCACGTAAAAAAGTTCCAAGTGCATATTATGGGAATGCGACGCGAACACAAATAAAGGTGACCTAAATCTCTCGATAAACTCTGCAGCGGACAAAAAATTGAAATTTGTTCTTTCCGAAAACGATATTCAATAGGATCATCCTCAATATCGGTTTCTGAGTCACTTGACTACATATTGACAACAAGCGGACATACGTGTTTACACCCTTAAAGTCAATGTATTACTAACTAGTCAGGTTTCAAGATATGTAGAGAATACCCTACAACTGTAGTGCATTTCGTAACACAACGCTACAAGTGTAAATATTGTGTTACAGAAAACGTCTACAAGTGTAGGAAACTTACCGTCACTGCAAGTACGGCAGTTGTACCTACAAGTTGTACCTACATAGTTTGTGTTACGGAATAATTACAAGTGTAGGTTTTTTATCTACACTTGTTGGACTTGTAGTGCTTGTGTTACAGGCCCCTGGTAGCGTTTTAAAATTTAAAGGATGAAAGATTAAATAAATAACGCACGACCACATATCGCCAGGGTTGTAAATGAATACTTCGATGCTGATGTTCGATAGACTTGAATTGTGTCGAAAATGTTCGGACATGATACGAAGAAGTTAAAGCTCTTATTCATCCCCGCCCCAGCCACCATAGTCGTGTTGTTTCCCGTTCTTCGGCAAGAATGGGATCATCCCGAAAACGAAACAATAACGAACTTGGTGGAGTCAATGCCACGACCTAAGGAAGCCAATTTCCAATTTTTTGCCTGTCCGATGTTCTCTACGAAAGAAAAACTTAAATAACAATTACCAACGAAAAGTTTCTACGACAAGGAATTACTCAAAGTGCATAGCGAGTTGCGTTTTGTGCAGGTCAGGGTACATTTTCTGAAAAATGTGCCCACTGCAACACAAGTTCAAAGAGTTAAATTGTTGTGAAGTCACAAATACTTCTCATTACCATTTATTATTTTGATATCGACTACATATGAACTTTAAGCGGTTGTGATTTATCTTTGCAATGAGGCAATTTTCTCTATTTTATTAATAAGAACTTTAAATCCATATACTTGGTTCGAAGATCGTAAAAGTAAGTACATATCATTAGGAAAAATGATTTTTCTTAGTGTGCTGCTCCCCTATTCGAAGCGTTATAAAACTAACAGCAACATTAAATAGTTTCATTTTGTTATGCTTCTTATGGTACACACCAATCCTCCCCAAACATTATCCTAACATGTCGCACCCCGGCGAGAACAGTGTCACAACTAAAAAGCTGCCCCTTTTGAGATTATGTCAGTATAAAATACGTACGGTGTGTCCCCTCATGCTAAAAAAGCATCACATCTCTGACTCGCATTTTAACCGCCAGAGGGCAGCTGTCAGTTTTCTTTTAGGCTAGTTCATTATTCATCATTGCAGGAATAGTCATAGTCAAGAACTGATTTACAGATTTGTAATTGTATATAATAATAATAATAATAATAACATTTACCGCAACAGATGGTCATCTGAAATTTAAAAGAAGCTTATACATGCAATATATGTTTGCAAGACGATTTTCTTTTTTCGTTATTTCTCAAAAACTGCACTTTTCAGCTATGTCACTTTTCTTGCCGGGGTGCGATATGTATACATTTTATAAAGTTTTACACACGAACTCAAACAAAAATGATCTGACAGTGAAAAAATGATTATCTGTCAGATTTCTAACAACGTTGCCTAATTCATATATTAACCCTTTCGCTGCTCAAAACGAATATTCACGCTTGCGGTGTAGCATCATGCAGTAGGTATATGTCAAGTCAATACCTGTCGATAATAAACGTGTCGTCTTTAACCTCGAGTTTGACTATCGCGTAAAATGTCTCGCCGAAATAAACCTCTGACGGAAGAACGGCTTTTGGCTTTAGTGGGCAACAGTGATGATAACTTTTGGACGATGAGAGCTAGCAATATTATTTCAGTTTATTGAACTAATTATGTAAAAAATTGTTTTTGTGCTTTGCAATATACTTTTGTAACGGTGCTTTGTTTATACTTTTATCTATCATTTTAGGTACAATCTTTCGGAATATAATGGCCGTCATCACATAGAAAAATATAAAATTATGGTACGCTGCTCGAAGCGAATATATTTGTAAACACAAAACTGCTCCAGGCGAGTACTCTAGCGAGCGGTGATTTTGCGCGCATAGACATCCAAATCTTTAAAATGCTACGCGCAGCGAAAGGGTTAATATAATTAAAATGTTGCTTCAATCATTCAAGTGTGCTGATTTAAAGTAAACCAATCATCAACTATATTTTATATTATAATTTGACTGATCAGCTTTTGTAAAATAAAAATAGCAAATAAATTCTGTACTCAATAGATACAGAATTTGAAGGCGACATTGCTCACCGTCATAAAATATGACCTCTTTTTTTTTAATAAAACCTATTCTTCAAGTCCAGTGAGTTTTTACATTGGCCAACAAATAATAAAGATAAATAAAAATAAGAATGGAACAGAGACTATGGTAATATTATAGTAGTACAATTATATTATTAGCATTATTATCAAGTTCTCCTGAAAACTGTAGACTAACAACGTTGTAAAAAGTATTCCAAATAAAAATACTATCATTATTATTGAATTGTCAAAAAACCCTCTGTATAGTGATAATGCGAGAACTTAGAATGTTTCAACTATTTCTAAAACGTGTATTAGTTTAAAATATTGCCAAAATGTAATGTAAGTGCCATTACTTATGTTGCTCTGCAAAATAGGCATCGCAATACTTATTATAAGAAATAAGTATAAATTACCATGGAATATTGTTTCCCATCGTTTCACGCATAGCAAATTTTAATTAAGATGAAGCTCCTTAAACCCTGGAATTGATGGAAAAAATATGAATTCTTCATACTTTTAATTGAAGCCAAAAAGGGAAATCTAAAAAAATTTAATAAGGGTTATTGGTCCAATAGCTTTATCGAACGTCGGTGAATATAACCATTACAGCAATAGTTGCATCTGGTGGTACTTGCCCTCATAACTGGAGAATACAAAACAGACTAAGGGTAACAAACTAACACATGCACTGACATTTTTGTAAATAGTCACTTTGTTATAGAGAAGCACCAAACTCGGGACGTCGGTAAAAGTCTGATTTTTTTTGCATGATTATAATACGACAAAATCTGTCTTTTTTTTAAATTTCAACAAAGCTACCTATCCAATGCATCAATCAAAATCTAAGTTGCAGTACTATTCACTATGTAAAATACTGAAATTAGTAGAATACGTAAGACTTTTAGAGCGCCGTAATATGTTCTTGACTTTGTTGCACTTTTATGAGCCGCAACTTTGTTGGCTACATTTGAAACTAGTGTGTATGTACTATGTGTATCAAATTCTTTGGAAAACTATAATAGAATTATGTTAATTCTATTAGAGATTAATCAACTTAAAAGGTAATTAGGTAGGTATTACCAAGTTGCGCTTATCACTAATTAATTCTAAAATCACCAAAACAGAGGTGAGCAAATAAGTTAGACCGGAAGTAACTATCATGGTTAAAATAGTTGTGAAATAATTCTATGAATGATGTACGTCATTTATAACTGATTTCCGAAATTACTATAAGTTACAGAATTATTTCACAATTCATCTTTTTATATGTGTAAATACGGCACCCATTAAGACTACAATGTGAAATAATTCTAGTAACCATGTGCAATAATTATTATGACTCTTTGAGTTTCAAATAAACTATAAATTACAGAATTATTTCCCAATTTAATCTTCTTATATGTGTAAATACGCCACCCATTAAGACAATAGTGTGAAAGAATTCTATTGACTATGCACAATAATTATGACTCTCTGATTTTCATATAGTAACTATAAATTATAGAATTATTTCACAATTTCATCTTCTTATAGCCAAATGTACAATATGGCCACGGTGCCATTTTAAACACAACACACATGTGTTGTTACGATGTATGTTATAAACCTTATTGTTTTTAGCACATACATTATATTTTTTTTTACCTTTTGTAATCATTTTTTTTTTTTCAATTATGTATTTTTAATTATCTGGAATTATATACTTTTTTTATTTTTCTGTTTTTTTTTTTTTATATATTTTTTAATGTATTTTTTTATTCTTTTAATTATTTTTTTTTATATATATTTTTTAATGTATTTATTTATTCTTTTAATTATTCTTATAAATCATGTTCCAGTTGAATATTTTTTATTAGACTTTAGTGTTTTCTTTCATTTTTTCAAACCACATTAATACTAAGTAACTAGCATAAATTACAAATCTTGCCGAAACGTCGAAGACATAAAAATGTCTTTACAAGCGAAATGGCAAAGCCTTTTGGGGCTCCTTGACGGCTTCTTCCTCTTGAAATCTCTCGGAGGTCTCTCTCGGAGGTTGCTGATCAACGTGGCTATTCGTACCTTAGAGCGGTACGAATTACCATTGCGATAGTTCGGCAGAGGAAAAGCTGAACCAGTCACTTGGGTTGCACAACCATGAATTTGAACCATGAAATTCTGCGACAGATTTTCCTCGCGTGATGGTGCAAAATTTCGTATTTGGGATTGCGTGAGATGCATCCGAGGAATACCAGTTTGAAAACTTGCATGGCTGGCGGCTCTTGAAGACTTACAACTATATAAATTCGCATACACATAGTACATTTTTCTAACAATCGATTGGATGATTGTATCAACATTATAATAAGACACAAGTCGAGAACATTTGGCAGAGCCAACCGAGAGAAATTGTAGGTGGAAAATGCACGCGTAAATATGCTTTGTGGCAAAAATTGCTCATCATTACAAAGGCAGGCCAAAAGTAAGGTGCACGAAGATCCGCCTCAAGGCAAAAATATGCATCAAGCAAAGCAACTCGGACACATCTCTGAGCTATCAGCATCTTACACTACGGCATTTGTTTTTTCGATTTGCACCCAATTTTACGCCCCGGCGATTTCGTAAGTCGCAGAATTACAGCGCAAACAGAGAAAACCCCGCGATGCTGCAGAGTTGTGGAAAACTGCAAAGTGCATCTAGGTTGCGATGCTGGGAAATCATTTATCACATTGAAGCCAATATTCATGCCAAAATTGGAAACATTTCGTTTCTTTGAACATAAAAATGATGATTCATCGATTACCACAAAACATAGTTGCAAGGAATCAAATACGTATTAAGACTTCTACATGTAAAATCGCGTATTGAGACTGAAAAGCCCCAACTTATTTGAATAACTAGTACTGCAACTGATAAAGCCGCATACAAAGAAAGAAAATATATGTTTTTATTATTTTAGTGCAATTTATTGAAAATTTACACGTGTAACATGTTTTGAAAATTACTTAAGAGATAAAGTAATTTTGATTGCGTTTTATTGTAGCAAACTTGGTATAGATAAAAATAATATAATCATGCAAAAAAAAAAAAAACAAAGTCAACCAATTATTTATTGTACGTGCATGTGTGCGTTTGTAACTGCCAAGGATTTTGTCCACCTGGCAACAAGAGACACGGGTGGCTTTGGTGAAGAGTGCCATAATAATAGGGAAAGCACAAAATAAAGAATAAAAGTTAAGAAGCAATACGCAAAAACCGGAATTTTACCAAGCGCAGTATTGAGCAGACGCTGAATTACAACAAGTGTAGGTACTTATTCGTGACAAAATGTTTGTAATTACGGTTGCTTGATTTTGACGCAAGTGTAGAGTTTCAATTTTAAAATAGTATTAAAATTAGTATAAAGACTGATTCCGAGTCAACGTTGGGTGATGTTATGTGATGTTATGTGACTGCAGTTGTTGCGCTATGTCGACTACGAATCAACCTTAATTGAATCTTCTTCTTGGATTGCCATACTCGATTTCGAGCGTCGGTTATTTCCCCGCATACGTCAGTGCACGGGTGTCTGTATCGTAGTTACAGTGGCGTATGGCACCTACAGTTTAACGTCGGCTGCGAACGACTGGTTTCTGGGGAAACATCCCTGGGCAGATTTATAAGAATACAAACATTCAATTGAATACTAAATTCAATTCTAAAGGCACAATTGAAAAGTGTTTGGATTGGAACATTTGCTCATCAGAATAAGTTATGTGCACAATTAAAAGAATCAACTGCTAGAATCGTATCCAATTTAGTGTCATGTGCATATAAATAAACTTTATAACCAAAGACTGAAAGTATCAACGCACTAATTGATAGTTTTGAATAATGTTGGTCAATATAAAACAAATTATTTGTAATATTGTAAACTTAAGAAAAATTAACATTGTTCATAACTAGATGTGAGAAATATAACATTTCTTACCTAACAATTCCTTCCATGATTTGCAAAACTCTGAAGCGACGGTTAGATCGGCGAAGCCACTATCGGAGATGATCGGTGTTCCTCGTCGGGTAGATAAATTCATGTCAGATTAACAGTCGCTCCATTTACCACTCCGGGAAAGGTGTTCGTTTTTCTAAAATATATTGTTATTGTAATAATGGAAATGAACAAAAACATTATAAATAGATACAGGTGAAAATTATTATGTATGCGACACTTATTTTGTTGAATATCAGAAGTGAAGATCAAATTAGATAATCTCAATTAAGTTATATGTAAAATATTTGGACGCATATTGTGTGAAACACCAAAAGTATTTTCATATAAGTATCTGCATACCACGATGTGTCAATTAGATGTACGTCTTTCATAGGTTTAAGTACGAGGGTCACTTGCGAAGTGAGAACCGTTTTGGTTTGAATAGAAATATAAGTAAAGTTTTTCAAAATTTTAATTTTTGCAATAACAAACATCCTTTGGCTGTTTTTCAAAAAACCCATGTCCCGATCTAGGCATTTTACGAACGTGAAAGGAGTCATGATGATCCCCACTTCGTCGAGTCGGGAACCACTCCGTATAACCAACCAACTGTTGAGTGTGTCTTTCGCCTAATTGTCTGTTTCCATCTGTTTTCTGCCTAAAGTATCGTTCAATTTCGCAAACAGGTGATAGGCGGAAGGTGCCCGTACCGGATCATAAGGTGGGCGCTCAAGAGATTACCGTTGAAGCTTCTCGAGTGACACTTGCGTTTTGCCTGCCACTTTGCTCTTTTTTACCTGTTTACCTGGTTTTTATCAGGTTACCTGATTTTACTTTAAAAATGACCCTCGTAATTATGCTTGATGATAATCATAGTTCAAAATAATCTTTTAGTTATGCTGTTCACGTTAATTAAATCACAGTGCTTAAAATAATTAGTAATGCAGTAGATAATTGCAATTGTTGAACATCCACCGTTATGGCACTGCAAACGGGAGGCCACAGTGCAGTTTGTGAATGTATAACATTACACATTTGAATTTGCCCATTTTTAGGCTTCAGAAATCCGTTTAATTTTTGCAGTTAGCTTTAACCATTCAAAATGAACACAGATCTCATCGATATAAACTTGGCGTGCCATGAAAATCTATCAATTCCGACACAATTATAAACGTCAAAGTGACATTTATTGTAAGTCACATTTTAATTTTCTGTCGTAAAAATGATTGTTTTGCATATCGAAATGGTTGCCGCCAAAATGTACGAGAGTCAGTTGTTTAGAAATAGGCAAGTTACAATCTGATATCCCAAAACCAAAGCATCTCCATATAAATGACTCACCTTGTATAAAGTGTACATTCCAAATCTTCTGTGTAAATTTTAAAAGATCCAACAGGCAAATAAGACACCGCTCAGGTGCCTCCTCACCTCTGAGAGAATCGGCGCCGACTGAAGCGCGCGACTTCGCACCCAACCGAGCCAGGCACCCAACTGCGCGCGCGGGTGCCTGGCTAGCCATAGAAAGTCCGGGCGCAAACTGTAAATGCTCAGAATGTTCAGGCGCAAACTTCACATTTTATAAACTCGGCAAAACGCAAACCATCGTACTGAACAGAATGGAAATATACAAACTGCGTATTTCATAGAAACGTAAAATATCGAACGCGGCTATATCCAGAATGGGTCTAGAGCAGAATGTTCAGCGCCGGACAAACTCAAGGTGCTACTCAAAGCCGCTTAAGCAAAAATTGTAACAGGATGACAGGAACCAGAGGATATCGTCACGTTTATAGAAATTTATGGTGTCGCCAGGACCGTGTTACCAATACACCGCTGATATAAACAGCATTTACATTGACTCAATGGCAGAAAGCAAAATGTTTATTAATTATGTACTGTTGAATAGTATGATTGTACGTTTTCAATCTCCTATATAATTTTGATGATAGATAAGAATCAATATATTTGTAATAAAATTGATTTGTATAAAATATCATATATATGAGTTGTAAAGATAGTAACTCAAAAATAAGAAAGAATAATAATAATAATAATTTGTGGAAACAATGATATTCAATATTTTGAATTGTGGGGGCTTTTGAATTATGGTGCGTTAGTTCAAGACACTTTGTTTAATAATGCTTACCTAAGTAGCCGAAACTATAGTCACAAATGAATTATTTTATGTGATACTCACAAAGTAACTTGTTTTATTTATAAATGATATTTAAATTTTATCAAGTTGATTAATTTTAGACAATTGATGAAATAAATCATCTTTTGAATGGAATAGTTAGTTTATTGGATTTTGAGCCCTAAGTTGTAAGTTCACTGTATTGAAAAACGTTGCTTAAGAAATTACAAATATTTTTGGATCGTATGAGTTAGAAGTTATTGACATTTTGTTTAGTGGGAATTGTCAAGTTTTCGTGTTCTCAGAAGGTCTGTAGTACCTGAAATTTGAGGATTCATAATTATTTTGATTATTTTCTATAATATAAAAATATCAATACGATTCAATTTAGTTCCACAAAATTGCAAAATAACACTAGAATATTTTAAAAAGTCGAATCACTTGAAAATTGAGGAAATGGTTGTATTTGAGAATGTAAAAACTGTAAAAACGTAACTTAGCAAAGTGGTTAGAGGTTGTGGTCGGAAGTCGAAAGGTACTTAGTTCACGACCATGGCGAGTAACTTTTTGATGTATGTTTTTAACTTTCTTTAATAATAGACTATAATTTACAGGGCGGTGTGTGTACCACAAGGTGGCGTTGAAATGCATTGGTAGGCACCGTGCTAGTGAATTTCTATGCACTGATGACATGTATCAAATAACCTCCTCGGCACAATTTGAAGATTTTGGTACTGGAAGTCGCTAATATCACTTTGTAATTCCAACAGCAGTATTAATAATTTACCCTTCAATCAGTTTTCGAAATAAAATAAATCATTCAAAGTCAAAGAATATAATAAATATTCAATAATTATTAAATAAATCTATTCAAAATTTTGAATAAATATATTTAATTGGTTGTATGGTTGTGGTATTTTGTGTGCTTCCTCAAATGTTGAGGAGATGCATAATGTGCCGCAGCTGTACAACCAATATTTAAAAATGAGAAACATTAAATAAATATATTTAAATAAATAATATCCAATTTGAGTAACAAAACTGTCTTTTATTTGCCTGTCGCTTGCATAACCTTTTAAAATGAATAAATCATATAAAATCCATATATGTGTTTTACTTCCTAACAAAAATTACTATCAGACACATTAACCATAAAACGAACCAAATTGAGTAGTCACGAATTTGATTTAAAAATCAAACATAACGTAAAGGACTACAACTAAATCACGAGCCAAATAAATATTACAAATTATGAAAATTTTGTAAATCACGAGCCAAATAAATATTACAAATTATGAAAATTTGTAAATCACGAGCCAAATAAATATTACAAATTATGAGAATTTATAAATCACGAGTTTAGCAAATATTACAAATTATGATAATTTGTACAACACCTGGGTTCGAACCGTTACAACTGGTAGTCAAATGGAAACTAAACACTTGCATTCTGGTCCATTTTTATATTATTTAATAATTTTTATGAGACCTAGGAGAGGTCCCAAAGTCTGTACCAGATGTTTGGTGAAATTTCCGTACCTACCTCCTCTATTAATGTAATTTTACTGCAGTACTTTGGATTTATTTGCTGTAAAATACCCTTGAAGTGTAATATTATTCTAGGACTAAAGTACACCATAACAAATAAAGAAATATATTACTATGTGGGAGTAGATGGCATTAATCTGCCGGGATTAATGTGTGACAAAATCAAGTAGTGTATGAATATTCATACTATATTGTATTGTTGTACAAATATAACATAATACAACATTAAACCATGTTGTAGAATTATTTATAGTATTGTAAATTATTTGTTTATTTAACGACGGCCTAATTATGTCGCTATAGTTAATTAATGTGGCCAACAGTACAAGGAATCGAGAGTTTATTTCCTCTGCAAGGTCACGTAACTTTGGTACAGGATTTTACTCACTCATAAATTCTCGGGCACACGAGGTTCGAACCTATGACCCTTGGCGTGACAAGCTAGTGGACTAACTCTTTCGGCCACAGCCTGTCATAGAAATACATTTAAAACAATTTTGCCAACATTTTACTTGTTTTTACTATTTTTTCAAACTCAAATTTCACCGAACCATTTCTTTGTTTTAACTCTAAATATAATACTACTGTCATAAAGAATTGATTCACTTTGACAAAATGTTGACATATATGTCACGTTTGTGAGAAATAATAATTCTTTATAATTTAAATTTTTGATACCCTCTTCATGCTATTTATTGATGTAGAGCAAAGAGAGTCAAGAACATTTTTATAAGGACCCCAAATTAATTTCAGCTCTAACTCAACTCTCAATATGAATATGAATATGACGATTATTGAATACTATTTTGCATATTAAAACTACCTTTACTTTACAAACTAGTTTTTATAACTATGGAGTATGGACTAATAGTAATAGTAGTACATTGTTTACTAGACTATCGACCATAGCGGTCTTTCCGCACTGGATTTATATACAGGGTATTAGGTAATGCTTTCGCCAAACTTTGGGAATACCTTTATATTGCTATTCCCCATTTATAATGGTTATAATGGCATACAAATGGAGCGATTTATATGATTTGGCATCCCATAAACAAGAATTGATAATTTAAAAAAAGGCTGTGTATCGGTACCGTGTGATGGACCAAATGTAGAAGAAAAGAAAAATATTTTACTTACAACTTTTCAAAACAATTTAAAAATATTTTCTTTAAAGCAAGGTAATTTAGGTAAATAATGATTTAAATAAAACATTTTTTTTTAAATTATTGTTTCTGGAAAAATCATGATTTTTATCAACCCTGATACTAACACTATATTTCACTATATTGACAAGTTCAAAATTTCAAATTGCAAATTAATTGACAAACGACTGGGAGATGGGAAATCAGTCAAGGAGTATCGTATCCCTTAAGATGCTGAATATATAAATAAGTATTTCAGTTTATTAATATTTTAAGTGACTAATTTATATAATATAACGATGAATTTTAAATATCCTGTTAAACTGAAAACTAAACCGGTTTCTAGAAATGATTAGACGTCTGTTTTAGTAGGGAAGACGTTAATATTACAATATAAGCTATGATTGGTTATCTAATTAATTAACCAAATTAACCATATGGTATAAAAATAATATAACTTAGATTAAGCAAAGTTATGTGATGTAACATCTTAATATAATCAAATTTACTACAGAGTCTCCTTCTTAATGATAATATTAAGAGGGAAAACTAGCAGGTTACTTTGATTTTAAATCACTCTTGTTGTTTTGCCCCCTAAACTAGCCAGGCGAAATTACTATTATTGTATAATATATTTCGTTTCTTTAATTGCCAATTATTCATTGTAATACTTTAATATTTAAAGCTCCGATATCTAATAAAAGTAATGAGTTGTTCGTTTATATCTTAAAAGAATTATATTAATGTTAAAAATCCATATTACAATTAATAGTTTCCTTAACTGGAAATATTAAAATTGATGACTTGTATCACAAAATTATCACTCTATCACTTTTAATTATTATTTTATATCCAGCATCATTCAAACAGTAACTAATGGAATGTTATTTTTCATTCAATATTCAGTTAATGGTCCGTTTCAGTATCCTTAAAAGGTTGAGCAACAATGGACCTGGCTGTATGGGAGGGCCGTACATTCGTCCCTAGTCGCCCTTATGTTACGATGCGTTTTGAGATGCGTTTGGAAATCCACACCGCCTCGCAATCCGGTGTGGAATTATACCTCCGCTGACATCTGCACTACTGGTACGCAAATTCTGTTTTTGACCAGTTTGGGATTTCACTCGTTTGGGTTCTAGCGCGTTTGCACGTTAAGGCGTTTGGGATCGCCCAGCTTGCCAGATGTGTTTCTTGTGAATTACTCGGTTTGCGTTTGAACCGGTTTGCTTTTCGCCTGGTTTGGGAATTGCCATTCCGTGGCCGAACTTTCTGGCGCATGAATTTCCTGTGTTACACGCGGTCCCTTCTAGGAATATATACCACTCCTTATCGACAAACTCGAGAAAAAATTGAAGCAGAGCACGTTAACAAACCCCATAAGGGGCCCATGGTTAATTTAAGATCGATATTGATAATTGTTCCTTCGTAGATGCTTTGTGCCACGAGGAATTGCGTAAATGACTTTTGAACGTATCACTACGTTTTCAATATTATCTCCACCGATTGAACTCCGCAAACAGAGCCGGATTATGTTTGTATGCAGACAATTTAATTGATACACTAAAAAAATCCCATAAGCAGAGGTGTTTTTGTAATTACGACAGCGAAAAAAGTTTGCCATAACTTTTCCGGCGACAAAACGGAACCCAACGTTTGAAAGCGTCTCGGCCGTGGCATGACAACCAATTTAAATCCAAGTTCAGAAGAAATATGTTGGGAATCGATATAAAAGCAAAACGATATCATGGTCGGTTAAAATTATCTCGACATCATTTTAGAGAGGGTGACTCCAAGTAAGTCTCTTTCCCAAGTACCTACGTGTGTTCACAGCAGGGACTGAAAACGGTACGAGAACGGAAACGAAATAACGAAATTAAACGAAATATTTGTAAGAACGAAAACGAAATCGAAAACGGAATTCATACTTTTCGTTCAAAATCGAAAACGAAAAAATAGTTTCTAATACCGGTTACTACCGTTGTTCATGCCCCTTTTTAAATTAAAAGTGTCTCCTTTAGTGGCAAACATCTCTAGCAGCCTATATCGAAAGCTGTAGGTAAAAAAAGTGTTATTGCGAGTTTCGCACGACGGTTGTACCGGGCCTGTGGAAAAAAAACGTGATTTTTTTTCGCGCATTTTTACACGAACACGTGTGCCTGGCTCGGCAAATATATATTCCTGTGTGTGCCACTGTCTACAATCCACGGGGGGACAAATGGTACGATTGAAATCATCATTTAAAATGATGTGAGGAGCCCTTCTTTGAGAACAGTTTGTTTGTGCACATAGCGGCGAATTTGAGGGGGGTGGGGGTATGGGGCTAGAGCCCTGGGCGGCTAGAGCCAATAAATATACAAATAAATAAATAAATGACGAACGAATGGCAATTTGATGCCGAGATATCTCGATTTAACGTATAAAGTGATATGCTACAATAGTCTGAGATCTACCTATCAACCGTATCAGTATACAATGTACAATGTATTCACTCTGACGTAGTGTGCAAAGCTTCAGTAGGTACCCTAAGAATATTTGACTTTGACTTCGGAAAATTTCACATTTAATTCTATGAACATTTTATCAGTATTTGGTCGTAAATATTACTTCGAATATTAACTTTGTGAATTGAGCAAGTATCGTCATACTACAAGAATGATTGTGATGTTATTGGACGTTTTCGCATTCTCGACGCTGTTTAATCTCTTTCATTTAACTGCAGTTCGAACTAAAATTTATTTCTGTGATATTTCTCATATTAAGGTTCATTAATTCTATAATTTAAGTAATAAGATTAAGGACATACAATTATTACTTAAAACGATAAAATTAATTTATTTTTATATAATTTATCAAAGAGTTGTTCATTTCCCCCCAGAGTTTCAAAGGTTACATGTAAAGTTTTAGTTTAACAAATTTTTGGCAAGTATAAGTACTGATAATGGGGTGAATATGCTTAAAGCGGTTATTAGCAGACCAACAACAACATGAAGAAGAAAGCGACGATACAGAAGAAAACAAAGCAGAAGAAGCCATACTTGGACCAGAACTTGACGCTTCTGTGGATGCAATTTGTTAGGGGATACAAATAGTTGCAGCCCCATACTACAGAGTGTGAGGTGCGCTGCTCATACGTTACAACTAGCCGTGGAAGACGTTTTAAGATATGAAAGTATAGAAACAACAATATGCGGGGCTAGAAAAGTGTGCAAAAAATTAAGTACAATGTGTGTTTTAACCATAATTAAACGTTTGAAATTACGGAAACCCATATTAGATTGCATTACTCGTTGGCATAGCACACGCGATATGTTGGAAAGGCTTCTGTCATTAAAAGACTTTTGCAAAGATATGAACGGAAAACTATTAAAGAATTACATTTAACGGAAAACGACTGGTTAAAGTTTAGAGTTTAAAATTTAGAGTTTAAAGTTTAGAGCCTAAACTATGTCAGTATCATATTCGGCAAATTCACCGGTCAGAATTCTGGAATTTTCCGCCGAACCACTTTGCTTTTATGTAAAGTTGCAATGTGTAACTTTACATTTTACCTAACTACACTTCCGGACAAAACTAAGGGACCACCAAATAAACTTGAAATAACTTTTCCAATTTACAAGTTGTTGTGAGTAGACTTTCACATGTCATAAATTGACGTTTATTATACACTATTCAAATAGTTTGCCATGAAACAATTAACAATATCAGGACATTATCTGCTAGGAAACGAAAAGTTAACAAAAAGCTCCAATAGTTGACTCGCAGTTTTAACTCACTTAATTAATAAAGCGTGCTTTGTGTTTCAAAAATTAGCGAATTTGTTTGCATTAAGTTAATTAAATGAGCCGAGACGCCATTGCAGACCAAAAGAAGTATCCTAAATGATTATTCTTCTTCGTAAAGGATGTTCACCAAGTGAAGTTGCTGTAATTCTAAACACCAACAAATCTGTGGTACAGATGGCCGCAGGACGGTTCAAAGGGACTGGTAGTTTCAAAACAAGATGCGGACCAGGTGCTGAAAGACAAAACAACACGCAGAGAATATCGTTTTATCGAACTTCAGGGTTTCAGAAAGCGGTTTGTAACATCCAGCATCTATCTAGTGAATTAAAAAAATTATCTTCGATTAGCCACTGGAACAGAAATTTCAACCAAAACAGTAAGAAGACGACTGAAAGTAGTCAATTTATCCGCTAGAAAACCAGCAACCTGTCTAATCTCACAGCTACGCACAAAATAAATCGCTTCAAGTTTTGTCAAAATCATCAATGTTGAGATGAGGGGCAGTGGAACTCCGTTTGGTTTTCGGATGAGTCCAGATTCCTTCCTAAACAAGTATCATCGCCGTGTTCTTGTCTTACGAAGACCACCTGAGCGATTTGCACCGTGTACCATTCGAGAATTTGACAAATATGGTGGGAGTCTACAATGGTTTGGGCTGCGATACAATTTAATGGTCGTACAGAATTGGTTTTGATACGAAGTGGGTCGCTAACAGCAAGAAGATCTAGAGACGAGATTATTGTACCCGATGTTCAACAATTTGCCGAAAATTTCGACAATGGATTCATTTTTATGCAAGACAATGGCAAACCTCGTACAGCTAACATTGTCATAAATGCGTCGAATGATGCGAATATCCAATGTTTGGAGTGGCCTTCCAAAAGCAGCCCTGACCTCAATTCAATTGAGCATCTCTGGGATCAAATGGGCAAAAAAATTAAAAACTTGAAAGAAGCTTGTAGTACTTCAAGAGGAGGGCATACACACTATTAATAATATTACTTTTTATTACAAATTAGCATTTCAGTTCATAAGAAGACCATTGGTATTTTTGTCTAATTTTTAACATCATTTGTTCAAGTCCATAAAAGTGAAGTTTGTTAATTTTAATAGCTCTTAAGCCAACTGAACTGCAAGGAAACACTTGGATTTATATATTTATGTGTTTCATTAAATTTCGTCATCTGGTTTTAAATTTATTTTGAATTTTACTAGTGGTCCCTTAATTTTGTCCGGAAGTGTAGTCACATAAATCTAGAGAATCGACTATTAAAATAATTGGGTCCATATTGTATAAAAAAATATACACTGTGTATCAGCCAAATGGAATAAATTTGATAATAAATAAATGGGGGCGTGTTCGAAAAAACGCTCGGACACGTCGATTGTTATTTTTAGTTGCGCATTTTTTTCAACAAAAACTTTTTATACAGGGTGTGTCATGTGACCGTGGCCAATACCAACTTTCTTATTTTAAATGCAACACCTGGTATATTATTCAATTTTTGGATTCTTCAGAAAATTCTAGACATATTTCATGTACAATGTCCTATACCTATCTTCAACTCTTTCGGAAATATTAAGTGTTTTCAGATTTATTGCAAAAATTAACATTAAAAAAAGAAAATTATTTGATTACAGAAATTCGTTACAACACACTCAAAAACTAATAAGTAATACCATTGATTATAATATCCTTATAGATACCCGATGTATATGGTGGCACCAATTGCTACGAATTTGCCTAACTCAAACGTGTTCAGAGGTCGAATTCCAGGGTTGACTGTAGATATTTCGCACTCTCATATTATTTGTGATGGTGGGAGGCTGGGAAGGAGATGGAGACAATGCGCGCTCTCACTTTTGTAAGAGAGCGCATTTTCTATCTAAACATTACAACTCGGGCGGCCCGAGCCCGAAAATATATTTTTATGGATGCCTTTACATTCCGTGCTGTAAGCGTAGTTACAACTTGTTTGCCTATAATTAGAAAAATCATACCACAAGGGCGGCGCGGTGCGGATAAAATGCTGCAGAACTTTAGTACCGCCACCAATTTTTTTTCCTCTACATATATAAATATATATAGGTATCCGGATTTAAAAGATGTGCCAGCAAACCAATTTATTTTTCTGGTTGCCGCCGCTGAGTCGATTTATTTTCTGAAGTTGTGCACTTGCAGCCGCCGCTACACTCTGGATGTGTGCTTGATTGTTCCTTGTTTTTTCAGCTTGTATTTCTGTTACAATGGATGTAATTTACAATCTCAAGTTATAATTTGCAGAACACTTGTTTTATTTAACCATAAGCAGCGACTTATATAAAAATATATAAATCATTTTAGTTTAATCGATTTTTATTGAACATATATTGAATTTATGTAATGTTTTTAAGTTGCTATGATTTAAAACAATTTATTATGTGTTAACATTCTGAGCCGGGTTGCGATTTTTTATTTTAAAAATAAATAATGAAGTACTTAAACGAAAAGAGAGTTTTAAATTAATATTTTTTAACAAATAAACGACGAAAATGATTATTTTTATCATTAGATGAGCAATAATAGTTTCGTTCCATTGATACCAAACCAGTAATTCACAAAAATGTTAAAACCAATGTCAAATCTCTAATTTCCATCTATAACTGTTCTAATATTTATATACAGCTCCAAATGAAACGTTACAATTTTTTAATTTGAAAAACTGCAATTCTGAGACAGATCAAAAGTTTTAATTTTTTTATATGAAGGGGAAAATATGTTGCATGCAGCTTTCAATTCTTTCAGTTTTTTTTTTCAAGATCTGCAGATTTTTAAGTTGTTTTAACTAATTTGAACGGAATTTTAGTCTTCGCTTACAAACAAATAGATATTAGTATGAAGGATTAATATATATATATATTATCCTATGCTCAAGAAAATGTTTACAATACAATTTTAAAAAACATCGAAGTTGCAGATTTATTTGACCACTCAATTCATTTGGCATGATTGCAGTCATTTGAGCTCAATGTTAAATAACAATGCATACTTTTGTTTGGTCGATTAAATATAAACGTATGAATGTAGTTTAAGTATGTAAGGTTTATTTAATTGCAATACATATTTCTGGAAACTTGACATATGTTATTGCTTGCTAAGAATAGAATAAAGTTCCGTATACAAATATTTAGGATAAGTGTAGGGTAACTATAGGGTAAATAGGTAATATGAAAATAATATAGAATATTTTGAATAAAAATCAATATTTATTTATTAGTGTTTTAAAATTTTTAATTTAGGGTGATCCTTAAGGTCATTCTTTTTGATTCCCGCAGGACTTGAAAATCTCCACTTGCACTCTTTAAAGATTTTTGTGTTTATTAACAAATTAATAAAGTATTTTCTATGTTCGTGGCATTCCGAATTGTGCCCCAGGAAATTAATTTCCGTAGCAAGAGATTTCGTAATTTTATCAAAAATTGTTTCACGCAATGTTTTTATATGTGGGTTTTCATCAAAAACTTTTTTAAATATAAAAAGTGCCTTGTGGGCAACATCTACAACACTGTTTTGTGGTGTACGTAACCCAACCGCAGTTGAATCTTTACAATATAGTTTATTTAAAATAAGTGTTTGTCTCGGATCATTCAGTTGCCCCTTTTCAATTAAATCCTTGTCGCACTTCACACGGATACTTTAGCAATGTCTTATAAATTAAGTAGCCGGTAAAATATGTTATTGCACAATCTTCTGTAGTAACTTCACTTTTAAAGTCGTGGCTAGCGTTTTCAGTACCTGAAGCGGACGAAGTCGGTGACGTTGGTGATACAACACTGGTAATCTCCGAAGTGTCTATCTGCATATCGCACGGTGCAAATTCAGTAAAAAAAGTATCTTCATCTTCTTCACAGTTTGCTGACTTGGGTGGCTTCATTAAGCTGGTTATTGAGTTTATTCTAAAGGATGTTCTGAATGTTCTTGCAGTTGGGTTTCTGTTATATCCACCTCTCTGTCTTATAATGGAAAAGAAATTTTCTAAAATCTCTTGATTTAGTCTAGTGGTCAATAAATATTCATATCCCGTATTTGCAGAATTTTGCTGTAGCATGAGTATAGCATTAATGGTAGTAATGAATCCTCCAATGAAAGGTGGCCTCGATACTTTCCCTTTTGTATCAATTTTTCTTAAATTTTTGAACTTTTCTTTTGCTTCAAGTTTGTGCATTCCAATAGATGTAGAAATAAAAATATAATGTAACTATAGAGTTAGCATGCTTTGCTAACTTAATTTAAGAATATATAATAAAATCGTAAATTTACATGATTTAAATCGTGATGTAAATCAATTGATTTAAATCATATCTAAACTGGCAAAAAATGATCAGAAATATCAAGTAAATCAAATGAAACATTATTTATTTGTTTTTTTTTAACCTTTGATTTTTGATTTTTTTTTAATCATTGATTTGTTTGTCATTGATTGATTGGATTTACTTCTTGTTTGTTTAAATATTCAGCAGCAGAGATTCGCAGCACAGTAAAGACTTCACATAAAATAAATGTTTCTATAATCCTTAATTTTTTGTTTCTATAGTCTACAGTCTTACTTATTTATTTCTAATTATTTTAGTTGACTTGATGTGAATCAGTTTAAATTTAAAAATATGAATACAGTTTGAGTATACATTAGAGAAAACAAAGTAAACTGAACTTAACTTATTTTGTAAACAATAAGATACATATGAGAAGTTTTAATTTAGAAAAATATTTCCAATTTTTAATGGCTGATTATTAATTTATTGACAAAAATATCTGGACTAAAATTTTGTTTAGAATTACAGTATTGGAGATACTTTGAATTTTCTGTTATTTATTTATATTACGAACCTTTAAAAATATGAATAATGTCTTGTGTTTTGTTATAAAAATATTAGTAGTTTTCTAATTCACATCCAGGATTAATTCCATTATGTATTATTAACTTTTTTTATGTTTTGTTGTATCTTACCTGAGTGAATAATTCATTTTCTACACCTTTCCATGTTAGCTGATGGAAAACGAAACATTTTTAAACTTTGATGAGTCCTTGGAGTAAAGCCGCAATTTAAGTAGCGACATTTATTTCCGCTTTTAGTTGTCGACATATTAACACTTTTGTCTCACGGAAACAAATTAATTTATATGACAACAAAATAAAATGGTTTTTTAAATTCTATAATTTGCAGCTTGAAATAGACGTAATGTTCAACAGACGACGTGAAACGAATAACTAAAAACGTCTTTCTACAGATGTAGACCACAGGCTATTTGAATGCATTTTCTTAGTTATAAACATTTACAACCCTCATTACGTACCCGATCGGTAAACGGGGCGCTGAGGGACGCCCCCCAGCGGTTTATTATCTCTTAATCCTCATCAACCCTCAACCACCCAAATCCATCATTGAGAATATTGGAAATACCAGCGGTCCCCCCTCCGGCTCCGTGGCCGCTCACGGTGCCGGTGCATCCGTGAATGAATCGCGCGTTAAGTTTTTGAAATTTCGAATTTTCGACTAAATCAATTCTGTCTCCTTTTCGACGTCCACAGGCGCGTACAAAATTTACATTGGGTTGGGTATCTATAAGGATATTATAATCAATGGTAATACTGTTTATTTCTTGATAATGTAAAAAAACAAAAAAAAAAACAATAAATTTCAATGGAGGAGATGTTCAAAATGCTCGCCGTGAACGTCTTGGCAACATCCTAATCTTAAATAGAAATTTCTTCTAACGTTACTCAACATCTCAGGCGTGACCGATCTAATCGCAAGCATGATTCGTCTTCTTAAGTCAGCTAAGTCGAGGGGTTTACTTTTGTGTACAATACTTTTGACATATCCCCATATGTAGAAGTCTAATGACGTCAGATCAGGGGATCGTGCTGGCCATTCCATCGATCCTCGCCTCCCTATCCACCGATTTGGAAATATTCGGTTGAGGTAGTTCCGGACATTGATTTGGTAATGGGGCGGTGCTCCATCTTGCTGAAACCATTTCCGAAACAGTTGAAGATAGGTATAGGACATTGTACATGAAATATGTCTAGAATTTTCTGAAGAATTCAAATATTGAATAATATACCAGGTGTTGCATTTAAAATAAGAAAGTTGGTATTGGCCACAGTCACATGACACACCCTGTATAAAATTTTTTTATTGAAAAAAATGCGCAACTAAAAATAACAATCGACGTGTCCGAGCGTTTTTTCGAACACGCCCCCATTTATTTATTATTGAATTTATTCCATTTGGCTGATACACCCTGTGTATATATATATATATATATATATATATATATATATATATATATAAATTTCGTTTTCGTTCAGATCAGAAACGAACGAAATATTTTTCGTTTTTGGTCCCTGGTATGTAGAACACATTTTATGTACTTTTTTTTGGAGCCAGGCGGCTTAACGGCAATTAATTACTGGCATGGATGTTTAAGATGCGAAATATCGACGGTTATTTTTTGATTTTTCTTCAATATTATCGTGGGGCCCCCACGATATGAAGTAAATGAAGAAAATCATTGGGTGGTGTTTGGTTTTCGGTAATTAACACAAACTGCACAAGCACATTACTCAGAAAGTCTGAAGATTATTTACTTAAAGTACCAAATTTCTTCACACAACGCGAAGGTTGTCATAAATGCAACATGTCGACAATAATCAGCAACATAGTGGATACATGTGTCAAGTTAAACTCTGATACAATCGGCTTTCTTGGAGATAAAATATTACTGGGCATTATTCATACCAAGTTTGCGGTTATTAGAAATTATAGTTCCTACCTTTAGAAACCAACGGCAGACTTGCAGACCGCTGCTGCAGATTTGGGTCCAATGCAGATTCCAACGGTGCCAGCAGTTCTAGGAGGAGCCATCGCACACTTGCGGACCTTGATCATCCATTTACCAATTCAACGAAGAAATTGTCGTTTCCTAAAATATCAACACCTAATAAAATAGTGCGAATGTCTATGCAAAAACAAATTAATGTTACTTTGTTAGCGTTAGGGTTGAATTGGACAGAGGTCGAGTTATAATTGATGTTCTGCGGTGGTACGCAATGTTGTGATACTCGGTCAAAATGTGCATTTTAATGGGCCGTTTTGTGATTGAAAACATCAATGCTGTTCATTAAAAACATCAAAACTATCAAATTGAAAACATCAAATGAAAACATCAAAACTAGCTGTGAACAATGTTCGTTACTACAATACAATTGTGAGGCTGCGGTGGAGTGAGCGTTAACGCGTTCGCTTCTAGACTGCAAGGTCCCGGGGATCGATTCCCGGGTCTGCATATCTGGGGTGGTTATTCTGCAGTTTTCCCATTTCCTTGCAACAAACGTTGGAAATGTGCCTCTACCATCTCTAAGTCGCATGCAGGTGCAGATGGGCAATAATAATAATGCCCCTCTCCTGTTACGCCCGCATAACTAGTAATAGCTCAGGGGCCCATGGTGAAATAAAATGTAATTGGACCATCAGACTTCTCTGTCAAATTATGACAGTAACCAATTACGTCATAGGTGGAGGAGTAGTAGAGATTATTATTATTATTGTTATTACAAAGTACTTGTAATAACGAAAAAACTCAGAACTAACATTATTTATGACAAGATGTGACAGATACAAATGAAAATTCGTACCTTATAATTCCTTCGATGATTTGCAAAACTGTGAAGCGCCCGTTGGTTTGGTGACGCCGCTATCGGAGACGATTGTTGCGTTAGCGTAGGATCCGAATACGGTGCAGACCCTTTCATATTCTGCCATTCTTTGTTGATCGATGTTAAACCATGGCCAATAATTGTGTGCAATTTGGTGGAGAGGAATTTGGCAAGAAGTTTCCATTGAAAAGTCGAGGTGTTTTCTAAATAAAATAAAAATTGTACGGAGCGGCCAAGAAAGTGGTGTCAACTGTTATGCTGGATACTAATGGAGGACACTGTTCAAGGTGCATATCAAATATGTTTCGCAACGTGGCTGAAATGTTACCTAGGGTACATGCAAATAGTGTAACCAGATTTTTCTTGTCATTATTCGTTGCAATTAGTTGCAAAAGTTGACAGCACTTTCCTGAATGCTCTGTATCTATACATTAAAAAACTACTTACAAATATTCTTCGTCCTCTTGCTCTCCTTCTCTCATTCTCCGAAATGCAACGCTGAGAGTATTACAGTCGATTCCGCATGTGCCGGGAAAATTTGTCGGAACACCCGATTTCTGGCTAACATTTTGTTTATTACCCACTCTTGAATAAAATGTTTCATTTTTTTAAATTCTATTCTTAATTGGGGCAGCCGCTTTATTAGGCCTAGATGTCCTAGTCCCGATGTTTCCACATTAAGCGGAACCGAAATTTAACTCTAACTTTAAGGTGGCGCGATATTTTATTGGTGATTTCCTCCAATCGTCTCAATTTAAAATTACAAACCGACTCTTTTGAGCTAACCGTCTGATAAAAATATACGATATTATAATATAGAGATGGCTCTGCGTTTAATAACCAATATTACAGCATTATTGAGATTATTCAGGATTAGAAATTGGAACCATGTATTAATAATTTCTTGATAAACCAGCAGATTGAATCGCGAGTTACGGTACATTTTAGCCGATTCAGCATTTGAACGGTACTTTACAGGTACCTCAGAGGATATAAAAATTCAAATTATTTCCGTGTCTTGTTAAAGAAGTTGCTTAAAGTGATATGTTCATGAACAAAGTCCAGCAAGGGGGGCTGTGAAAACAAAAAAACGCACGCCCTACTTGACTCGGATGCACAAAATTCACATCGAAGTCATTGAGCCATCTGTCAATGTCAAAAATTTGGTTTTTACTTTAGAACACAAAACCTTTGATAACCGAGCCCCATTTCCACAATGGAATTAATCAAAATGGGAAATGGGTGTATAGTGCTCAAGCTTGCATGGTCGAATTCCAGCAAAATTTGGCAGATTTTATAATTTAAGAAAATGATTTTGTCACGAAATTCGAAAACTGCAGACTTGTGGCGAACTGGTAGCGTTTTAAAACTTAAAGGATGAAAGATTAAATAAATAACGCACGACCACATATCGCCAGGGTTGTCAATGAATACTTCGATGCTGATGTTCGATAGACTTGAATTGTGTCGAAAATGTTCGGACATGATACGAAGAAGTTAAAGCTCTTATTCATCCCCGCCCCAGCCACCATAGTCGTGTTGTTTCCCGTTCTTCGGCAAGAATGGAATCTTCCCGAAAACGAAACAATAACGAATTTGGTGGAGTCAATGCCACGACCTAAGGAAGCCAATTTCCAATTTTTTGCCTGTCCGATGTTCTCTACGAAAGAAAAACTTAAATAACAATTACCAACGAAAAGTTTCTACGACAAGGAAAAACTCAAAGTGCATAGCGAGTTGCGTTTTGTGCAGGTCAGGGTACATTTTCTGAAAAATGTGCCCACTGCAACACAAGTTCAAAGAGTTAAATTGTTGTGAAGTCACAAATACTTCTCATAACCATTTATTATTTTGATATCGACTACATATGAACTTTAAGCGGTTGTGATTTATCTTTGCAATGAGGCATTTTCTCTATTTTATTAATAAGAACTTTAAATCCATATACTTGGTTCGAAGATCGTAAAAGTAAGTACATATAATTAGGAAAAATGATTTTTCTTAGTGTGCTGCTCCCCTATTCGAAGCGTTATAAAACTAACAGCAACATTAAATAGTTTCATTTTGTTATGCTTCTTATGGTACACACCAATCCTCCCCAAATGTGTCCCCTCATGCTAAAAAAGCATCACATCTCTGACTCGCATTTTAACCGCCAGAGGGCAGCTGTCAGTTTTCTTTTAGGCTAGTTCATTATTCATCATTGCAGGAATAGTCGTAGTCAAGAACTGTTTTACAGATTTGTAATTGTATATAATAATAAGAATAACATTTACCGCAAGAGATGGTCATCTGAAATTTAAAAGAAGCTTATACATGCAATATATGTTTGCAAGACGATTTTCTTTTTTCGTTATTTCTCAAAAACTGCACTTTTCAGCTATGTCACTTTTCTTGCCGGGGTGCGATATGTATACATTTTATAAAGTTTTACACACGAACTCAAACAAAAATGATCTGACAGTGAAAAAATGATTATCTGTCAGATTTCTAACAACGTTGCCTAATTCATATATTAACCCTTTCGCTGCTCAAAACGAATATTCACGCTTGCGGTGTAGCATCATGCAGTAGGTATATGTCAAGTCAATACCTGTCGATAATAAACGTGCCGTCTTTAACCTCGAGTTTGACTATCGCGTAAAAATGTCTCGCCGAAATAAACCACTGACGGAAGAACGGCTTTTGGCTTTAGTGGGCAACAGTGATGATAACTTTTGGACGATGAGAGCTAGCAATATTATTTCAGTTTATTGAACTAATTATGTAAAAATTGTTTTTGTGCTTTGCAATATACTTTTGTAACGGTGCTTTGTTTATACTTTTATCTATCATTTTAGGTACAATCTTTCCGAATATAATGGCCGTCATCACATAGAATAGTATATTAAAGTATAAGTGGATATCAAGGCCTTTCAAGCACGAACGTTTTTAAAAAAACCGACCCGTCGCTCCCCGCTGCGCGGGGAGGCGGGGAGGTTTTTTGAATAGAGTGAGTGCTTGAAAGGCCAGATATCCACGCATACTTTACGCTATTTTTTATCATTGATGCCGTAAATTGGCCTAAACATTTGTAATTATAATTTCTATCTGATGTGCCGTCGATTTTGCCGTACAGTTTTAGTATCGTTGCTAAGATACTGAATAAATAACTAGCTAACATGGCGGCTGATACTATGCAATCGTTCTAGCCTTGGTTGTCAAAGTGTTGAATATCGTATGTAACAATCTTTCAATTTGGCGTCAGTTTTGATTTTGGTTGAAAATGCAACGAAACATTGATCAATTAAGCTCCGAAGCAGAGAGGCGTTTAATTCCCCAAAAATCGGAATTGGCATATAAGAAGGAATACGATAAATTGGTAAAATGGATGGACGAACAGGAGGTGAAAACTGTAGATGAAAGAATGATTCTTGCTTACATGCAGAAAATGTCTACATGCTATAAGGCGTCAACAATGTGGGCAATACATTCCATTTGTATCCATGGAAACCTTTACAGGAAACGCGCGTTTTTGAAAGCCTGTTTTATGCACGCTACACGATGTTTTAAACAAGCAATATGATGCATCAATGATAAAAAAATATAAAATTATGGTACGCTGCTCGAAGCGAATATATTTGTAAACACAAAACTGCTCCAGGCGAGTACTCTAGCGAGCGGTGATTTTGCGCGCATAGACATCCAAATCTTTAAAATGCTACGCGCAGCGAAAGGGTTAATATAATTAAAATGTTGCTTCAATCATTCAAGTGTGCTGATTTAAAGTAAACCAATCATCAACTATATTTTATATTATAATTTGACTGATCAGCTTTTGTAAAATAAAAATAGCAAATAAATTCTGTACTCAATAGATACTGAATTTGAAGGCGACAACATAACAGAGACTATGGTAATATTATAGTAGTACAATTATATTATTAGCATTATTATCAAGTTCTCCTGAAAACTGTAGACTAACAACGTTGTAAAAAGTATTCCAAATAAAAATACTATCATTATTATTGAATTGTCAAAAAACCCTCTGTATAGTGATAATGCGAGAACTTAGAATGTTTCAACTATTTCTAAAACGTGTATTAGTTTAAAATATTGCCAAAATGTAATGTAAGTGCCATTACTTATGTTGCTCTGCAAAATAGGCATCGCAATACTTATTATAAGAAATAAGTATAAATTACCATGGAATATTGTTTCCCATCGTTTCACGCATAGCAAATTTTAATTAAGATGAAGCTCCTTAAACCCTGGAATTGATGGAAAAAATATGAATTCTTCATACTTTTAATTGAAGCCAAAAAGGGGAATCTAAAAAAATTTAATAAGGGTTATTGGTCCAATAGCTTTATCGAACGTCGGTGAATATAACCATTACAGCAATAGTTGCATCTGGTGGTACTTGCCCTCATAACTGGAGAATACAAAACAGACTAAGGGTAACAAACTAACACATGCACTGACATTTTTGTAAATAGTCACTTTGTTATAGAGAAGCACCAAACTCGGGACGTCGGTAAAAGTCTGATTTTTTTTGCATGATTATAATACGACAAAATCTGTCTTTTTTTTAAATTTCAACAAAGCTACCTATCCAATGCATCAATCAAAATCTAAGTTGCAGTACTATTCACTATGTAAAATACTGAAATTAGTAGAATACGTAAGACTTTTAGAGCGCCGTAATATGTTCTTGACTTTGTTGCACTTTTATGAGCCGCAACTTTGTTGGCTACATTTGAAACTAGTGTGTATGTACTATGTGTATCAAATTCTTTGGAAAACTATAATAGAATTATATTAATTCTATTAGAGATTAATCAACTTAAAAGGTAATTAGGTAGGTATTACCAAGTTGCGCTTATCACTAATTAATTCTAAAATCACCAAAACAGAGGTGAGCAAATAAGTTAGACCGGAAGTAACTATCATGGTTAAAATAGTTGTGAAATAATTCTATGAATGATGTACGTCATTTATAACTGATTTCCGAAATTACTATAAGTTACAGAATTATTTCACAATTCATCTTTTTATATGTGTAAATACGGCACCCATTAAGACTACAATGTGAAATAATTCTAGTAACCATGTGCAATAATTATTATGACTCTTTGAGTTTCAAATAAACTATAAATTACAGAATTATTTCCCAATTTAATCTTCTTATATGTGTAAATACGCCACCCATTAAGACAATAGTGTGAAAGAATTAATTCAATTATGTATTTTTAATTATCTAGAATTATATACTTTTTTATTTTTCTGTTTTTTTTTTATATATATTTTTTAATGTATTATTTTATTCTTTTAATTATTCTTATAAATCATGTTCCAGTTCAATATTTTTATTAGACTTTAGTGTTTTCTTTCATTTTTTCAAACCACATTAATACTAAGTAACGAGCATAAATTACAAATCTTGCCGAAACGTCGAAGACATAAAAATGTCTTTACAAGCGAAATGGCAAAGCCTTTTGGGGCTCCTTGACGGCTTCTTCCTCTTGAAATCTCTCGGAGGTCTCTCTCGGAGGTTGCTGATCAACGTGGCTATTTGTACCTTAGAGCGGTACGAATTACCATTGCAATAGTTCGGCAGAGGAAAAGCTGAACCAGTCACTTGGGTTGCACAACCATGAATTTGAACCATGAAATTCTGCGACAGATTTTCCTCGTGTGATGGTGCAAAATTTCGTATTTGGGATTGCGTGAGATGCATCCGAGGAATACCAGTTTGAAAACTTGCATGGCTGGCAGCTCTTGAAGACTTACAACTATATAAATTCGCATACACATAGTACATTTTTCTAACAATCGATTGGATGATTGTATCAACATTATATTAAGACACAAGTCGAGAACATTTAGCAGAGCCAACCGAGAGAAATTGTAGGTGGAAAATGCACGCGTAAATATGCTTTGTGGCAAAAATTGCTCATCATTACAAAGGCAGGCCAAAAGTAAGGTGCACGAAGATCCGCCTCAAGGCAAAAATACGCATCAAGCAAAGCAACTCGGACACATCTCTGAGCTATCAGCATCTTACACTACGGCATTTGTTTTTTCGATTTGCACCCAATTTTACGCCCCGGCGATTTCGTAAGTCGCAGAATTACAGCGCAAACAGAGAAAATCCCGCGATGCTGCAGAGTTGTGGAAAACTGCAAAGTGCATCTAGGTTGCGATGCCGGGAAATCATTTATCACATTGAAGCCAATATTCATGCCAAAATTGGAAACATTTCGTTTCTTTGAACACAAAAATGATGATTCATCGATTACCACAAAACATAGTTGAAAGGAATCAAATACGTATTAAGACTTCTTTCTACATGTAAAATCGCGTATTGAGACGGAGAAGCCCCAACTTATTTGAATAACTAGTACTGCAACAGATAAAGCCGCATACAAAGAAAGAAAATATATGTTTTTATCATTTTAGTGCAATTTATTGAAAATTTACACGTGTAACATGTTTTGAAAATTACTCAAGAGATAAAGTAATTTTGATTGCGTTTTATTGTAGCAAACTTGGCATAGATAAAAATAATATAATAATGCAAAAAAAAAAAAAACAAAGTCAACCAATTATTTATCGTGTTATCGTGCGTGCATGTGTGCGTTTGTAACTGCCTAGGATTTTGTCCACCTGTCAACACAAGAACAGGTGGCTTTGGTAAAGAGTGCCATAATAATAGGGAAAGCACAAAATAAAGAATAAAAGTTAAGAAGCAATACGCATAAACCTGAATTTTACCAAGCGCAGTATTGAGCAGACGCTGAATTACAACAAGTGTAGGTACTTATTCGTGACAAAATGTTTGTAATTACGGTTGCTTGATTTTGACGCAAGTGTAGAGTTTCAATTTTAAAATAGTATTAAAATTAGTATAAAGACCGATTCCGAGTCAACGTTGGGTGATGTTATGTGATGTTATGTGATTGCAGTTGTTGCGCTATGTCGACTACGAATCAACCTTAATTGAATCTTCTTGTTCTTGGATTGCCATACTCGATGTCCCCGCATACGTCAGTGCACGGGTGTCTGTATCGTAGTTACAGTGACGTATGGCACCTACAGTTTAACGTCGGCTGCGAACGACTGGTTTCTGGGGAAACATCCCTGGGCAGATTTATAAGAATACAAACATTCAATTGAATACTAAATTTAATTCTAAAGGCACAATTGAAAAGTGTTTGGATTGGAACATTTGCTCATCAGAATAAGTTATGTGCACAATTAAAAGAATCAACTGCTGGAATCGTATCCAATTTAGTGTCATGTGCATATAAATAAACTTTATAACCAAAGACTGAAAGTATCAACGCACTAATTGATAGTTTTGAATAACGTTGGTCAATATAAAACAAATTATTTGTAATATTGTAAACTTAAGAAAAATTAACATTGTTCATAACTAGATGTGAGAAATATAAAATTTCTTACCTAACAATTCCTTCGATGATTTGCAAAACTCTGAAGCGACGGTTAGATCGGCGAAGCCACTATCGGAGACGATCGGTGTTCCTCGTCGGGTAGATAAATTCATGTCAGATTAACAGTCGCTCCATTTACCACTCCGGGAAAGGTGTTCGTTTTTCTAAAATATATTGTTATTGTAATAATGGAAATGAACAAAAACATTATAAATAGATACAGGTGAAAATTATTATATATGCGACACTTATTTTGTTGAATATCAGAAGTGAAGATCAAATTAGATAATCTCAATTAAGTTATATGTAAAATATTTGGACGCATATTGTGTGAAACACCAAAAGTATTTTCATATAAGTATCTACATACCACGATGTGTCAATTAGATGTAAGTCTTTCATAGGTTTAAGTACGAGGGTCACTTTCGAAGTGAGAACCGTTTTGGTTTGAATAGAAATATAAGTAAAGTTTTTCAAAATTTTAATTTTTGCAATAACAAACATCCTTTGGCTGTTTTTCAAAAAACCCATGTCCCGATCTAGGCATTTTACGAACGTGAAAGGAGTCATGATGATCCCCTCTTCGTCGAGTCGGGAACCACTCCGTATAACCAACCAACTGTTGAGTGTGTCTTTCGCCTAATTGTCTGTTTCCATCTGTTTTCTGCCTAAAGTATCGTTCAATTTCGCAAACAGGTGATAGGCGGAAGGTGCCCGTACCGGATCATAAGGTGGGCGCTCAAGAGATTACCGTTGAAGCTTCTCGAGTGACACTTGCGTTTTGCCTGCCACTTTGCTCTTTTTTACCTGTTTACCTGGTATTTATCAGGTTACCTGATTTTACTTTAAAAATGACCCTCGTAATTATGCTTGATGATAATCATAGTTCAAAATAATCTTTTAGTTATGCTGTTCACGTTATCACAGTGCTTAAAATAATTAGTAATGCAGTAGATAATTGCAATTGTTGAACATCCACCGTTATGGCACTGCAAACGGGAGGCCACAGTGCAGTTTGTGAATGTATAACATTACACATTTGAATTTGCCCATTTTTAGGCTTCAGAAATCCGTTTAATTTTTGCAGTTAGCTTTAACGATTCAAAATGAACACAGATCTCGTCGATATAAACTTGGCGTGCCATGAAAATCTATCAATTCCGACACAATTATAAACGTCAAAGTGACATTTATTGTACGTAACATTTAAATTTTCTGTCGTAAAAATGATTGTTTTGCATATCGAAATGGTTGCCGCCAAAATGTACGAGAGTCAGTTGTTTAGAAATAGACAAGTTACAACCTGATATCCCAAAACCAAAGCATCTCCATATCAATGACTCACCTTGTATAAAGTGTACATTCCAAATCTTCTGTGTAAATTTTACAAGATCCAACAGGCAAATAAGACCGTTCTGGTGCCTCTTCACCTCTGAGAGAATCGCCGGCGACTGAAGCGCGGACGCGGACCTCGCACGGCGACTGATGGCTCCTTCCTCCGAGCGCGCGCAGTTTCGTAGAAAAAACATCCATTCTAGGAATATATACCTACTCCTTATTAGCGTTGTGCCGAGTCGAATAATCCTATGACTCGAGAAATTACGACTCGTAAATATTCCAACTCGGATGATTATTCGAGTTGGCTATCCCGAGTCAGTACCTGTTCTTGTTTACTTGATTTCCAAGTCGCGTGCCGCAGCTATTTATTCGTTCAGAGGATTTGTCCAGTTGCAGTCGTGTGCTCCTGACGTGTCGACGTGTCTTTGCCAACAATTGTTACTGACAATGCCGCCAATATTAAAAAGCAGTAGATGAATATTTACGCCAACAAAATCATTATTGCATAGCGCATACTTTGAATTCGGCAGTCCAATACTGCATAAGAAGTAACTCCGAATTTTTTGAACTTAAAAAAATGCAGACGTATAGTTATGCATTTTAAAATGAATAACGTAGCCAGTTATAAATGAAATGAAATGCAACAACAAAAGGGTCTTCCACAGTTAAAATTGAAGCAAGATGTTCCTACAAGATGGAACTCTGCATTAATCATGATTCAAAGATTAATGGATACTCGATCACCATTATCGACTACATTGCGTTTATTAGAATCGCCACCACAAAACTTATGAGTGGACAATTATAACAGATTGCATTAGTCTTTTAAAACCTTTGGAAAAAATGACGAACGAACTGTCAGGAGAAATGTATACTACGTTGTCCCGTGTCATTCTATTAGTTAGAGGTTTAAAAAGTGCAATACGAAATAAAATATTAGTAACACAAACAGGCAATACTCTACAATCAAAATTGTTAGATATACTTGACAGGCGGTTAGGACATTTGGAAACGAATAGTATTGTAGCAAAATCTTGTTTCCTTGACCCACGATTCAAAAAAATGGGATTTAGCATTGAAGGTAATGCAGAAAGTGCTATGCAGTCGATTATAGATGACTTAATTCAAACGAGTGAAACTGAACCAATTTGTGAGATCAAAAATCTGACTTCTTCTCCCCGGAATTCTGAAAATGTTGAATCCGATGATGAATTATGGGAAAAATTCAATATGGCAATGGGTGAGAATGTTTCTCCAACTGCTCCAGTTTCGGAATCTGTGGTAGCCGTGAAACAATACTTAGACCTTCCGCTACTGAACAGAAAACATAATCCGTTAGACTTTTGGAAACTGCATCAAAATTTCTTTCTAGATTTATATAAAATGGCCACGTATGCATTCCTGCTACTTCAGTTCCGTCTGAGAGAGTTTTCTCAAAAGCTGGACAATTAACAAATCAAGACAGAAATAGACTTCACCCGAAGAAACTTGACCAAATATTGTTTCTTAATAGTATATTGCGTGATTCTAATTCAGTTATTTCCTAAATAGTAGTAGCGAAAAGTAAGAATTATTATTTATTGTTATATTTATTTTGAATTGTGTTAATTATCTTTTAATTATAATTTTTATGTTATAAGAAATTGTATTTTGGTTTCCTTATATAGATATGTTTGGCTAGCCGACCGCTCGCGATTGAACACGAGCCAACTCGAGTTGCCGCTATTAATATCTCGAGTTATTCGAATACATGTATAACTCGAGAAGACCGAATACATTTATTCGAGTCGGCGCAACGCTACTCCTTATCGACAAACTCGAGAAAATATTGAAGCCTGGCACGCTTGAGCTACCCAAAATCATATGTAGAAAAATCGTGCATGTGTACCTTCTGCCTTAATTGTTAACAAACCCCATAAGGGGGCCATGGTTAATTTAAGATCGATATTAATAATTGTTCCTTCGTAGATGCTTTGTGCCACGAGGAATTGCGTAAATGACTTTTGAACGTATCACTACGTTTTCAATATTATTTCCACCGATTGAACTCCGCAAACAGAGCCGGATTATGGTTGTATGCAGACAATTTAATTCATACACTACAAAATCCCATAAGCAGCGGTGTTTTTGTCATTACGACAGCGAAAAAAGTTTGCCATAACTTGTCCGGCGACAAAACGGAACCCAAC
Organism: Othius punctulatus; assembly: GCA_951805005.1. Lineage (NCBI taxonomy): Eukaryota > Metazoa > Arthropoda > Insecta > Coleoptera > Staphylinidae > Othius > Othius punctulatus. Next base: position 58,306,551 of record OX638143.1, read on the forward strand.
GTTTGAAAGCGTCTCGGCCGTGGCATGACAACCAATTTAAATCCAAGTTCAGAAGAAATATGTTGGGAATCGATATAAAAGCAAAACGATATCATAGTCAGTCAAAATTCTCTCGACATCATCCCACGGTTATATGTGTCTGGATGTGGATGGTTCCCGATGTTGTAAATTTCTTTCAGCATAAGCCTCGTTTCCATCTGCTGAATCTTTATTTACTTTGGGTTGAAAATATGATGCAATGCGAAGGACTTCTGCTAATTGTGTGCTCAAATTTGTTGGGGCAATTTATTTGTTTTTTTCTCTTACTAGAGCCGCTGAGTACTTTTTTTATGGCCTGGTTTGTCGATTTCTGCCCTAAAGTTAAACACTATACCATAGATCTATTCTGTCGTGTTTACGAGTGTAACTTACCAATAATAAATATCCCTACAAATATATTTTGCTGCACAAATTAATGCAGAATGACAATGAATCAAACTTCTCATTGCTTTCGGTATTTTTGCAAAAAAATTATCACGAATCAACAACGTAACTACGAACTTTCTGAAGGACCTACCTGTGTTTATAGCAGGGACTGAAAACGGAACGAGAACGAAAACAGAGTGCATTATACAAAGTGTCCAAAATTTAGTTTAAAACTTTTCATTTCATTTTTTAAATTTTATATTGGAGCCCCTGTATATTTTTATGTCCATGTGGAATTAAAAGAGAAACATTTTTCCTAATTACAACTCTATCGCAATTTCTAACACATTTAAAGTTATGTGCAGAAAACTCGATTTATCAACAATTCCAATGACCATTTTAATTAATCAAAATCGAAGGTGGGTTTGAAAAACAATTTATTGACATTAAAGTTTAACAAAGTGACAAGAGCCAGTGTTGACTGTAGTAATATAAAAGTTTAATACTTTTTTACCTAAGGTCTTTATACCCAAAACACCAAAATTATTCTTTATTCGATTGCATCATAAGGTAGTATTTTTCGGTATGAAAATCTGGACGAAAACGTTGTCATTTTGTTAAAGACCATAGTTGCTAGTTAACGGTCTTTTTCATCCTAAGCCGAAAAATATTTTTCGCCAGCAACAATAAAAAAGTCAATGGTTGATTATTTTATGGCATAAAATGGCTCTTACCATATAATAGTGAGACCATACAGTCGAAGATTTCATTTGTTAAAACAAATTTGAGAAATATGCTAGTAAAACAATCTCAAACGAGTTTTCTGCAAACATACTTTAATGTGTTAGGAATTGAGATAGGGTTGTAATTAGGAAAAATGGTTGTCTTTCAATTCCGCATGGAATTACATAAAAATATACTGGGGTTCCAATTTAAAATAAGAAAAATAAAGTGCTTTCAAGTTTGAAAAGTTTGACACTAAATTTTGGACACTCTGTAAATGCATATCAATAAAACTTGGTTAAGGCAACTGTCAGACCTTATTTAATGAGTATCGTGTATGGTTTTTTAACGAGGCACTATTTTTATCCCTTATTAATTTTCTTAAGCAATGGTGCAAAACTGATTTTTTCAGTTTTTATTTTTTTGTGCTAATATCACTGAACCGATTTCAATCAAATTTTATAAGTATGTAGGCATCCATAGAGGGCACCCAAATAAGTAACAAAAGATGTACCATGCAATCTAAAAATATACATCATGATGACGTCATACAATTTTGGGACACCCTGTATAATCAAAAATATTTTCCTCAAATATACCCCAAAATGCAAGTAAAGTCTGCAAAATATAAAAATCCTAACTCAATTAGTAACTGAGTTATAGAAGACGGGAGGTTAAATAACGGACCCTGTATATTCGTGTGTACCACTGTCTACATTTACGGGGGAAACAAGTCGTACGATTGCAATCATTTTAAATGGTGTGAGGAGCCCTTCTTTGAGTACAGTTTGTATGTAAACACACACAAAGGAATATTTTGACGCGCGATCATAGTGACAGAAGTCAGAAGTCATTATTTTACGGGCCATCGGCCGTGAGCCTTTCCGCTAAAAGTCCGCTAAACATCCGTGCGTGGACCCACTGGTAGGTCGCGAGTCGAATTTTGGTGGATCGCGACAAGATCTTGAAAGCATGTATGTATATGATTTATCGTATTTTCATATTTTTAAGATTAAAAATTAAAATTCATTAGATAGGGCGAATGTTTAAAAGTTTGGGAACCCCTGGTCTAACGGGAATTCTTCACATCATATTATTTTAGGTGTTATGTGAGTTAGTACATTAACAATAACATTAATAAAATAAGATATAGATTTATAGATTTAATGTAATTTATTTACTTTAATTGATTATGCAACGATAATTAATTATGATCATACTTTTTTTATATGTAGATTTTTTTTATTATTGAAAGTATTCATTTGTTTATGATAAAAGATATTCATTTTAACAAGTTCACGTCTTAAAAAGAACTCTTTCTTCTCAAAGGAAAGATAATTATCACGTTTATGCCCGTGTAATTCTATTGATCCAATATTAATTCATCGCTACAACGCTATTAAATCATGTTTATTTATACAAAAAAAAGTTTTCCACTTGCTGTTCCGTGGAATTCTGTGATACATAACTTCTCATTCCCTTGATCGCCGTCTTGCCCAATATCGACATTAGTAATCTACAAATAATAAATTGTATGAATGATGCCGAGTCAGATCCAGATCCAGATCCAGTTAGTAACAATCGCCCACGTCGCACATTCAGGACTTCACAACTTTAAACTTATCATAATTTCTCTTGTAAATGATTTAAATTGAATCCAGAAGTAGATTCAGCCGCAATAGCTCGGCAATTCTATCAGATTAATTAATATTCCCCAAATCATCACCCATATTAGAGCAGGGGCTCTAACATGGTTGTATTGTTGTCCTGTTATGGTTGCCCTGTATGGTTGCCCAAAAGCATCAGAGGAACCACACAAGAAATACTCTCATAAAACTAGACGAATAAAAAAAAATGAAAATAGTAGATTGTAATTAAAAAAATATATATTTATCCTGGCGTAATTAAAAAAAACTAATCGAGGGCGTTAAGCAGTAAACCTCGAAACTGATAAAACGTAAATTTTACAGGAGGCAAAAATAAACTCTATTATTACTTTAGAAACTTAATGTAACGACCTAAGTTCCTATCCTTTGAGGTACTTGTCGATATTCGTGGATTCGTTCTTTTCTTACGTGCACTGTGATGCCGGGTAACCCGATTGGATATTAATAAGTATGGTTTTTGAGTTTTAACTAATTTTTTTTCGAGGTCTTGCCCAAACGACGGGTAGTAGCAATGTGTATTACAAAAACATTTCCGATCGCCAATTCTCTGGTCTTATCCTAAATTAAACATTAAAGTACAAGTTTTTGAATACGCATATTATTGGGTTAATACATGTTATTACTGCGAATGGGCAGATTAGACCGGACTTTAATTTTATTTGCATTAGATAAAGATAAACCGAAAACACTATTAGGGGTTATCAAAATTATCTGTATTTATCACTCAGTTAAATAACATAATTTATATTTATAAATTATTAAGAGGGTACATTACATTAATTACGCCTTATTACCATTAATTAAAAATGTTAATATTTCAGTTTAAAAAAAAAAAAAATACTTTGAAATATTTTCGTGACATTTCTAAAAGCATGCGGGAAAATTTAGTATTTTCGGACGGTCGAACATTAAATATAATTTTGGCTAAAAATGTTAGTTATGAGCTCCTGAGTTGACGCCCTCGTGTAATAAACGGGTTGTTTGTAGGAGTTTTTTAAACACTGGTTTTTACTTTTACTGTTTATTTATTTATTTGTGGACACAATTAACTGTCCAGAAATGAAGAACCGAATAACACGAATTACACAAACTTGATGGATTATGAACTGTGGCGTTTTTGTCTATGTACTCTGACGTGTTTTATTATGTACTGTGTCGTGGTTCCTTCGTAACTGATTTTCTCCACATCGGTTACAAGTTTCGAACCCTCGGTTGTAACTCACTGGAGTAGGGCCAGAACGAACTTTGAACGCATTCAAGAACAAAGAATATTCAAGGTTCGCTCTGATATTGAAATATCTCTGTCTATCTAAATTACATATTTTGCATCAACTTAAAGTGTAAATAACATCAATACACAAAAGCTAGACTGAGCGTCGCGCGGTGATAACTTTGAACGGAAGTTAATCTAAGAAATTCGGAGATAATATGAAGAGACTGCATATTGTAATTTAAGAATAGAGAGACATATTTATACATTTAGTTAATAATAATGGGAACATTACACTCGTAATGCTTTGAGTCAAATTTGTTAGCCGAATTGGAACTTTTATAAAGCAAATGCAAAACCAGACTGTCGAGCCCTCGAGGGGGTGGAGTGGGCGAATCTTATTTAACTGAATGTATGGATATTTTTTTGCCAAAACAAGGCAAACTTTTTTCGCTATTATATTTTTCGAAGTGTACGGACTAACCAGGCCTCTCAAAAATCGGGCCCTAGGCATTTGTCTCATTTGTCTATGCTATTATCCGGTCCTAGGTGCATTTACGTATAAATAATAGTTGTTATTTCATTTGCCAGCTAGAGCTCACGTCTCGTCGCGTCACTGTTGTTTCACGTGTTTTTTCGTAACGGCTATTGAAAAAGTGCAAGTGTCGAATTATTCACATAGTTATATATTCCGGACCTACGTGTTGTAGATCATTACTTTAAGCGAGAAGTGATAAGCAGTTTTTCTTGAAAGTTACGTGATTGTGATTAATACAAAATGGTAAGTAATTTTTTTGTTTGTTATGGTTTCGTTCATATTGTAAGGGCCCAATATGACCAAAATATAAATATTTAGTAAGAATTAATTAAATATAAAACCACGAAAAATAAATGATATTATTTGGGATAATTGAAGTAAATTTGAATCATTTAATATGTCAGGTGAAAATAATATGCAAGTGTGCATATTCAGTTTAAAGGTTCTCGAAGAACGTGAGTGATAAATAACACTTGAGATGAGGGTCGACACTCGGTTATGGGATTTCCCAACGAATTGTATATAAATATTATGAAGTGGGTGGTAGAAGTTTCTTGGGGACAACGATAATAAATACAATGATTGCATTTAGTGAACGCGGTCAATATTTTTGTTTAGACTAAACGACTTAAGCGACATGTGTCGGTTCAGCTTATGAGATGTCATGCACGTGAGAATTATAATAATTATTACAAGTGCGAGATTGTTTAATTTCAGTCGGATGTGCGTAGAAGGGCATGCTTCGGGGGAATCCCGGAAAGGTAATAATATAGGATTATAGGAGAAGTCCAGTCGGAATTATAGAGAGGAAAATAGTGGGAATGATTTGTATAAACATGCGCGATTTTGACATAATCTGGCTCCACATAAGCATCCACAGTCGACGCAAGTATTAGTAAATAGTATGTATATTTAAATACCAGTTGCAGAAGGTATCTATTCAAGCACGAATTTGAAATTTCGAAACGAGCTGCGTAGCAGCGAGTTGAGGAACAAATGAGTGCTTGAATGACCTTCTGCAACGAGTTCTGCAAGTTTTATACTATTTTTTTTATTTTGCCGCATAATACAATTTTATAAATTAAAACATGAAAATTTTAAATCTAGGGGATTTTGCAGTGGTTGGTGATATTTATGTGGCGTAAATTGTCGGATGATATATTACATGGTGTCACTATAAATTCTCAAGACAAATCGCTTGTAACTGTTAATGTGTATAATAATAGTACTTTCCACGGTAATTATTTAAATTAAACATCGTTTTCATTAATTTGCTGTTCTGTGTGAAATTTAATTTTGATGTATGTCAGTTGACAGTTCAACGTCAACCGTCAACGCTACCGCTACCAACATCAATGCAGTAGATTTTACTAGTCTATTCTAGCACACCAACCGCTTATTCTAACACTCAAATTACATCATTTGGGTGCTAGAATCGACTTATTATTCTAAGTTAAATAAAAGTTACATTCTGAATAATGATAAAAATGTTACTACGAAATTTTATTAAATACTGCGAAAGATAAAATAAACATAATAAAAATGTTAATACGAAATTTTATTAAATAGTGGGAAAGATAAAATGAACATAATAATGAAAATGTTACTACGAAATTTTATTAAATACTGCGAAAGATAAATTAAACATAACAAAATTGTTACCACAAAATTTTATTTAATACTGGGAAAGATAAAATGAACATAATAAAAATGTTCCTACGAAATTTTATTAAGTACTGGGAAACATAAAATAAACATAATAATAATAAAAATGTTACTATGAAATTTTATTAAATACTGGGAAAGATAAAATGAACATAATAAAAATGTTACTACGAAATTTTATTAAGTACTGGGAAAGATAAAATAAACCTAATGAACATGTTACTACGAAATTTTATTAAATTGTCGGAAAGATAAAATGAACTTAGTAAAGGTATTAGGAATTCAAAGAATGTATTATTAAAAATATCAATAAGATCAATACATTTAGAAAAGTAACAAAAATAATACTCTTCAGGGAATAAGTACAAAAATTAAAAGAATAAGTTCGATAACATCTTGGTAAACAGGGTAGATAGTATAATAATGATCGTGGGCAATGAAGTAGAAATTAAATCAATTAGAGTAAATTTAGTCACGAGTTAATTTCAATATTAAAAGGGTAATAAATTCAGAAAAGGTAATGAGTACAAATTAAATATAAATGAATCAAATTATATATTAAATTCAGGTTAATTCAGGTCAATATTAAAATGGTCATACATTCAGAAAGGTAATGAGTAAAATTTAAATAATAAATTAAAATAAATAATATTAATTCAGATAGATAATAAATGGTCGTAAGTTCATAAATTGTTAACAAAAACTGTATTTCAAAACCTAGTTGCAAAATAGATAGAAATAGTAGATGCAAAATGGCACTGGAAGGCACAAACATATTGCATGAAGTGGTGACATACATTGAGTGTTTTTTTTAGAATTGGTCAATGTGTGAAGTCATTGACGTCACTAGAAATATCCAACTGATGTGACTGACTATGTTGATGGATACATTTCTGTTAACATTTTCCATGCTGTGGGAACATACATCAAAGAAATCACCATGGGCACGGAGGTGTCGATTTCTTTGATGTGTAACCTGCTGAAATGCATCGTTTATCCAAAAACAACTAATACTTCTTGAGTAATTTTTTTAGTAAATAAAGTAATATATTATGGATAAATAAAGAAAGTCATTAAATTCAAATTTGGTGTGTAATTGTATTGAAAAAATCCTTTAAAGTGAATAAATTACACTCAATATATAAATCTGTGTCTTTATTTTATTAATGTTATTCTTACTAATCCACATATTACCTCTAAAAGAATTTGAAGTGATCACGACAATGATTTAAAATCAAACACAACATAAAGAAGTACTTCCATTATACGAATCACATAAAATTAAAATAAAATTAATATATCATGAGCCAAAATAAATTTCATAAATTATAAAAAATTATGATCAAGAATTAAATATCTAAATAATCAAATAATTGGGTAAGTCGAAACCTTACAATGTATACCAATTTTTTTATATTATATTTGTATTACTCAAATCTGCTAATATTCATACTGGTATGAGTACGTACTGGTATAAATTAATTCACTATTTCTTGTTTATTACATTTTTTATTAGATCTTTTTATTTTTTATCTGACTAGTTTCGGGTTATCATTCGGAAGTCATCTTCTGAGATATTTTTCTACAAATTATAAAGATTTCAACATTTAAAATGAAGTATTTATTATTACAATAAACGTGAATAACAAAGAAGTATGTTAATGTTGTATCCACCTCACAGACATACCTACATATATACATGTATATATAAATACACGTTTGATCATAACTCAATTATTGTACAAGTAATAAGTATTGCAGTACACATTAACTATATCTAGCGGACCCACGAACGCATTATCTTGAAAGAGAATAAACATAATTTCCGGTCTTTGCAACCCTGGTATCTAAGTTAAATAGTTAAATGTTATGCCATGTTATTACTTCAAATAATTTCAAAGAATGTATTTGTTAAATATTTTCGTGTTGTGCCGTAAACAGTTCCCAGAAATGTTGTGTCCCAACTTCCATCACAGATAATTATATTTGCAAACAAATAGAGGATAACAGCGACGGCACTCTCGGACAAGACAGCGAGGGCAGGCGGGATGAGAGTCTGGCAGGGGCTGTGGTAAAAGCGTCAGAAGTCCTCTTTCCTAACTGGTATTACGTTCTGCCATACTTGTAGAAAATTAATAATAAAGTTTGAGCTAAAGATTTATGTATTAATCAGCGAGAAGTCTCCGGTTACCCGATCTAAGGAGGTGTTCTGTGCCGCAATTCTTCCTATCTTCTACGGAGGAAACCCGACGTTGTGTGGTGTACTACGGCGCACGGAGACAACATATATATTGGTGGCAGCGGTTTCGGCGAGGAGTCTATGATTATTCAAGACATCACTACACATCACGCATCATCTACAGAGAGAAGAAAGCAGCAGCCAACCATGTGGAAATTAATGTAAGTCCGATCATATTGCATTCTGTTTGAGATTCCTAGTGTTGGGCCAGAGCTTTTCTTATCGATATTCTTATATTTAGCATTATTTCATTTTAAAATAAATTAGTACAACTTTTAAAGATATTTCGTGATTTAAATTCAAATTCAAAGATGGCAGATTTAAACGAGCTATCCACAAGACTAAATTTAATCACAACTTTCGACGGTTCTGATCCCAAACAGCTTGAATCATTCCTTTGTGCCTGTGATTTTGTTTTAAAAAATGTAGCAGACGCGGCATTGGATGAATATGTTGAGGATATTTGTGCTCTAAAAATTACTGATCAAAAAGCTCTCAGACTTTTACAAGAAGCCAATGACGACATAACTTGGAACGAGATAAAAACAAAACTTAAAAAATTACTACGCAAAAAAGAAAATTCAATCTTTACCTGGGTGCATCCAGGCCATAATGAATATAAGACAAGGATATAACGAAAATATCAAACATTTCAGTGACAGGTTGCTGGAGTTGCACGAAAATTACAAATTATTGTCCAATTCAAACGATGGCGAGCATTTGGCTATGTCAGCATTCAAAAACGGGTTGTCGAGTGATAAATTACAGTGCATTGCACACAGCTATAATACGAACGAGTTAAAAGATTTAATCAAACAAACAATTAAAGTAGCGTCAGAAACTTGTGACAAAAGAGAAGTTAAGCAAGTCTCTCAATCAGAAACCAGTCAATGTAATTATTGTAACCTAAATAATCATTCAATTTTAGAGTGTAGAGTATTAAAAAGTCATCAAAATTCTCAGATTAGGAATAATCAAAATTCAAGTACACATCAGGTAATTATAATCGAAATGGGCGGAATAATTCATATCAAGGACAAAATTCACAACACAGAGACAATTTTCGTGGAAACCAAAATTTTAGAAATCAATAGAAATCAAGATAATTTTAGAAGTAACGAAAACAGTCAACGATTTAATTCTAATTATCGTAATCATTATAATTATGAACAAAGTGCCCCGAACGGAAATATAAACTCTAACAACACAAGAATTGCTCATGATACACATAGAAATAACTCATATCTAAACACGTCCCAAACACAGCACACCCTTTTCAGATGACAGCCTCGGGAGAAACCTCATGACGCTAACTAATCCACACCATAACATGTATACTAATCAAGTGATCCCATTATAAAATAAAACTTCCAATCCCTCAATTAGCTCGCAATCAAATCCTCAAATACCAACACCTGACCAGAATGACTTGCATGAAACCATTCAATCCAGAATTCAAAATTCAAAAGTAACACAATCGCACGCAGTAACTAATGTGCATGCCGTACCATTTTTCTCAACGCAAGAAACTATACCTACCAAGAATGATTTATTAAATACTAAAAACTCCTTTCAAACACAAACACAAGCCCTTGTTGCAAATGACAATATAACTCCTATGACGCCATTAGTTCCAGAATTAGACCCAACTAAATTACCAGAGTTAGACACTCAGAGCCATTATAAACCTTCTTGTACCCATGAATTAAATCTAGGACCAAAAATTATATATCTTGAAATTCTTAAAAATAAAACTAAAACTAATTCTATTTCACTAATCGTTGATACCGGAGCCGAAATTAGTCTCTTAAAAAAAGATTTGTGACGTGCCTGAAGGGCTATCAGCGCGTTAGGCCGCGGAGCGAGTGGAGGGTCCCTTCGAAGCAGCGACGAGGGCCAGGCTCTCGGTGTCGGAGAGTGGGGGGGTTTAAAAAAGGCTCCACGTAATTTTAACCTCGCCACTACTTCGTCACAAAGGAGGGGCTCCACCCTATCTGCGTGGGTTGACGGCAGACAGTCAGCGAAGTTCAGAAATTACGAACTGTCGCAACGGCTGACCACCTGGCGCCCACACCACCAGATTTAAATCTCGCAATGAGAATAGGAAGTTAAACTGAAAAAGAATGCCCGATTGAGAAAACGTGGGGGGTACAAAAAATAACAGGTGTGAATTTTGTGGTGTAAAATATCTGCGTTTATTCACACAAAAGACAGGACACCGTGCCTACGCTTCCTGAAAGAAATACCTCCGTCCGCAACTCTATCACGCTGCGTCCACCAGACTCGGCCGAATCCCGCGCACACGTATCGCGCGATGCGAAGGGCTGTCGGAGCCACCTTTTTCTTACAAAAACGCAAAACACGTACGGCACGAAACACGCAACGCAAATGTACACAAAAGAAATAAACGATATATCAAAGGAAATTAAAACAATAAAGGAGAACAAAAATTATAGACCTGGCCTGTGTTCCTCGCGGCGACTTCGCTGGCGGTTCTGGGCTCGGCTCTAGGACGCGCTGCGGCCGGCAATCGTCGGGGACGCCGCACAGTGGGACAGCTTTGGCCGCTAGCCGGACAAAAATCCACAGAAAAGCAGAAACATCATCAACGTCGTTAAAACTAGTGCCAGGATTTTAATTATAGTCTAATGCACCCATGGTACAAAGGGTTTCTCTTTAGGAAGAGTTTGCATGCCAGTGTTACACAGAAACGAGTCGCGTGTCGTGAATAATTCTGGCGCCTTAATATCCACGCGTTTTTTTGGTCAACTTGTAGTTACTTTTTAATGTAGAGTCTTGATTATTATACTTGCTTAGTATTTTTTTTTTAGTAATCAGTTATTTTGTACGACATATACATGCTAAATTATAACCAAATTGTTTCATCTTGTTTATTTTTCCATAAGATATGCAAATAAATAGGCGATATTTTTCATGAAATAGGGTGCACGAATTATGCAGGAGTTCGCAGGGGTTCAAATTGTATGGCATAGTATGCTCTCAACCTTCATCTATCATATGCCATTTCGGTAATCTGCCACCTTTTGCCACCTTCGGAGTTAATAGTATGAATGTAGGGCGCGTCCTATCAAAAATGAAACAAAGTCACTTTTCTACTTACATATATTTTTTAATTTTTTTATTAAATTATTCTGAATTGTCAATTTCATTTAAAATTTCATTTAATAACATCACTGTTGATTTTATTTCAAAAACTGACCTACATTCATGCTTTACGCGATTTTTACGTTTGATAATAAAAAAAGGCTCCCTTTCCTACATTTTAAATAATTGAATCTACACTTTGATGTTTTTTTGTTGACTGTAAGTGTTAAAAAGCCAAATACAAGATTTCAGATTTTTGTCCGGCCAAAATCGCTCCTGTCCCACTATGCACCGTCGCTAAAATTCGGTCCTCAGAACAACTCTGGCAGGGTGGTCGTCGCCCCTAGCCGAGAACCTGGCTGGCTGGGTTACTTCAGCCCCTACCCAAAAAACGCCTGTAAAGCACATGGCCTTATTAACAATGGCCGGACACGTGTCTTTACAAAAAAAGATGTCGGGTTTAACCACTTACTCTGGTGTTTCGAGCGTGTATAGTTGAGTACTGCCGTACCCCTCCCTTGCCTTGTGCCGGTGTCGTCAATCCCTCATGGGGCGGTTAATGGAGGACACGTTTTAAATCCCGGAAACCGGTTGGCGATAGCCCAGAGAAAAACTGTGACCTCGTGACACTTCTGCACTCCAGGGGAGTTTGACTACCTTCTACCTCATCGCAGCGCCTCGCCGCCGATTTACAAATCACACGCATATCGGAAACACGTCACGTTTAAAAAAACGTGTGCGTAGCGGTTGCCTAAGTTGGCGGTCCGTGAGCGCAATTAAAAATTAGGACAGTTTCCGTCGGAGGCAAAACCAGCCCGTTACAAATTGCATAAGCGATAAAAGAACAATTAATGTAGAACACACAATTTTAATTAGCGGAATTTCTAATAATCCAATAAAAACACTTGGAACGCGTATTTTAGAAATAAAAATTAATAACAAAATTTTACCATGTGTATTTCTTGTTGTTCCAAGTGAGATAAACGTCACGACCGAAGGAATTATCGGACGAAATTTTATGAGCCATTATAAGACGGATATATTTTTTAGTAACAATAAAATAATAATTGGAAATGACGAAGTTAATATGGAGACCTTATCAAAAACTGAAACAATCAAAATTCCAGCTATATCAGAGTTACTAGTACAAGTAAATACTTCAAATTTTGAGACATCAGATAGTGTATTTTGTGATAAACAAAGTATTAACGAAAATGTAATGAGTAGTGCTTACATAACTAATGTTAAAGATAATAAAATTTAAGTTGCTTTATTAAATATTTCCGAAACTGACCAAATCATCAAAATTCCAAAAATAAATGTACACAAAATTGAGAGTTTATTTCCAAATTGTAGTTTCAATCAACAATCTAAATACCATCAAAACATTTATAATATTAAAAATAAATTAAGTAAATCCAATCTAAATGCTGAAGAAATCTCTTCAGTATGTAACGTTTTTGAAGAATATATTGATGTAATTCATATTGAAGGTGAACCACTCACCTGCACTAAAACTATGCAACATGAAATTAATGTAATGCCTGATAAAAAAACCACCTTACATTAGACCATTTCGTTTACCCCATACACAAAAAGCCATAATCGATAAAGAGATAAATAAATTACTAGACGAAGGTATAATAGAACATAGTTCGTCACCCTATAACGCACCATTGTTACTCGTACCAAAAAAATCAGAAAAAGGTATGCAATTTAGGGTCTATGTCGATTTCAGAAAACTAAATGATATAACGATATCAGATCCATTTCCATTGCCAAATATCAACGACATCTTAGATCAATTAGGGAAATCCAGATATTTTGAACAATAGATCTAGCTTCGTGATATCATCAAATACCCATGCGACGTGAAGATAAAGAAAAAACAGCGTTTAGTACCGATAAGGGTCACTTCCATTTTACACGAATGACGTTCGGTTTAAAAAACTCAGGAGCTAGCTTCCAATTTATAATGACTATTTTTCAAAGATTGACGATTTTCAAATTAAATTTAAAGATATAGTAGAAGAAACTAAAAGAGATGTATTATTGCAACAGGTAATCAAATTTGTAAGGACTGGTCATTGGCCAACAGTTGTTTTTAAAAATATTAAATTCAAACCATTTCTATTAAAACGTCATGAATTAACTATCGAATCGGGATGTTTATTGTGGAATAACAGAGTAGTGGTACCTACAAAATTACGTAACGACATACTAAATCAGTTGCACTCCACACATCTAGGAATTGTTAAAATGAAAGGCATAGCTAGGTCCTACTTTTGGTGGCCTAAAATTGATGACGATATTGAAAGGCTGTCAAAAGCATGTGAATCTTGCAATTTCAACAGTCCAAGTCCTGCAAAATCTAAATTAAGCCCTTGGCATTGGCCAGAAAGAGCTTGGGACCGACTACATATAGATTTCTGTGGACCTTTCTTAAATAGATATTTTTTAATTGTAGTTGATGCCCATTCTAAATGGTTTGAAGTGTTCCAAATGAAATCTATTACGGCAGGAGCCACCATTACTGTATTAAGACAAATGTTTGCCAGATTTGGCTTACCTAAGGTTTTAGTGTCTGATAATGGAAGCCAATTTGACTCAAAGGAATTTAAAATATTTTTATCAAAAAATGGAATCCAACAAATGTTGTCACCACCTTATCGCCCTCAGTCTAATGGAGCAGCAGAGATATCGGTAAAAATAATTAAAAATGCACTGAGGAAGCTGCTGCATGACTCCAACAAAGACGTGGAATTCTTATTATGTAACTATCTGTTTGATTACCGAAATTCAGAACACTCCACTACGCGTGTTACTCCCTCTGAACTTATGTTCAGACATAAAGTACGCAATCGTTTTAGTTTACTGTCACCCTTTCAGGAAAAGATTAAACAATTTGTCACTACCAACAAAATAAACAAATTAATAATTTTAAGGGTAGGGGTACTGTTGTTTTTAAGGAAGGAGATAGAGTACTGGCAAAGTGTTATAAAAATAATAAGAGTTTCTGGACAAAAGGGATAATTGAAAAGAAAAATGGTAGTAATGTATATATTGTAAAAATTCCCGATCTCGGAACTTCTTGGAAACGACATACTAATCAATTAAAACATTTTACTGATGAGCCACAGGCTTCGTTACTAGTGAGTTCGACTTCGGCAATTTCTAAAGTAGTGCAGGTCAATAATAGACCACAAAGATGTATGAAAATACCGGATCGGTTTGGTTTTTAACTCTTCCGAGTTTGTAGTTTAAGAGGGAAGGTGTTATGTATGATGAATGTATATAGCATAGAGCTGGCAAGGTGGCAATCAACGCGCGACAATAGGGCAGTTGAGCTTGACCCGTAGCCATACTAGTTTGTATCTTTCGTAGTTAAAAATAAAGATTAAGTTATTTGGGAACCTTAATAGTGTTATTTTCCCTAACTGTAATAATAGTATTACGTTGCAAGTGCCCGACGTAACAATGTGGAAAATCGATCTGATGGTTTTTTCATTGGAGATAATGAAATAATTCCATTATTCGATTCTCCTCATCTTCTAAAATGTGTGCGCAATAATTTATTAAAATATAATGCCACATTTACCATAAATTCCAATAACTATGTAGCCAGTTGGACTGACATTGTCCAGCTGTACGAGTTGGATGTTGGCGATTCTGATACGAAAATGATGAATCAGTTAACCGATCGTCACATATACCCGGAGAAGATCCCAAAAATGAAAGTTAACTATGCGGCCCAAGTTATGTCGCAAAGAGTTTCTTCTACAATGCGTGGAATTGTAAAATATGGTAATCAAACTAATTATTATTATATTTGTGGAAAAACGTTTGTGTAATATATGTACTTCCTTTATGTTTGAAATTTAATTTATGTTGCAACCAGTTTCGATTATCTTTTGCTCATCCTCCAAATTTTATTGTGGATTTTATATAAAACCTTCGGTGTTGTGAGCACATTCTTGCTAATTTGTCAAATAAGTACATATTTTACACAACCCCTTATCCACAACTAAAACAAACCTTAATATGAGGTACACCCCAAATTATATTATTATATTGTTTACTAATTATGTGTTTTATTTTAGGAAAGGATCACTTACCAGCCCAGGCAGCAGGAACCGCTGAATTCCTTTTATTTTTTGATAAATTATTCGACAGCGTTAATGGCTCCAGTCAACATATATTACGTGGTAAGGACTTGCGGTGTGCCATCTCACAGGAGTCAAAACATTTGGATTTCTATTCTGAAGCCATTAAAGTATTGCGGACAATTAAATTTATTAAACCTAATGCAGCAGGATTTGTACCTCCATGCATTAACAACTGGATTGCAACCCTTAAAGGATTTCAATGCCTTTGGAAAAAATTGAATGCATTAGGTTTAAAATTTCTTTGTCCCCGCAACTTGAATCAGGATCCAGTGGAAAATTTTTTCAGCTGTATTCGTTCCCATGCCTCTAGAAATATTAATCCAACTTGTTTTTCCTTCAAGAATTCCTTTAAAGCCCTCATCATAAACAGTTTTATGTCAGTGCACTCCCCGGGAGCAAATTGTGAAAGTGACGAATGTGAGGGAGCATTAGACTCATTACAGGCTTTCATTTCTGCTGAATATGCCCCTCCGAAACACGTTGACTACCCTGACTTGTGCGACACATAAATATAGGGACACAAAAAATTATTTTAAAGATATAACAAACGCTTATATTGCGGGGTATTTGGCTCCGAATATTAAAAAAATAATTACATGGATGCGTTATTTGTGCCGAACAGCTGATTACATCCTCTTCCAATAAAGAGCATTTTTTTATTGAATGTAGGGATTATGGTGCAAACGCACTACTCAAACCCACTTCAAACTTTTTTAAATTCGTGAACCAGTGCTTTGATGTTATAAGCAATTTTTTACTGTTGAAAGTACATACTCACATTGAAAACATTTTTTTTTGTAGTGATCATGATTTGTGTAGTTTAATTTTGAAAATTTTGATTCCCTTTTATATGGTCACATGGACAAAAAACATAAACAAAATTTTAAAAGGGATTGAACACAAAAATAAAAACATAAACGATAATATCAAAGCACTGGCTTTGCAAAAATATAAAAAATGTAAAGCCCGCAAACATGGTTTGGAACGAATAAAGCAACTGGTATGATTTTTTTACTTTCTACCAGTATGTATTGAGTACTCAGTTAATTAGTATTATGACTTTTTACAGAGTATTGTAATTAATTTTTTTTTTCTGATTTTTATTATGAGTGATAATTTAGTTCTTACCATCCGAAGCATTTTAATTGACTTGACCATATACCCTAGCCTATAATAATGTGACATTGTGTATCTAATCATTTTCATTCATTCAATCATTTAAACTTAAACCGTGTTTTACTTGGTAATGCACTTAAGTGTAGTAACATTGTTACTATTCCAAAAATGCCTCATGTAATATGTGTATTTTGTGTATTGTTATTATTATTACTTACTAAAATTAACCTAATATAATTGTGCATATTTGATTTTAAACATTAAAGTATGTACTATTGTTAATTGTAATATTACTAATATTTTAGTAATTATTTGGACGCTAACATTGTAGCACATATTTATGTAGTATGTAGGTAATTTACAAAAGTACGGCTTGTATTTCTGCAATATCAGTATCAAAGGTATTACCAATAATTAATAGGGATGTAAACTATAAATACATTTTATAGGCAAATAATGCGTTTGTCTAATAAATAGATGCTCTAACGTTGCACCAATGTTAATAACTAAATCATATATTAGAAGATAGCTTTTAAGGTTTAGTTCGGGATAGTCGGTCAATTTTTGTAAAATACAAATTTTAACTGAAATGTGTTTGTGATTGTCACATTTTGTTATAATTATTAATCTCAGTTATTTTACTATAATAAATGGCGATATTTTTACAAATGTATGAACTAATCTTTGTAAACATAACTTTACTAATGTTCAGAATTGAAAACAGTCCTTAATAAAATTGATCTTACTCATATACATATTGCATTTTATTTTCTATGTGAAGATTCAAGAACAGTTTTAATATTTATTGTATTTGCAGTACATATTTATGATTGCATATTATTTATGTGTAACCAAGTTAAGTGATTCTCTAAACTGTGTACTGTGAACACAATAAATTTTGAAATTGTTTTTGAAAAGAGTTTTATTTTTAAATTTTGAATTTCTATTCCGTTTAAAGCTCCCGCCAAAAATCGTTCTGTGATCAGCGCCGTTCGCGGAGCGCGGCCAACAACTAAGTCTGAATTTTTTTGCAATGTGAGTGGCCTATCTATAAGGGGGTTATCTATGGTACAGTTGATACGGTTAACTCTTAGCGATAAGCATCAAGTTTCCCCAGAAAGCTCCATACAAATCGTGAAAAAAAAAACGTTTGCTTTGTCGCTCTGCCGCTTGCCGCAGCCGCTCATTTGCCGCATTTTTTACTAAAATCTACTGGTCTAAATTCCAATTTTATAAATGTAAGAATCAAATTTCTAAACTAATTACAATTTGCAAATTACAGGAGTCAAACAATATCGCATATTTCATAACATGTTACGTACAAAACTCCGTCAGAATTATTTAATTTACGATTTGAATAAGAACGTTCCTTACTACATCACAGAATCAGATCACCTTATACCTACTTTTTCTACGGAAACACGATTGCACTGGAATAAACAGATTTATCAAGAAACTATAATAATTCACAAATTTAATAATAATGCCGTAAGATGTCCTCAAAGAGCGATTCAGATGGATTCAGAACTAACTTATGATGTTGAAGACTCTGCTAATGTTGCCATTGGTAGTTTACTACCAGAAAAATCCAGACATAGATACGCTGTAACCTACAAAAAGTTTGAAGCTTGGCGAGAACTGCAGTTATGTAATGTCTTTACATAACTACATTACATAACTGTGTGCGTGACAGTTGTGAAAAATTTAACGTTTCATAACCACAGATATTGATGTAAAACTTGACATTTCAAAACGGAATTAAATAAAGTATAGTACATTACAAGGGAAGGAAGCGGGATTTCCTGTTCTCTCCTGTTGCAGAACTCGCTACGCTCAGGCTGCAAACTTGGCTTGGTAGAGTAAATCCCGCTTCTTTCCCTAGTAATGTAATATACTATTCACAATAACATGACATTTGTCAAACTGACGGCAACTTATTTTTATTATTTCTGAGGTGGATTCTGGTACAAACGAATATTAAATGGATGATACATTTACAGTTTTTAATACTCTGAAAATTATTCCTTTGCGATTTTTCTCTAAAATTAATAGGGGAGCTAATAATTATACATATTTAATTTTACATGTTAAATTCCTATGTTTGCCCCTTATCCCAGACACTCGGTATACCGGGCTTTTTTTTCGTTTTTACACATATGATTGACAATGTATAACTGGTTGCCTGCATCTACCCGCAAGGAATTTCCTATGTGTAATTCTAAAAAAATATATAATGAAGTCATTAGCGGTCGGTGTTATACACGAGAGTATTCGTAATGTATCAAGATCAGCTGATATGTCAACAAATGATTATTTTCTTTGGGGTTACCTGAAAAGTAAAATTTTTAATGACGTACAAATACATAACGTAGATGAATTGAAAGGCCGTATACGTACTGCATGTAATGGCATAAATCCACAATACATTACGAATACTCTGCGTGTCTTCAAAAACCCTGTCGTGTATCGCCTTGAATAAAAACATAACCTCTATGTGCAACATATGCCAAAATTGACAGGTTGCTTGCACCGACGCCGCTAATGAGTTGTTTTTTTTTTTTTAGAATAACACATAGGAAATTCCTTGTGGGTAGATGCAGACAACCAGTTATACATTGTCCATCATATGTGTAATAAGGAAAAAAAAGCCCGGTATATAATTTAATTAATTCTGCTTTCCACTTGCATGGAAAAACCGTGTTGTCAACCTGGGTGAATAAAACACATTTTTTTCTCAGTAATCCAAGCTTTCGGACCCTTTATTTTGGTCCTTCATCAGGGAGTTTGAAGTGATTGTGGTACACTGAACATGTTACACACTATGTTTTAAAATCTTATTGTCTAATTTAAGTAAAAGAAAAATCATCTCCATTGGAGGATTATTATTCCAGCATGTTACTTAAGTAGTGGCGGCTAGATTGAATCAAACTTAAATACGCCTTTGCTCGATATTTTAATTATAAAAAAAAAAACAGATGGACATATAGGGCACAATGTAAATCCAACCATTAAACCAGCCCATTTAATGTCAGTTATAAAAACTTTATTTAAAAGATCTGAAAGTCTGTCCTAGGTGCATCGGACAACAGAAATAAACATAGTAAGAAATGCATTGTTCCAAAATAGTACACATCACATTTTATTAAAAAAAATATTTAAACCCATTAATATTTACAATCTGTCTAAAATAACAATAAGTAAATGATGTGTTTTTAGTTCGTGTCACGTAGAGAGTTATCCATTGACGACTCTTTGATTAAATTGGTTATGGATGCATGGATATTTAAATGATGCTAGCTGAACCTGGTTGTCAGATCTGTTGGCTTGAATCTCTGGAGTCTTCTGAATTCACCATTGTTGCTTAAGTTATGTGTAAGTCTATTTGGGTGGATGACTAGTATGCTTCGGTAATTTTCGAGGTGTTTTTTTATTTCTTCATTAATTGAACTTCCAGGTCTCGCTCGATGACGTAGTTGGGTACATACCAAGGTGCATCCACTATTAGGCGTTGTACTTTATTTTGAAACCTCTGTAGAATTTCAAGATTGGAGTTGCTGGAAGTTCCCCACAGCTGTATTCCATAACACCATATAGGTTTCAGTATTGCTTTGTAGACTAGTATGTATCTTAGAGTTATAGACCATTAAAGCCTATAGACGCGCAGTGTACTGAAGCGTTGAAGCAAACACCTTCTGCGCAGGTGACGTCACAATACGGCAACAACTCGAACACTGCAATTGCTCTTTATGCGAGCGCTAATGAAATTATTTAATTTTCGATAAATTTTATTGACATTTCGAATAGTTCATAAAGGATATTTTCTAAGATAAATCGCTTTACACAGTAAGGAATAAATATTGTTTACTAAAAACAAGTTAAATGTTTTATTTTAAAGTTTAAGTATCTCTGCTTACAGATAATCAAAAATAAATTTGATTTTATTAATAAATTATTATTAAATTATTAAATTATTATTAATTAGATAAATTATTTATAGAAATTACATATTAGGAAAAAAACAACATATTTTAGGTATATACGGTTATTTATTGACCACAAAATAATATAATTTTCGTTAACTTACTTCTAAGTCTGTTTACATTTGCATTCTTATTTACATTTTCCCCTTGATGGTACAATCGGATACTACAATAATGAAAACAAATTATCTTTATTAAATTCAAAAGGTGGTTACTTTGAAAATCATGATCAAACATATGGTCTTTAAATTCATTAAAAACTGAACTATGTAATAACAATGTAATGTTATTACTCATAACATTTAAGATTAATTTTGTCATCAATTTTTTATAATTTAATTTGTTTGTTTCGTGAACAATTCTAATCTCACTTTCAGCAATTTTACATATATAAATTACATATTTGGAAGGTTGAATTAAGCACTTTTGAAATGTACTGTAATTTTTGTGTGTTATGAATAACGATTGTAATTTGTTACATTCAATTGCGCACAGGCATAAGATGACAATTTTGATGAATAACTTAAATTATTTAAAGTGTAATCACGGTCACTGACTATTTCTGCATTATTCTCATCTGTTATGAAATTTTCGATAAGCTGATGATCAATGGTTATCATTTTCACGTTTGTTGTTGTGCTCATGGCTAAAATTATTGAAGGTGCCTGTTCGATACAATTGGCTTGAGAAGATCCAGTAATACTTGTGTGCATCAGGAGCCTTTTATATGCAACTTGAAATTGTCTAGCCGTTGGATTATTGTTATAACCTCCATCTTCCATGGCTCCTGATAGCACTCAAGAATACTTTAAGATGATCTTGCAATAATTTATATGCAGAAAGATACCTCAGACCTCCATCAATATCTTCCAGATAAGTTTTCCAAATTCCCATGTATGATTTTAGACTAATAATCATGCCAATAAAGCCAGTTTTTCTTGGGCTTAAATAAAGAGGTTCTCCATTGTTGGAACACTTTAGTGACGTGAGATATTTTATAGATTCATTGATCTTTTCAAAAATTACATTTTGGTTATGCTGTTGCAAACTTGATTTATAGTGTTTAGCCAATAAATTTCAACTATTTTAAATATCGAATATATCATTAATATGTTTAATGAAGTTCTCTGTGGCTTTGCTGTTTTCAAAATCCTTAGAGTATTTATCAGATTTATCTCTCAAATAATTCAATGCCTCAGCAACTTTTTGGCTGAAAGTTTGGGCAGCTAACTTGACTTTCATTTTATCTTTGAACCAATTAATATGTCTTCTGGTTATTTTAGTTGCCAGATGAAGGCCTTCCTCTTCTTGAATTTCTACTATTTTTTCTAAATATTCCGATTAAATTGCTTCATTATTTTCATCAAACATAATTCTATATGCACCCAAGGTATTTCGGATGAGCTTTAACATATGAGGGGGATCTAACATTATGTATATCGGTTGATTTGTAATTGGATGTAAAAAATAAGTTTTAACAGAATTAACAGATAAATCAGTTCCAAGATGATAGGCCATGCTAATATTTGATGCCGCGCCATCAAAAGTTAAGCTTATTATTGTTACTTATAAGCTTATTTTGCTTCCACTTCAGAATCGCATTGGAGGTCACTTCCTATGTCAACATACCTACAATTAAAGTCTTTAGTTATGCAAATACAAAATATAAATTATATATTTTTTATAATTGTTAGTAAATGCTAAGGCTACATCTACCACCTACTCTAAAAACTTTTCCCCGTCCCATTCTATTTTCTTATGTATAGACATTTCATCAATCATCAAGGAGCAAATACATGCTTTTCCTTTTTCTTTAAGTTTAGTAACTTTTTGTTTCAAACCTTCACCGATTCTTCTTGGAACCCAGGCTCACATGCTACTACCTGATACCACTTTTGTAGAGTTCTTGGATGAGGCTGCATATTAGGAAAATATTTTCTGATATACAAATAAACTTTTGGCGAATAGAAATTGAGAGTGAGACCAAAGCTATTTAATTCAGGTGGATATGCTTTAGTGCGCTTAAATTTCAGCAGCTGTTTAAAGATAGTTTTTGCAGATGCAGGCATCGTATCCTAGAAGAATGAAAATCAAGAATGCAAACCTGATCAACTAATTACAAACAATGTAAACTGCTTATACATCCAATACTAAATAGATAACTGTAAATTTTACTTACCAAAAGTTTCAAGGAGGAATCTTCGTCGATCATCTGCTTTTCTTTCAGATGTTCTAGCAAAGACTTTAAGGTTGTTACCTTTTTAATAAGCCTCCTATTTCGTTGTTGCAGTGTTTTAATTTTTTTTTTCGTAGTAATTTATTTACTACCGCTTTATATCGCGGATCTCCGCTTGAAGATCCCTGTTCCTCAAAGTCCCAAGATAATGTCTTCGGTTTTTCAAGGCAGGTTCTAAGGAAGTTTCCTCTGGAGTTTCTACTGAAGTCATGGAAATAGATTCACTTGTTATTGGTACAATTGTATTTTCACTTTGAAAGCCCGTTGGCATTGTTTCATCTGACACATGTTGTCTCTTTGCTTGAAGTTTTTTAGTTTTAACTTGATTAACTAAATGGCTCGGAAAATCAAAAAGACTAGGTGTAGCGTCATTTTTAAGTTGTTTTTTTTTAACTACAACCGCTAGTAATTAACGAATCGGGTGTGAAATGCTTGGAACAAATTTTCGAACTCTTTGTGGGTTAAAAATTTTCACGGCGCATTGCTACAATCCATTTTTTTTTGTAAAGATGTATCTTGGGGAAATCTAAAACAATTTATTAATTATGAAATAAAAATTAAATTAAATTTTAAATTTTTTGTTGGCATAGTTTCTACTATAGTGTAGAAATTATTTTAATATTCGTTGGTTATAGATTTATTGTTGTTTTTTTTATGGGAACTAGTGAGATAGTGAACGGGCGACCACGAATCATACATATTTGGTTGATTGGTAGTTAGATTTTTGGGTATAATTTTGTGGGTTCGAGCTTACTACGGCTAGGATTTCTATTTTTGGTGCTATTAGTAGCTGTTTTTGGTAAATAAATTTAATATAACCAACGCATTTCGAAATGCTTTGCGATCTCCTTACTCTGACGGGAATCTGGCGTATCGCGTCGTGACGTAGGCGATGACGCGATTTTAATATGTTCGATGATTTTCCTAGGTAACCATCTTTACACTTTTCTTTTGTTGACTATCTAGTCATGTCCTTGGTGTCGATTCGTTTCTGCGATTCGATATCTTTTTTTCTTCTTCATTTCGTTAGAGATCTCGCGGTAGCGCGTGGGTGATTAAATTTTTTCGTAGTTTGTGTGGATTCGGATCCAATGATTCCGAGATCCTGACGACGGTCATTATTTGTTCGCACTCGGCTCGTCCTTTTATACAGTATGTTTTGTAGGTTTTGTAACTTGTTAGTTATCGCGTACTGTTTTGTTTTGCGTATTTGTATAACGTGAGTTTACTTTACTATAGTTGGCGCGTATGCCGTTTTGACTTATTGTTTGTTCGACGAATTAGTTAGTTAGTTTGTCTTACGGATACGTTGCTTAAACTTTTTTTTTGTATCATTTTCGTGTCGCGTTCAGTCCTTCTGGCGTTAATATTGTAACTTTTTGGTAATTAATAGTAATAGTAGTTTTGAATTCATGTCCTTATAACTTTTTTTTTGTAATTTGCTAACGCTCATTAGCTGTCACAAACTTTGTAGCACAATCTTGTAGCCCAAACTTTGTTATTTGGTAGTAATGGTATCGATGCTAGAACCTGTGGGATCGTGCATCGGGAGATCTGTCGTATTGGTTCTTAGTAACCATCCGCTTGCGGGATTTTTGCGACAATCTTCTGAGACACACCAACATAGTTCAAGGTGCATCGGACTTTCAAAAATTTTCATCGCTTCTCGATTGGGTATTTGTGATTTTGATTTTTGGTAAACTTTTATTTGATTTGTGGGTCGATGGTTGATGGACCTAGTTTCTGCGTGTATCAGGGGATTCGCCGATTTGTTGGGTCATAGTGGTTAGTTGTTGGATTTTTGGGACCAGCCGCATAGCGGGATTAGAATGGCAATCTCGAAGCCCTTGGGTATTTTTTTTTTTTTGGGTACATGTCTGCAGCGTGCCAGACACATTGACCAGTCAAATTATGGTTGTTGTTGGTATAGTGGTAGTTAGTTGAGTCGACGCTCGAACACCTACGTCTAAGTGTATTTTCGGTGTTGTCGTCGTATGTTCGGATAGGTCCTGCCACCGAAATGGGGGTGGTATTATGGCGACAACCGTATCTCGTTAGGAGGCTTATGTCCACTACGTATTGAGTGTTTTGAGTAGGTCGAATTTTTGGTTAGTAATTTTTATTGTTATTCAGTTTAGTATTAGGATAATTGTGACAAGCTATGAGTTGTGTTAGTTCTATTAGTTTTGATTAATGGTATTTAGTGGCTGTCACTTGTCTGAAATCATACGGTGTGAGTAAACTTTTATATTCTATGGGATCGTTCGTGTTTTGTCCTTGAGTGACATGCCACATTGCGGAATTTTTCGACGGCTCCCTAGTTTAGCTATTTCGCTTAGCCTTTTGGGGGATTTAATGAATATGATTGTGGTTACCCATCGAGTGTGTCGAGACATTGTTACTCCCGATATTACTATCTTTCTTTTTTTGTCATTTTTATAAGTTAGGTAAGAAGAGACAGGTTTTACGTTTTTGGATTTTTCGTTTTTTGGGGTTTGAAAAAAAACAACCGCTTCCCGGAGTTTTTCATTTTGTTGGGGGGGAATTTGTAACGGTCCGGTTTTGCCTCCGACGGAAACTGTCTTAATTATTAATTGCACCCTGGATCCCCAACGTAGGCAACCGTTACGCACACGTTTTTTTAAACGTGACGTGTTTCCGATATGCGTGTGATTTTTAAATCGTCGGCGAGGCGCTGCCATGAGATAGAAACTAGTCAACTCCCCTGGAGTGCAGAAGTGTCATGAGGTCACAGTTTTTCTTTGGTCTATCGCCAACAGGTTTCCGGGATTTAAAAACGTGTCCTCCATTAACCGCCCTAAGAGGGATTGACGACACCGGCACAAGGCAAGGGAGGGTACTGTACCACTCAACTCAACACGCTCAAAACATCAGAGTAAGAGATTAAACCCGACATCTTTTTTTCGTAAAGACACGTGTCCGGCCATTGTTAATAAGGCCATGTGCTTTACATGCGTTTTTTGGGTAAGGGCTGAAGTAACCCAGCCAGCCAGGTTCTTGGCTAGGGGCAACGACCATCCAGCCAGAGTTGTTCTGAGGACTGGAATTTAGCGACGGCGTCCCCGACGATTGCCGGCCGCCGCAGGTCCTAAGAACCGAGCCCAGAATCGCCAGTGGAGTCGCCACGAGGAACACAGGCCAGATCTATATATTTTTTTGTTCTCATTTATTGCTTTAATTTGATTCGATATATCGTTTTTTTCTTTTGTGTAAAATTTGCGTTGCGTGTTTCGTGCCGTACGTGTTTTGCGTGTTTGTAAGGAAAAGGTGGCTCCGACAGCCCTTCGCATCGCGCGTTACGTGTGCGCGGGATTCGGCCGAGTCTGGTGGATGCGGCGCAATAGATTTGCGGGCGGAGGTATTTCTTTCAGGAAGCGTAGGCACGGTGTCCTGTCTTTTGTGTGAATAAACGCAGATATTTTACACCACAAAATTCACACCTGTTATTTTTTGTTCCCCCCACGTTTTCTCAATCGGGCATTCTTTTCAGTTTAACTTCCTATTCTCATTGCGAGATTTAAATCTGGTGGTGTGGGCGCCAGATGGTCAGCCGTTGCGACAGTTCGTAATTTCTGAACTTCGCTGACTGTCTGCCGTCAACCCACGCAGATAGGGTGGAGCCCCCCTTTGGACGAAGTAGTGGCGAGGTTAAAATTACGTGGAGCCTTTTTTTAACCCCCCCACTCTCCGACACCGAGAGCCTGGCCCTCGTCGCTGCTTCGAAGGGACCCTCCACTCGCTCCGCGGCCTAACGCGCTGATAGCCCTTCAGGCACGTCACACCTTCCTTGCGGCGACGCGGCTTTTGGAAACAGCCGACACGTTTTTCTCCGTGGCCCGAGAGTAATGTGGGGGGGAGGGGCGCCCCGTACTTACCGGTAGCCCCGCATACGAATAACCATGGGCACAT
Source organism: Othius punctulatus (assembly GCA_951805005.1). Lineage (NCBI taxonomy): Eukaryota > Metazoa > Arthropoda > Insecta > Coleoptera > Staphylinidae > Othius > Othius punctulatus. The sequence continues at coordinate 58,333,531 of OX638143.1, forward strand.
CACCCTCCAGCTCGGCGACTTGTAAACAAATTCAGATGTGGAGGGGCGCGACCTCAAGTCGGCGTTCGCAGGGTGCATGCGTATGGATGTAGGCCTTGCGCGGGGTGGGGGCTGCCCCGTGCTTGGCGATAGCAGGGTCCAACATACGAACCCTTCACCCCTGGGGCAACGCGTTGTACAAATCATAACCTCAAACCATAAACATAACCTCAAAGTCTGGGGACTGGGGACCGAAGGCAACATAGCCTCAAACCTTAAACATAACCTCAAACCTTAACAACTCATGCCTCCCACCCAACACCACGTGACTGAATGGGGCGCTCCCATTGCATGCACGTCGACAAAGGGGCGTGGCATAAAAGGGAAAGTGGAGGGGATAGCTCCAATGTCATTCTTATGGAAGAAATAGTTGGATCAAGTGTCCCAATACCTACTGGCATTCTTTTCAATTTAACTTCCTTTTTCTCATTGCGAGATATAAATCTGGTGGTGTGGGCGCCAGGTGGTCAGCCGTTGCGACAGTTCGTAATTTCTGAACTTCGCTGACTGTCTCCTTCAACCCACGTAGATAGGGTGGAGCCCCCTTTGTCACGAAGTAGTAGCGAGGTTAAAATTACGTGGAGCCTTTTTTTAACCCCCCACTCTCCGACATCGAGAGCCTGGCCCTCGTCGCTGCTGCGAAGGGAACTTCCACTCGCTCCGCGGCCTAACACGCTGATAGCCCTTCAGGCCCTTGTGCACCCCCCAAGGTTAATATGCCGGTGGCGAACTCAGCCTCCCCGTTATCTGAAGATGTAGGTAGTTTAAAATTCGAGTTGACGTTAGTTTATGCGTTCCCATTAATATATATCCGCTTTCTCTCAATTGTGCATGTCCGAAAATGCGGGTGGTCGCATACCTTCCCGTGCCCTCTGAAATCGTTATGCGTATGCGTTTTTGTATTATACGTTTTAATTATAGAATAATTATATATACTTAATATTAAATATGGATCGGGTCTTTACAAATCTGAGCGTTGTTTACATTTTTGTGCTCTAGTCGTAGAGTGGTGTTTATTGGGTGGAGTTTATCATCACACAAAGAAACTAGCACGAAAATTTAAAAGCACGCTGAAGTAAACACAGAATGGGGATTCAGCTGTGTACGGAGATCGCGCATGCGTACCACCTACCCCACATAATTCTAGCAACGTGACGTGGTTAATGTTATCTATTTATACTTACCAAGAACACTCAAAAATTTTCGTTCGTCTTTGTAAATGTCACGGGACGATAATATCATATACCTAAGGTGACCAGATCCTAACGAGAGAAAAGCGGGACAGCGGGTGGGGGGGGGGGGGGGGGGTGTTGATTTTTAACGCCGCTGGCCAATAACTCCATAACTATAATACCTAACTACCTAACTACCTAACCTAACTATTTATTGCCCGATTTCAATAAAACAAAAACAAAATTAAATGTCTCCACACATGTTTTACAAAGGGGCCCCAATTTTTTTTTTTTTGCAGAATCAACTTTCATTTCAGCGATAGTCTGTAAATTTTGCAAAAATAAATAGGGTCCCTTTGTAGACATGTTGAACCATTTAGTTTTGTTTTCATTTTATTGAAATCGGCCAATAAATAAAGAAGTTATCCCTTGCGGCGTTTTTTAGGAGACCCCCTGTATAATATTATATTACAATTTTTCTTAACAACATGAAATATAATGTCAAATTTATAAATATAATAAATACGAGGCATGTTTTTAAAGTACCGATTTGTATTTTGGCCGCTGCAGCGCCGCTACCAAATACAGATATTGGCGAAATAAATAAGCTGATAACTTCAAAATAACGAATAAAAGATCACAAAGATAAAAAAAAACCAATCTTTCAAAAGTCGGGACATTTTTCAAACGTCGCGGGACGCGGGGCAAATTTCTAAAAATCGGGACTGTCCCGCCAAAATCGGGACGTCTGGTCACCTTACATATACCAGCTGTTTCAAGTTTTACCGCCGTGCCCAAAAATGGCCACTTCTAATCAGGGCCGCCGAGAGGGCACGTTGGCCAAGTCTGAAACTTGGGGCCCGGGCCCCGGATTTTTGACTAATAAAAGCCAATGACACTCGGAGCGGACGCGGGCCGGACCCGCACGCTCTATAGGTCCAGCTGTCTAGCACGCCATCGTGCCGGCAGGCCCGCTGGTTGTGGATCAGTGGCAGGGCCGCTGACAGCCAATCTGGGGCCCCAAGTCTAGTAGACTATACCGGGCCCCTCGCCCGGCCCGCGACCGCTCCGAGTGTCATTGGCTTTTATTAGTCAAAAATCCGGGGCCCGTCCCGGGCCGCCCTTGGGCCCGGGCCCCAAGTTTCAGACTTGGCCAACGTGCCCTCTCGGCGGCCCTGATCAGTGGTACTCTCTTCATCAGTGCGTAATTGCTCGTGTTAGCCGTTGGGGTGATGAGTTATGGTATGGTTTAGTCAGGTTAAGTGTTTCGTTTGAACTGTTTGAAGTAAAGTGATCGTCGTGGTGTTGTGTCATTATGAAGTTGTAAGTGAAGAATGAAGTGACTCATTTATATAACACTAATAATGAGCTATCAGCACAAATCTGGGGCCTTGAAAAGAAAGGAGAGGGAGAAACGAGAAACGTTGTCAAGAAAAGGTCAGAAAACATGTGATAGTTTTTTTATTAAAAGTTCTTCTTCTTCGAGTTTTAGCACAAGCCAATCGTGTACAAATTCTTACGCCCAGCTGGAGCCTGAATGCGAACCGTCAAAGTCTGAAAACATACTCAGTTCTGTTTCAGACGAAACGCTCCCATCTTCTTGCCATGAAAATTTAATTATTGATAAATCTGATGTAGATGAACTGAATACCTCACAAAACCTTGACAACGACAAGCCTTCGCCTCTAATGTATGATATTGGCATAAATGAAAATTTGAATTTTCAAATACAAGATGTGAATGAAGCTATTCTCAATGGCACATTTTTTAAACTCCCAATCTGTTTTCCTACTGACTTTGATGGGAACTATTTCCCTCCCTCAGCTTTATATTGCACATTAAAGAATGGGGAACAAGTAAAAAGAGATTGGTTGGCTTGGAGTGAAAGAAATAATGCTTTGTATTGCTTTCCATGCCGTTTATTTAGTAAGTTGCCATTGGCAATGAGATCTGTATTGGCATGCCCTGAAGGATATAGTGGAAAAAAATACTCTTGGAAGAGAGTTCATGACAAACTGAACCCCCACGAAAAAAGTGCAAATCACAAATCATGCTACATTCAGTGGCGAAACTTAGAAAATAGCTTACTTAAGAACAAACCAGGTGTAAAAACTCACCTCACAGAAGCTATTGAGAAAGAAGCTGCCCGCTAGCGGGCTATTTTAAAAAGGATTCTGCATGTAATTTTATTTCTGGGCGAAAGAGGGCTGCCTTTAAGAGGAGACTCAAATTTGGTTGGTGACCCTAGAAATGGAAACTTTCTAGGAATATTAGAGCTTATCGCCCACTACGACCCTATTTTGCACGATCATTTGACAAAAGTACAATAATCGCTGGCAGAAAAAAAAACGGCTCCAAGTTCATTACCTTTCAATGGAAATTCAAAATGAGTTTATTTTGTGCTGTACAAACAAAGTTGTCCAGGCAATTGTAAAGGAAATCAAGGAGGCAAAATACTTCTCTGTCATCGTTGACTCAACTCCCGACTCGGCACACATTGAACAAACCGTGTTTATTTTCCGATATGTTACTCGTTACCTTGAAGGAGAAGAAAACGTTCACAAAATTAACGAGAGGTTTTTCAAGTTTGTCGACTGCAGTAAGAAGACAGGAGAAGCAATCGCAGATTTAATACAGTCTGCACTTAAAGAGCACGATATTCTACTTGAGAACTGCAGGGGACAAGGATACGACAATGCGTCTAATATGAGTGGGATATACAAGGGTGTGCAGAGCAGAATCTTAGCTGATAACCCACTAGCATTATATTCACCATGTGCTGCGCATAGTCTCAACTTATGTGGAGAAGAGGCGGCTCAATCTTGTGTAGAGGCTATTACGTTCTTCGGAATTGTCCAAAAGTGCTACAATGTATTCATTTCAAGTCCACAAAGGTGGGAAATTCTGCAACAAAGCATTGGGTGTTCGCTTCACTCTCATTCTAAAACAAGATGGTCCGCAAGAGTTGACAGCGTGCGGCCTTTTGCTGCTCATATTCCTGGACTGAAAGTTGCTCTTAGTAAGATTAAAGAGCTTTATCTCACTCCTCAAACTTTGGCTGAAATTAAGGGTATTGAACAGTATTTGAATACATTTGAATGTCTACTTATGTCTACGACATGGTTTAAAGTGTTGTCTGAAATTAACTCCTGGAGTGTAGTTTTGCAAGCGAGACAAGCAACTCTGGACGTGGAAGTTGTCAATTTGCAACACTTAGTTGAAAACCTAACTAGCCTTCGTTCTAAGTGGACTACAATATTAGAAGAGTGTAAACTTGTAGCTGACAATATTGGAATTTCACAAGAACTCCCAAAAAAAAGAAAAAAGACAAAAGTTTTGGCTGATAAAAGTCATGAAAAACAGATTGATTGCCCAGAAGAGAACTTTAAAATTAATGTTTGTTATGTGTTGTTTGACAGTGTCATTGGAAACTCGACCCGAAGATACAAAGCTGTCAACAATATTAATGAATTGTTTAAGTTTCTTTGGCAATACCCAAGTATGACTCAAGAAGAACTAAAGGAAAGGGTGAAAAACTGGTGTGATCTCTATAAAACTGATGTATCTGGAAATTGAACACTTAAAAACTATTCAACCAGGAAACTTTTCAGAACATTTAAATCCACTGCAGTTACTAAATACTCTTTCAAACCAAAAACTGTCTTCCCTAATGTAGTAATTGCCATTCGAATTTTCTGTACTTTGCCTGTAACAGTTGCGGAAGCAGAAAGATCTTTTAGTTTGTTGTCTAGAGTGAAAAACTTTTTGCGTTCCACAATGGGTCAAGAACGTTTAACAAGTTTGGGAATGTTATCCTTAGAAAATGGTCTGGCCAGAAACTTGGACTTTGATGATGTTATAAATAGCTTTGCAAACAAGAAAAGTAGAACACACACACACACACACACACACACACACACACACACACACACACACACACACACACACACACACACACACGCCCGCGCGCGCGCGCGCGCGCGCACGCACGAGGACGAGGACGAGGACGAGGGGCCAGGTATAGTCTACTAGACTTGGGGCCCCAGATTGGATTGGCTGTCAGCGGCCCTGCTTCTAATAGAAATGAAATTTCCAATCCAAATTTGCCAATCAATTTATTTTTCAACCCCAGGCAGTCTTTCGGTTTTTATAATTAATTGACTGTTATTTATTTGATTTTCACGAGAGTGTACTGCATTATACGTTTTGTTGTGCAATTTAAATTAAAAATATAACTTCCGTTTTTGAAATAAATAACGAACTTGTGAAATGTGTTTAACAATTGATATAACGACCCTTACTAATTCTTTAGGCTTGAACGGTTATATACCTGCCATAAAAGTGATTAATTGCTGTATCGATACTATAAAAACCTAGAGGCACAGGAATTAGTTTATTGCGAGCACCTGATAGTGGCATTGCACCAATGATTTATTGCCATTTGACTTTTGATATTGTAAATCATGATTGTTTTGGGTGAGTAATATTAAAGTGGCTTTAATTTGAAATCTAATCGATTTTGTTTGTTTCATAAGTGGTTCTCGCGAAAAGGATTTTTTTCTAATTCTATACTCATGTTTGAAATGATATTGAAAATATTAGACCAGTTTCGGTAAGATATGCATCGTATGTATTTATGTGCTGACAAATTTTAATTGGTCGTCGGGCGGTATAACTTGAAATCCCTAATATATCAATACAGGGTGTCCCACGCTAATGGACCATTCATTTTTTTTGGGGTTGCAGGGTAATGCAGAAATTCGAATTTTCGAAATATTTCTAAAAGTACTTATTTCGGGAATATGGTGGTATAATACTTTTTGTACCAAATTGTCATGCCAATTTCTCTCTGAGATAAAAATGTATGTGCTTAACTTAACTTAACTAAATACACTTAACATTTTTGAGTGACTAATTGTCAAAATTTTCAGCTTCAAAATATATCATAGGGTACCTCTATTGTACCTGAGGTACCATTCGAGATATACTTTCGGTTTTTATCTTATTTGTACGAGAAATTAAAGCCATTTTTCTTAACGTCTTTTTAACGTCAAAACTTGAAATTTAATTTTTATCTCAAAAAGTAAAAAATATAGGTATACATAGATAAGATATACTTACATCTCTACAAAATATGTTCCAAATTAAACGGGGAAGTGAAAAACATAATAATATATAAGGTGTTCCATTTAAAAAACACCAGTTGTTGACTACTTCCGGTAGGTCCGGAAGTGATAGTAGGTTGAAAGTATTTCACCTGAGGAGAAGGGAATCGGCCATGTTTGGATGATTTTTTTTTAATGTTTATTTTACCGGGAACCCTATAAACGTTTAATGGTCCATTAGCGTGGGACACCCTTTATATATCATCATATATTCATCAATGTGAATATATTATATAATTGTATATTGTTATAGGTATCGTATCTTGGGGAGCCGGCTGTGGACTGATGGATGTACCAGGAGTTTACGTTCGTGTGAGTCAATTTTTACCGTGGATAATGCAGAACACTGAAGACGCGTATTACTGCAACCCTCAATAAGAATGCGATCTATCAAATGCAACAAAACAAATTAACCATTCAATTTAATTGTCATACAAGATGATTGAGTATCCAATGATTATGCCATTTGTATTGTCCGAATTAAAAATAAATTTAAAACTTTTAGCACCTGCATTTAAAAGAGCATGTTATCATTTATTTTTGTATTGACATATACCTAACCTAACCTTCATTTAGTTGTCTCTTCAGCTGTAATTTACCGTAATACAAAGTATTGTAATCGGTCAATTTTACTTTAAATTTTGACAAATAAAATTCAAATATTTTTCAGTCTCGAATGCCACTAGATTACAACGAAGAAATAGTATATTTTGCAACACGAGATGAAAATACCGTGAAAATTTTCACATCTAGAGTAAAAAGGTACCACTTTCATGTATGGTAAGCTGTGGAAAAATTGCTACTTTCACATATATGAGTAGAATTTTTTTATTTTTCACGCGGATTGACATAAATATTACTCAGCCACAACCAAGTTTGGCGAGAATTAGTCCTTGAACAGCATGTGACATACATTATTATTACAACCATTTGAAATATTTATTTCATAAGTCCTAAAATTTGAAATATAGAATTCTTGCATATGTGACTACATATTTGTGCCTAATAATATTTTTAAAGTATGGTAGGTTATTAATAAAAATTATTCCAAATAAATAAACTGATACAAAAAGTTTTATTCATAACGCACTTAAGAAAATTTACAAGTTGCAATGTTCCCATACAATATAGTCAGTGTTTCCCATAAATGGTAAAAACTAAATAGCGGACTAGTCCAAGCTTGTAGTCGTTACCTGGAAGCTTCCAACAATTTTCTGCAGATAAAAAATTATACAAGCTCCTTTACGAAATACTTGATCGTTACATATATTTAAAACATCCCGAAACTTTGAATAAAGCTCTAAAAGTTTTTGTATGGTTCAGAACATTCAGTGTTGACTTATGAAAATATTTATCTCATTTGACAAAATAAGCAGTTGAATCCATTTTATTTTTATTACTAATCTATTAATTTATTATATGTGCTATTCCAGTTAATATATACATAGAAATATGTTTAAAGAAAGCTATCGAGAGGAATTACACTAAGTATAAAACTAAATGAAGGAACGTACATTACATTTTTTTTTTCAAATCAAACAACTAAAATACAACTATGTATGATTTAACTTACACCAAAACTGAAAATAAAAACAAAATACCATTAGTGGTTTAACAAATGTAACTTTCTTAGAATCGATAGATAGATCTTAGAAACGAATGTATAGCAGTATACTTAATAACAATCACAGACATAATTTATAATAATTAACAATGATACATCAAGAAATTGAGAATAAATTTTTTAATCAGTCACTGAAAGTTGAGAAATCTAACGAAATAATAAATAAAATGGCGGCATCTATTCGGATAATTCATTTTAGTAAATAACATTAGCGGTATTTTTGATGCAAGCTGACGTCACAGCTTCTTCCAAATTGCTATCGAGCTTGTGATAATTCGCCGAGTTTGGCCTTCTTCTCTGCTGCCTCTTGCCCTTCCTTCCTTCCAATACCAATGCGAAAATCTAAAAAAGCAAAAATTCACCAATGCCGTTTACAAACTGTGGAAAATGTTTTTTTTCTCGCTAGATTGTAATTTATTTATACGATTTGAACTGTGGGATTGTACAAACCTTTTGCTTATTATGGTATCCCACATATCCTAAGATGAAAAATATGCAGACCATCATGAAGTATGGGAAGAAGTACGAATTATCCTCTGTGATGCTTTGATTTTGGAAATTGTGGGAATAGTTTATATCATTTTCTGTCTCTGATAAATGTAAGGGTTTCGTTATTTCTTCTTTGTGTTTAACTAAAAGTATAAAAAATAATTTGATTAATTATAAGTTAAGTTACAAGAGTACTGCACTGTACTTGAATCATTTATTTCAGAAACCTCTCAAGTGCATGTTTTCAAATATTCGGGAAACAAATAAAAACCATGGGGTTATTAATCAAAATATGAAAAATTGTTTCATACAAAATGTTTAATAATGAATTACATTTAATAAAAATAGTAAAATTTATACAGGTTGGTTCATATGACAGTTACAGATTAAACTTATGTTTTTTGTTTTAAATGGAACTCCCTATATATCTGCATTTTTTATCCTGTGTTACCATTAAATTAAAATGAGAGGTTAAAACCTAACCATTACCATGTTATTCATGTTTTATTAATAGTAGACCTTCAATAATAAATTTTCGTTTGAAACGTAACTAACTAAATCAAACAGGGTGATCAATATTCGAAAACTGCACCTGCACATTTGTTCATTTTGTTAAATGGAATACCTATGAATTATTTTATGAATGGAAGTCCATTATATTATCTTTCATTTCCTATACTCAAATCTAATATTTATTCTAATATATCGGAATATATTCATAATTAAAAATATAATAATAATAATTAAAATATAAATATTTTCAATTTTTGGTGGTAGATCAGAAATATATCTAAAAAATAAACATAAAATCCATTATAAATAGTGCAAAATAACAAAAGAAAAATTAATTTATTACAAATGTTTTCAAAATTTCTAATATTCTAACAACAACACTATTCTAAGGCTTACAAGGAATTAATTTTGATTATTTTATAAAATGTGTTGCATTAATGTGGATAAAGCATGGGCAACTCGCACACGCATGTCTTCTGCTATAGTTAGTAGTGGGGAAGACATCTCTAATAAACTCCCACGGAGCAAAAATTAAATTTTGGGAAGTTGGTGACCTACCCCCCGGAATACCCAGGATAGCACCCCAGACATTTCAGCTCCATCTATTTTGGATATTCACAGATCTTGTAAATTGAAGATGTGATCACTGTAGTAATGGAGATTTGTGACTTTTATTATTGTGTAATGTAGCCATTATTGTGTAATGTAGCCTAATCCGTAAACACTTCAAGATAAAAATTATGTCCATTGTTTTCCATGGCATTGAGCTCCCAGTTACAGAAATCAACTCTGGCAAGGAAATCTACTCCTCCAAGGTGCTGCTAGAGATGGACGTGGTAGGGATGAAATTTGTGTTCAAAATTCTGCCACTTGATGATCGGTTAATTCCCAACTGGGAATTAATATCATCTAAACTTTTGTTTGAAATTTCGATAACGGACGTTAAAACTAATCAATTTATGAATTATAAATAGGTTTGCTTAGCACAGGTTTGGGATAGTTTACATTTCCGGTTGCCTCAAATCTTTCCTGTAATCTCTTTTGAACGCTTCCTCTTTGAACATTGTATCTCAGGATTGTTCTTTCGAGTTGCATATACTTTCGATAGCAAATTACAATTTTTATAACATTCCCCAAGGATATAAGTCATATTGACCATGTCTTCTTGAGAAAAATTAATACTCTATTTAGTAAGAATTCACTTTTACGAAGTACATTTGAACGAATCTTATAGACGAATGCAATAATTACTTGTTCATGTCAATTCGGTATGTGACATTTTTGTAATTATTATGAATAAAAAAAAATGAAATGACATGAAACACAATGAAAAAAAATTGACAACAACATGTAAATTACGAATAAATTCAAAATATTAGAGTACTGTTAGGTTTGAGTATAGGTAAGCCTATATCAAATGAAAGCTTATTTAATGGACTTTTATACTATGAAATAATATATAGGGTGTTCCATTTATAAAAATTAACAAATGGTGCAGTTTGCGAATATCGATCACCCTGTAACAGACATTCGTTAGTTATGTATCAGATGTAAATTTATTATTGAAGGCCTACTATGAATAAAATTACACACCGAATTAGATATTTAGATATTAGAAAAAATAAATAAAACTGCATACAGTTTTGTATAAACATCTCAATAACATGGAAACGGCTAGGTTTCAACCCCAATTATTTTATATCATTTTAATTGTGTAATAACACTGGATAATAAAATGCAAAGATATATAGCAGGGCGGGGACACCTGCGGCTCGCGCGCCACGTGCGGCTCTTAGAAGGATTATTTGTGGCTCTCGATAAATGTACCAGAGTTCCCTTTTCATTTCTGTGCTATTATATTTAAAAAAATTATTATCGTTCCGTATGTCTTTCAAAATGTCTTTTAAATTACTCACAACAAATATAAAAGACTAAGTGCAACGTTGTAACAAATTTCATTTCCGTCCAAGTTAAGAATGATATGACTCATCAAAAACTGCATGAACGAACATAAACAGTGGCGTAATCGTCCGTAATCGACCGATTTTGAGTTTGTAAACTTTTATTGCAACTGACAGTTGACATTGTGCTCTGGAGGAAACAATTTGTATCACTCTTGCTACGGATATCATTTGTAATCTGGAATTTTTGTAAGTTAACTAAATTTGTTTCGTAGTATGTAACACATGTTGTTATTGTTTTAATAGCACAAAACTTGTATTTTCTAAATTTCTTTATATATTTCCAGTTCTTTTAAAAATATGACGACAGAGAACGAAGATTAAAAAAACATAAGAGCTAGAAAATAGAAGTTTTAATAATGAGTGTGAGGAGAATTTCTTTTTTATTGACAATAACGGAAAAGCATTATGTGTTACTTGTAATTCTACAGTCAAAAATTATAAAACTAGCAATTTACGTCGACATTATGAAACCAATCATCCTCAGTTTTCTAATCAGTATCCACCAAATTCTAAATTAAGATCAGATAAACTTGCTTCTTTAAAATCAAATTTAAATAAACAACAGCCAATTTTGATGAGCTTTAGCAATCAAGCTTATAATGGCTGAAGCCAGTTTTGTTATTGCCTGGAATATTGATCGTGCTCGTGCCCGTATAGAGAGGGAGAGTTTATAAAAAACTAAAAAACTTGGAAGATGTACTTAAACATTTAGATCCAAATAATGCAGCATTGCACAAAGTTGTTTAGCAAATTCCCATCTCGAGACACACAACCGAACGACGCATAACTGCAATTAATACATCTCTTGAATATAATTTAAAAAATGATTTGAAGAACTGTATTGCATTTAGCTTTTTAGCCCTTGAGGAATTGACAGATATCACAGATCTTCCGCAATTGGCAGTTTTCATACGTTTTGTTTCACCTAACTTCGTTGTTAAAAATGAATTATTAGATTTAGTAGCACTTCAAGAGCCGACCCGCGGTGTCGATATTAAAAATGCATTAGAGTCCATAATGAAACTTTTGATGTGCCTCTTAATAAACTTGTAAGCATTGCAACTGATGGAGCTCCGGCAATGCTGGGTAAAAAAATCATACCGATTCACTGCATAATTCACCGAGAGTATCTCATTACAAAATATTTAAAATATCCTGATGTTATGAAAGCAGTGCTACACATTGTAAATTACATTCGCACCAATGCAAAAAATCATCAACAATTCAAAAAGTTCCTTAAAGAATTAAAGGACGAAGAACTTCCAAATGACATTAATTTATTTTGCATTGTTAGATGGTTATCTAGCTACAACGTATTAAATCGTTTTGTAGATTTGTTTGATCCGATAACTGCATTTCTAAAAGAAAAGGAAATAACCTATTCAAAATTAGACGATGACGAGTGGTTACAAGACTTAATGTTTATGACTGTCATGGAACATTTGCAAACACTGAATTTACAATTACTTCGGCAAAGATAAAATAATATCTATATATAAATAATACCTCTCACAGTGTATATTTAGTTTTCAAATTAAATTACAACTTTTTCAAAAGGACATAAAAAATAAAAACATTTTGTCATTTTCCTCGAATTAAAAAAAATTGTTCCAATAATAAACTAGAAAAACTCAACGAGTATATAAAAAAGCTAGAAGGAGTATTGACGGAATTCCAAAATAGATTTCAAGACTTGAAATATTTTAAATCGTCTCTTGATTTTTAATAAACTGATATTAATTTAATACATATTAATGATAATATGGATAGATAATAATTAATAGATAAATAAATAATCTTTAATTGATATTTATTTAGAAAATTAAATATTATTTTCATATACTAGGTATATTCTCTGCAAATTTGAAATTATGTATTATTACATGAGAGGAAATTAACTATCTAGGTTAAATAAATTTTACATTTTTAATTCTCTGCAATATTGTAATATGATATTGATGCTCAAACATTTATAATTAGTTCAATTCGAAATTGTTCAAAATTTTGAATAGTTTACTTACGCAATACTTTTTGTCAATATTAACACAAAATCGTAGAAAGAGGATATACGTTCTAATTGACGTTATGTTATTATAATGCAATTAAAAGAAAATTATAAACTTCGTAAGTTCAAATATTTTGTAACAATTATTTTAGTTTAGAGGAATTAATTATCAAACCCAGATACAGGTTAAATTTTGTATATTCATAAATATGACGACAATTCAAGATTACTAGGGCAACAAAATATGTAAGTAATTTATTCTTTTAAAAAACAATGTTCTTAAAAAACGATTTAAAATATTTATTGGGTAATTTATTACTAATTACAATTTAAATTATGACCGTACAAAGCGAAAGCAGAATCCAGATCTTTCTCCCGCAAAATAACCCCGCTATACCTGCCCTCGGTAACAGTGGCCGAACCACGGTCCGAAATGTGACCAAAGCCGACGATTTTAGAAGCGACATACGTTATAAACAGTACTCGGACCGGTCTGGCCGAGAGAACTGAGCATATCGGAAAAGAAATATCCTTCTGGCACGGGCACTGTCAAAAGAAATTTGATTCACTGTACATAACATTTAGTTACTAAATTCAAGTAAAAGGCATCTGAGGAAAAGCTCCCGGGTTCAATTGCCAAATATCCCAATAAGTCTATCTCGTAATTCAAATTCCTCTCTCTCATGCTGCGTGTCTATGTGAGAGAAAATGCTCTTGCTCGAAGTAATCGAGACTTCTAACTATATGAACACACTTCTGCGAGTAACTGTCAGAGAGTTCCTGTTTACTGTCAGACAGTATAAAACTTCAGACTTGATCGCTAGTGGACACACTACATTTTGTTTATCTCGATAGTCACTCCAAGTTCGAAACTGGTTGGTTTTTCTGATAGATGGTTTATAGTTTTGATCAATTTTGTTGTTTAAATTTTGAAATATGGCAAGTGATAAACCAAAACAAAGGTCCAAAGAAGAAACTAAGGAATTTATAGAAATATATGAGGAAAACCCAATTTTATGGGATCATAAGAGTAAAGAGTTCAGAAATCGCGAAAAGAAGGATAATATCTTAAAAGTTTCTCCCAGTGGTGGTAAACCAAGTTAACCCAGTTTTACCCAGTTGGGTTTTACCCAGCAGCTTCTTTTTAATTTTTGTCTCTTCTTTTTCTCATAATTTGTATGACAACTGCAGTAGCAACTTTGTTGACTTTTTTCACATCCATTGAGAAAACACAACAATGAAGGAAAACGACTGGATGTTTTCAATACACAGGCTTTTTAAAACTGAACTCTCGACAGTCAATAGTAGAGATGGAACATGGATAACAAACATCGATATAACCATCAATGTTATCATCGATGGTGTCGAACATCGATGTTTTTTTTTTAAATATTTACCCTAAACAAGCATTGTAGTGTCTCAATGACGGCTAAGGAAATGTTTTTGTGGGTACTCCCGTCAGTATTTAAGATTATGTCCCTTGCTTCGCAATAGCTTCCAGTAAATGTCTCACCAACTGCCGGATGTATTGTCACATTGTCTGTGCAACATGTTTACTCGAAAAGCAAAGAAAAGTCGTAGTAGCAGTCCCACGTAACTCACAACGCCAGGAAAGTTGAAAGTTTTTTATTTTTTTTATTTCAATATAATTTTAGTACAAAAAGTTTTTCGCATTTTAGGATTAAAATATTGGCGGAAAAATGTGTGCCACAAAGGGTTAGATATGATGATCCCGATTTTGAAAATAAAGTGGAAGAAACAGTGAAGCTGGCCAGACCAGCTTCACCAGCTTCAGAAACGTCAGAAATGTCAAAAATAAAAAAAATAAACCCATATTTAAGTTTTTATTATAGAAAGCCCATTTGCTTGGAATGTTCCAAAAAAATTTGCAATGAATGCGCAAATCGCGAAATTAAGTAAAAAAATATTGTTTATTTTTATCCCTTGCACTTTTTTTTGTAAGTATTTTTTTTTTAAATTTATGGAGTTAATTTTTGTTAAAACATCTGAGAAGAGTCTACAAATATACAGGGTGAGTTTTTTTTTCAATGTTTAGTATGGGAATCTCGGAAACCAGCGGAGATAGAAGGACGATTAAATGGGGAAAGAATTGCAGTTTTACGAGCTCAATTTCATAAGCTTTTTTTTTTTAAATAATGCATGGCTAACTAGATATCTCGAAAAAATATTTTTTTTGTTATTTTGTTCGATGCTTATGGCTCTGTTATTATTCACTTTAGAAAAAATGTGTAAAGGAAAAAGTTGTAGGTAATTATGTGCTTAGTAATACAGTCTAACCGATTATTTTATTTAAGCTATAATTTTTGAGTTATGACACAAACTTGTGTTTTTTTTTTCAAATGGAAACCAGTCGGCCATGACTTTATTAAAAAGTCCCCTTTTCAAAGATTTGTGGGGGGGGGGGGGGGGGGGGGGGGGGTTGTTGCAGATTGTTGCAATAGTTATGTGTCCAGAGCAGTCCTCGATTTTCATGCTGGTGGACTGTATTTCGTCAGTGCAGTGTTGGTTAGTTAAGTGGTGCTTTATGTTTTTTACTAAAATGGCAGAGTCACCGTGAGCTTTACTATCGGGGAGGTCTGTGTGGTAGAAGCTGTATTTTTGCATACTAAAGTAGTTTTTAGCAGTGAGGTGAGTTTCAGAGAGCAGCAAAATATCGATTTGGTTTACATCAATATATTTTTTAACAAAAGCAAAAAACCAGACCTTCCAGACTTCGGAGTGTGCAAGGGCATAAATAGATCACACATAACATGCTTCTCAAGCTTTGACCTCTCCTCATATCATTCCCCAGTCGAGATAACGCTAAACAGATATATCACTAAAACGGCAAATCCCTGCAGACTGCACAGCCGTTGAATAAATCGAACACAACTCAGGGATCAAATTGCATCCGCCTTAAACACCAACCTTACATTTAAAAACAACCAAGACATTGCAGAGGCAGTGGAACACTTTAACATTTGCGTCCAATCAGTTGTCTGGAACTCTAGACCTGGACCCTCAACCTCCAGGCCCAATATTCACTGCAATCAGGGAGATGATTGCCAAAAAACGCAGAGTGTGCAAGGGCATAAATAGATCACACATAACATGCTTCTCGAGCTTTGACCTCTCCTCATATCATTCCCCAGTCGAGATAACGCTAAACAGATATATCACTAAAACGGCAAATCCCTGCAGACTGCACAGCCGTTGAATAAATCGAACACAACTCAGGGATCAAATTGCATCCGCCATAAACACCAACCTTACATTCAAAAACAACCAAGACATTGCAGAGGCAGTGGAACACTTTAACATTTGCGTCCAATCAGCTGCCTGGAACTCTAGACCTGGACCCTCAACCTCCAGGCCCAATATTCACTGCAATCAGGGAGATGATTGCCAAAAAACGCAGAGCCAGAAAACGCTGGCACCAAACGAGATTCTATGCTGATAAAATAAAGTTAAACTACATTACTTCAGAGCTTAAGCAACTGCTTATCGATGATACGAACAAATCAATAAACGCATACCTAAATAACTTGGATTTCACCACTGACTCGGACTACTCTCTCTGGAAAGCTACAAGGAGACTTACGCAACCTATTACACACATCCCACATCCCCCCAATACAGAAAACAAATACATGTTTTTGCCGAACACTTAAAAGCAACATTCACCCCAAACCCTGACAAAGGATCCTCCAAATCCGCTGAGGTCACAAATTCGTTGAACACTCCATACCAGTTGGATCCACCATTGTCCTTGGCCACCATAAAGTTTTTTTATGGTCGCGACCGTACATTACCCAATTAGCAACATCCAATACAGGGTGTCTTACGCAAGTTGTTGGTTAAAAATTTATGGGGATCCTGACGAAATGAAGATTTAAAAAAATTCACACAAACATGGTTCGTCGTGATCTCCTAAACTAAACGTACATGTTGGCATAGACTAAATCTTGCCAACAAGGCGTAATGTACTGGGCGGTAAAGGAATGGAACCACATCCCATGTACGATGCAGACTGGAGATTTCAAAACATTTAAGAACGACGTTAAAGGGACTGCTACTTGGTCTTTCTCTGTATGATTTCAGTGAATTTTTACGTGTGGATGTTGTCTAGTTGTATGAACTTATTGACTTATGATTTGTGATATGATTGCGGTGTCTTCGATGTTATTTTATGCATTGTATTGTATTATTGTAATTTATTGATTTGACTTGTGTTCGTATGACGACAGACATGAAAATATATTCTATTCCATTCTAATTTTCATAAAGTTTCTGGAATTTTAATATTGTAGATTGATTGTAGATTGGTGTAGATATATTAATATCATGTACACATCCAGATAAAAGTAGGTCAGGCCAGCCCAGAAGTTATAAAATCAGTATGTAGCCCATCTGCCAGAAACTTTGGGGACCTCTCCTCTAATTTGATCCGAAATATTAGAAACAAATATGTGAAATACGGATATGGATACTATTTATAGATAATTAAAATTAATTACTAATACAAGGCACGGTAATTACCACATGTAACAAAATAAGGAAGCAAATCAATATACAAAAAGATTGGTAGCAATTACAATATTGTAGTAAGTTTATAAGTTGCACTTACCCATTTCAGCTGGGGAACTGATTGCATCATCATCTATAATGGAGAAAATTATAATAGTAAAACTGCAGTACATATATTTTTTAGGGACACTTCATCCTTAACTGGCTATGAACTAATGACCTTCAGTCGGGTGATTAGTTAAGTGTGTGTGATTAGGTTAGGTTAGGGAGAATGGTGTCAGTCTCATTCCGGTGTTATTCCGGCAAATAATTCGTCAATTTCTTTAACCGACATTACACTTTAATTGCACACTTTAATTTACTCAGCGAGGCATTGCGCTAGACAGAACCGTTGTGCGACTGTCCCATAAAGTAAAACCGCAAACAAAAACTAGCAAAGTATTTCACTGAAGCACGTAAAGGTTCATTAATTTAACAAAATATTCGTATTCATAAATTAGATGATCTTATAGATTCACAAATTAGCTAACAAAAAATCAAACGCTTAAATTAATTCAATTTAAAAACTTTCGATAAATCGTAAAACATAATTCCTAAAATACTCGCATACGTTTGCTTGCATTTTATCACGAATAAATAATAAAAAATTATTTATGGACGAATGTTATCGCCTGTAAACATTAAAACGAAGTAATTCTCAAACGCAACCCGGTTAGTGAACAACATAGAGTTTATGCCAAAGCTAACAAGCTGCACGCAGGACACCTAAATGATGAACAATCATCCGGGAGCATCTCAAAATTAAAAAAATTGGAATAGTAATCGATCTGCGTTAAAATGAAAATTAGTAGTATTTTGTAGAAAACATCGACAGCTGTCACGATCAACTTGTAGTAAATCAGGCTATGATATTTTTTTATTATGTTTTTTTAAAGAGGACAAAATGAGGAAACTTTTATATTTTTTTACCATTACAAATGACTTCATTCAAATTTGGTGTTATGTAATATACAGGTTGTTACAAAAACAACTTTACACACTTTGACAGGTGATAGTAGAGATCAAAACAAGATTGCTATATGGCGGATAAAAGTGAATGAAAACAAACCTGTACAAGTAACATTTACCAACTGTAAAAACTCTTGCCCTCAAACCTTTCTAAATGGATCTCCAATACCCCAATCCAATGAGGCAAAATATTTGGGTATATATTTAGACAAAAGACTAACCTGGAAAAAGCACATATTTAACAAAAGACTAGCACTCAGACTCCAGCTCCGTAGACTCTACTGGCTTCTGAATAGAAAATCAAACCTATCCCTAAGAAACAAGCTCCAAATATATAAAAGAATCTTTCAGCCAGAATGGAAATATGGTCTACAACTCAGGAGCACCGCCGTAAATTCCAACATTGAAATACTCCAAAGATTCCAGGTTCTGCGAATGATCACTAACGCCCCTGGTACATAAAAATACATACCACATAAGTGAATTTGACATTGACAGTTAGACAATTTTAAGAACTGTTTTCGAGAATAATACAACAAGTGTATTAAAGATTATCAAAATACAAATTCCTTTGATTTTGAGAAACAAATTATGTTGCTTGGAAACCACATGAGTGCGTTTAGCGCAAGTGTGGTTTCCTAAAGCAACATAATTAGTTTTAAAAAGAGAAGGAATTTTTGATAATCATTAATGAGAAGAGTTGTATTTGATGAAATTGTTTCATGAAATAAACATTTAAATAAAATAAATTATTATTTATTATGAATATTGATATTAAATGTACAGTTCGTACATTTGTTAATTTTAACCTTATCCAAATCTAATTTGTTTTTGTTGGTATTACTAGAAGTTGCCGTCATGGATATATTCACATCATAATTTCTTAAATTCGATATTATTTGAGCAAGATGCTCCTTGTTCAGTTTCAAATGTGGTTTTATGGACGTTGAACTATTATGGCCAGTTACTTTGATTATTTGCTGTACCCCAATTCCAGAACTTGCCAGCTTACTTACTGCCGTAGATCTGTTGGAATGGTTTGAAATTTTGACGTTTTTGTATCTAAACCAATCTTTTGTTTTAGATTTAGTTAATTTGCTAATTTCATTAATGCCAACTGGCATGTTTTTTAACCAAGGACTATTTGGTTCCTTATTCCAACTGATGTTTGTGGTTAAAAATAGTCGATCGGTTTTAATGTTTTCTCCCCTTTTGGATATTGTTTTTTTAAATAATCGCACTATGCAATTTTCTGGATTTTCTTTGTTTCGTGCAAGTCATTTACTTTCTTATGTATTTTTTGAACCTCCCTGTCCGCGCCAAGGCCATTCCAGGGGCGAGCAGCATGTAACTTCCTTCCCAACAACAAAGGTTCAGGTACCTGGACGACCCAGGAACGACGAAACCTCAACCAGAAACGGAGAACTTGACCAGCCATCAGCGCAGCAACATCACCTCACTTTGTAAACACTATAATTGTTAATCTTTGCGCCATAAGGTCCTTCGAATCCAAGCACCGGGTTCAATAGATGTATTAATCGTCATTGCTTATTTTATTCACCCGGTCAATCAACGGAAAATGTAATCCGTGCCCACGTGCGGCAACACTCGCTGTGCAGTTTTTGTAAATATAGGATTATATTCGAGTCTTCCAGATGGTACTCCATTATTATTAATTTCGTCTTTAATGTACTGAATGAACAACGGCAAGCTTCCCCCCCTCCAATGTAATTCTTAAGTTATAATATGGTATAGTTTCCTCTGCAGTCCATTTGGAGTATTTTTATCCCAACTTTAAACAATATTCCTTAATTCTTCAGATGTTAAAGGTGCACTAGATATTTTTCTCTTTGCCGGCATGACTTTTATCTGCTCTTAGAATTTATCGTTTTTCCAGCAGCTTGGAATATTATATCTTATTCGCTTCCATCAGTTTTCCGCATATTGTATGCCCATTCGGTAAGGATGCCGACAAGTTTTTCATCAGACGTATTTTCTTCGAGGAAGTGATTTTTTTCTATGCAAAATTCGGAGCGCACAGTATTTTGCAGTGTTTGTTCTTTCACTTTATTTTTTATTTCGTCCAAATTAAACTTTGCAAAACGGTTATTCGGATTCATTAGGCAGGCACACACGTAGGGGATTTTCAACCGATCTGTCCCACCATCCGCATCTGGCATTCATGTCACACTGATGTGGCCTATATCGGCGTGACTGGGATATTAGATGCGGACGGCGGGACAGATCGGTTGAAAATCCCCTACGTGTGTGCCTGGCTATTGTTGCTGCTCGTAAACTTTAACCTTTCTACACTAATAGCGAAATTTGGTGTTTTTAAGTCATGAAAACAAGATGACAGCTACCTCATACTTCAATATTGAATAAAATAGCCATTGACAAACCGAAATACAAAAACGAAAACATGGGCATTAGACAAATCAAGAGCCAAAATACAAAATTGAAAACATAGTGTTTTCAATTATGAATACACTCATTTGTTCCAATCAAAAACGTGTATTTTACATTGAATGAAATAATCTAGGTAAGGTGTAAATTTTGTATACCTACTCATTTAATTTAATTCAGTGTTTCAAATTCATCTCAGCTAGCGTGGTGTTCTTTTTATTTTCTGTCTTACTTAGGTAGACATAATACACTAACACATTTTCTGTGTATCTTTCTGCTTTGTTCTTCATTGTCCATGAAATAAATTTAATATACGTCCCTTCGTAGGAATAAAGTTTTTGATTTTTCTCTAATCATGGATTGAATTCGTTTTATCTGCCTTACTTTTGCAGCTCTGGTGGAGTACTTTGCATATTTTTAATTCATCCATATCCATACCTCTTCCTCTTTTATATTTTTAGTTCGATTTATTGAAAGTTTATTAAATATTATTCAAAATGACACTGACATTTAAACAAATCAGTACTCTTTGATTGTGTCCTAGAAGTTTTTGAATAATAGCCGATTTACATCAAGGCGGCAGCGCCACAGTGGCACATTTACGTACTAGCCATGGGTATTTGACGCTTCCAGTCAAATGTGTTTCTATGTGTTTGTTGTGCTAAAGTGTGCAATTCGTATCAAATTCATCGACTTCTGCCGTTTATCGTACAGTTATCAATCTGGTGGTTATGGTTTAACATCAACAATGGTAAAATATAAAAGGGTTTGTACCGTATTGTACGCCAGTTTCCACCGATTCCCGGCTGCAGGTAAAAGGTGTGTGATTCGTATCCAGTTTGTCGATTGATACGAGCATTAAATGAGCAACTGTACGATGAATACTACAATGTATACGATGGATACATAATTTGGTATTTTCAAGAGAAAATTCAAACCTTCCCTCATTCGAAAATAGTTTTCAGGAAGAAAATGCTTGGAATACATATGTAAACACTTTAATGAACACGACTGTACATGCTTTTTCATGCCCATTCTTAATTTGAGCTTCCATGCTCTTTGTATATCCATTAGCTCGGTGTTTGCCAGCTTCGTTACATATTTTACGCTCATTTTGCCTGCAGCCGGGAATCGATGCGAACTGACATGTAGAAAAAATCGGGCCCATGACAATGCTTGGGTACGAATAACAGCTATCAAATAAAATCTTTTAAAAGTGTGACAAGTGAAAAATGGCGTGTAGTTCAAATTCAATGGTTCTTATTTAAACATCCGTTAGTATTACCCATCTAAATGCTGTGATTACTACTTCTATTGTTATTATTGCAAAAATCACTTACCTCCATCTTCATCAATGCTTTCATCGCCGGCATTATGAAGCGTTGGCTCGTCTAAATCCATATTATCATCCGTCGGAGCATTCTGATCCTTTGAGGCGTTTTCCGGAAAACTAGGCAGTTTCTGGGCCTCGGTCTCGGTGTCTACCGGGCGGTTCATTTCAGGAGCCGCCGTCTTTGTTTCATCTGAAGCCACTTTAGTCGCCCCGGCTATGTTAGCAGTTTCCGAAGTCGAGTCCACGAGTTTCAATTTTCCCTCTGAAATAGGCTCATAGACTTCATGACTGGTGTCCTCGGCATCGGCAGGTTGCGATATCTGTTGGTTTTGCTTAACGTTTGAGTGGAGGTCCGCAGCCGGATTCTTCCCTGTAATGAGCTGATTAATGGGCAACCCTGCTGCGAGTTTGCCAGCTGGTTCTTTTACGGTAATTGATTGTCCTGGAGCTGACTTGAGCGGTTCTGCTGTTTCCTCGTTCTTAGCGATTTCTGGAGATTTATCAATAGCCGGTTTACGAAGCTGACTCGTAAAGGACGGTGATTTATGATAGAGGTTATTGCCGGAAGGCAATTCATCAGGTTTGCTTTTATCGATTTGTGGCTCAATACCTTGGGTATTATCAGGTTGGTTAACACTGATTACGGATATTGGCTTATTATTAGGTGGTTGCTGTTTAGACTGGTGGTCCTCAGATTCAGTTTGTTTGGGCTTGAAAGGAGGGGCCGGCTTAATAAAACTTGATGTTGCATTCAGCATTAAAGCAGACCACTTACACACGTCAAGAGATGACTCTGAACCTCTACATATGGTAACACATAGCGTGTGATTTTGTACGATATCGGAAACGATTGGAGACTCGGAGTTTAAAGGCAGCGTTTTTAAAAATTCGCATGTCGAGTTGACCCACATATCAGACATTAATGAATTATCACTGTATGAAGCGTGAAATTCGGACTCTGAGATGTTATTCGATGCAGCGCATAACTGCTTGAAACTAACATAATACAACATGCATAACGCTGGACTGTAGGTAAGGTAGTTTAGTTCTGTTATATCTTTGATAGCATTATAATCTCCACATAGGTTTAAAAAACGTGGCTCTGGTGTTATGAACTTTGTCTTTCTTAAATAAGGGCACTTTAAGTTTTGGTCCTCAATTGAAAGTAGAATCTTCTCGTAAACACTTATTTTGTCCACATTTGTTGGTGCTGCTGCACTACATATTATTTTCACGCATAACAGGATCAAAATTGAGTATATATTCATTTTACGTCGTTATAATCAATTAAATCTGAACTATAATTGTAAAAGTACCTGCAATGAAAGATTGAAGGTTATGTTTCTGAACGACATTGAACAGACACGTCAAATTCTTTGACAAATCTTATTTACTTGAACGCACCTAAAATTGTCGGCGGTTGCAATTTGTATCGAGATTTTGAAGCTTGAAATCATCAAATACAATATGTATACTTGCTAAGAGGTACTACGTGCTCTTGAAAATCGAATATTCCAAATATTCATTTGGGAATTTTACACGAGCCTTGTTACACTACCACACGCAAATACGAAATTACACCATTCAAATTTCTCCCCACTCAATATCGTGAATCATTACCCTCCAAACGTTAAATTCGTCCTCCAATCATGGCAATCAATAGTTCCAATGTAATCCATTCTCATCTACTATAATAACTTGATTTATTAAGAGGTTCTATAGGTATAGATATATTATTACGACGCGCATTATTTCATACCAAAGATTTTGGAGTCTTTACAATACGAAGTTTCAATATTAGCTGTTTGCTAATGCTGTTTAATAAATCAAATTACCTAGTAAATGAGAGAATTGTGTAAGTTAGGTATTATTTTAATGATACAAATTTATTGGAAATGAACAATGCTTGGACTTGATGGACATGCAACCAAATATGCACGTTGACGGACCTACTACATACTTCTCCATTGACGTCCCAAATATTTTTTCTAAAAAATTAAACGTTTTATCATAACAATAAAACGTGTTTCATATTTTTTATATATTTTACTCGTATTTTAAAGAGGTAACATTAGTATATTTTTTTGCAACAAGAGTTGAAAACACAGTTTTTTTTCTGGGGCAAGTCCACGAACAACAATTACACGGATTTCATCTCGAGTAGGAAATGCTATTTTTTCTACGATATTGCAGTTTATAAAATATTAGATATTAGAGAACTTTCAAGTTCAATTAAATTCAAAATATATTGCCACTGTCACAATGCAAATTACTGAAATTAATGTTTGTAAAGTCGTTTCCATAGAAGTGAATGCATGCTTCCTTTTAATTTTACATATTAATTTCCATCTTTAGATGTGAAAATATTTTCATTGTTCCGCACCAAGTAATTTGGTTTTGACAGTAGGTAAAAAAGGGGGACTTCCGGCATTTATTCCCGTAAGAATAACATGGCATTTCCGCTGTAGCGATCGGAACCCGGAAGTAAACCCGGAAGTTGGGAGTGCGGATAGTCCGGAAGTTAGGTAAGAGCGCGTGAGTGGAAGTGAGAGATCGAAGAGTGGGATGGAGAATGTGTGTGACGTGTTGCACAATGCGGGACAGAGAAAACCGCAGAGGCGAGCGCAAATATCGAGTGTTGGGATGGAGACTGACCGTGATAAGCTTATCTCTGCGGTCAGAATCCATCCACGTACATTTTTTTTACTATGCAAAATCGCGAATGGGATGGATGTTGGCCGCAGATAAGGCGTTGGCGCGGCGTCATCCATCCACGTACATTTTTTTTACTATGCAAAATCGCGAATGGGATGGATGTTGACCGCAGATAAGGCGTTGGCGCGGCGTCCCGGGTACTTCCGGAAGCGCCGCGCCATCTGGCGATCGACGGGCGAACGATTGATACGAAAATTACAGGTATCTGCTGCGGTGTTGTCGGCAGCACATGTGGCGCCATCTGGCGATCGACGGGCGAACGATTGATACGAAAATTACAGGTATCTGCTGCTGTGTTGTCGGCAGCACATGCGGCGTCATCTGGCGAGCGACGGGTGAACTATTGATAATCGGCGGGCGCGCAGGAATACCAACGTAAATCTTACGTGGTGTTAACATACGGGGGGGGGTAAATCGCGTGCGTGCAAGATACAGGAGGATCGCTAACACCGTGCGCCCGCAAGATGGACGTACAGCGTGTGCCCGTGTGTGAAATGTACAGGAGGATCGCTAACACCGTGTGCCCGCGTGTGCAGGAGGTCGGGGGAGAGAAGACAATAGGTAAAAGAGAGGAATTCACAGATTTCGCAACGCGCGGGCTTCGAACTCGAGGACTCTGGTTTAGCAAGAAGATAGAGAGAGCATTTTAGAAGGTGGGAAAGAACATTTATCCGATCAAATTTTACGCTGCGTAAAAAAACGAACGTGCGGAAAAAAACGTGTCTCGACTTGGTTTCTTACCACATCCATAGGGAAAACCACACAAAGGCCTTGGAGCTGTATTTTCCTAAATGAGAAATAACGGTCAAAGTTCTTATCTGTGTGTGGAAGAAAACGTGTGTTGATTCTTATGCAAAATCTTTTGGTGCGGCATGAATTTTCATTGGTCGTCTAAAATTTCGCAAGATCATATAAAAACGCAACGAGCGAATTATTTATTCATAGTTTCTCGATTTTGTATACGCGACAGTTCCACGTAGTGTCCAGAAATGTCAGAGCAAATTTATTATCATAATCCGTACACCGGTTACAAATTAACAAATGCCGAAGCTTGTGTAATTTACGAATTGGGGTATGATTTGACGAGTTATTGTTCCGTCGAATTCGACCCCAGCGTAACGCCAGGATTCCATGAAGCGTATGTTGAATACGTGAAAAGAAATGAAGAAACAAATGCAGCCGCCGACACACCAAGCAGCAGCAGCAGCAGCAGCAGCAGCAGCAGCGACACCAACGATACGAACTGCATCGATGAAATTATAGACCTGGACGACGACGACGACGACGACGACGGCACCGATTTTGTCAATGACATGTTCATGGAGTTCGACAATGATGTACGCAACGAGAGCCGATTTATTAACGAAACTCGCTACATGATTAACAAAAGCATGTGCGTTTTCGTCGGTTTGAGTCCATGTCGAGGATTTTTTCCTGCAATACGATTAGCAGCGTCCAGCAAGAAAAAAATTTCGTTCCTCCACGCCGAATGGAAGGCGCTGCTCAAACAGAAGGAAACAATCTGCAAGCATTTGATGGGTAAAAAGAAAGAGTGCACCTGTGGTAAATCTAGAAAACGTGCACTGGACGTCGACGAAGCCAAAGAACCAGAGGATATCAAGCCATACGTCAACGTTTTCAACGAGTGCGATCTATTTTTCGGACATGGTACGAAAACAAATTTTGTGAGCCTTCATAGGAAAGGCGTGAAAATTATTATTAGTCGAAAAGTGTTTGTAACTCTCTGCGAACTGATTCCGATCATTCAAACGCGAATGGAACGTCTGGAAAGTTTAAAATTTTACAACTTCTACAATGATTGCCTCGGTGAAATTGTTGCATCGAACAACTGCGACACGCCCGAGGCAGAATTGTTACAAATCCTGATCACGACGCATCGAGACCGAGGTGACAGTTGTAAGGAAAATATCGAGTGCATGCAAGAAATTTGCGTATATAACCGGGAACGTTTGAGGCGGGACGCAGACGTAAATAGAACTTGTGTGCTGAACGAGAGAAAGACATAACCACACAGTGTTAGTGTACAAAAAAAAAACTATGAACAACACGTACGCTGATTCTCTGTTAATGCGCACGAGTGATGCCATAGACGCATATTACAATCTCAAGCTGAACAGTGAACACCTGAAATATCTCCCCGAACAGTACAGAAGAAAACTTGAGGGACTTGAACTCTTCAATGTTTGGCATTTGATGCCTCCAAGTTGCAAGAACGATCCGGATTACCGAAGCAGACTACCGTGTTATATGCATTATAACGTCTTTGGCCGAACCGAAACTGAAGGAGGTC
Organism: Othius punctulatus; assembly: GCA_951805005.1. Classification (NCBI taxonomy): domain Eukaryota; kingdom Metazoa; phylum Arthropoda; class Insecta; order Coleoptera; family Staphylinidae; genus Othius; species Othius punctulatus. The sequence continues at coordinate 58,360,802 of OX638143.1, forward strand.
CAGATCCAATCTACAGGTGCCCAATCTGCATTCAGCTAAGATGTCAAAACTGTCCTGTCTGGTATCCCTCCTTGGACTTGCAGCAATAGTAATATGGGTTGTTGGGTTGCTGATTGGAATTTACGCCGTGCCAAACACCGATCCGCTCGCAGGAGGAGGAAGATTTTTCAGATTGTTGTATGACAGCGTAAAGAACATAACAGTGAATGCAACAAAAGTGTGAGACAATGTCTAAATTTACGTGTGTAGTTTCGGTGCTGGGTTTCGCAGGATTCGTTATCTGGGCAATTGGTGTACTCATGGGATTTTTTACAGTACCGCCCGAAACCTTGACCGGAAGAAGAAATGTGCGAAGCGAAAATAATGTATCCATATATGAATAAATTTGAATCTCTATCGTATTTTTCTCTCTTATTTTTGTACACCCCATTTTATTCGTTTTCAGGTGTTCAATAGCCCCGGTGGTCTAACTGGTAAGACTCTTTGTAATTGTCGAAGCAATCCAGGTTCGAACCCTGGCGGGGGCATCATTTTTATTAAATAAAAGATATTGCTTAAAAAGAGGTTTATTCTACAACACACATTAACAGGTAGGTATCATACATCTACTAAACTTATTACATATTATATCGCTTAATTAATCTTGTCACACGTCTATGTACATTAGATCGAAAAAATTTAAGATACATTGGAGCGTCTTGGAAGTATTTCTCTGTTGAATTAGAAGCCTTAAACTGTTCATAGCACGATATCATTTTTCTTTCATCTTCACTTCCAAATGTTGCAAGAGGACTATACGTCCATTTATTGATGTCTGCATTGAGTTTCTTCTGTGCATGCAAGACGTTGGCATCGTACCTGACACCATCCTTGTCAGTACACCAAAAATGTATGGGTACAGGTATCATCGAATCGTACAGCATAGAGCCAACATCTACACTAACGTCTTCATTAATCCTTCGACTTTGTTCGTGGAATAATAAGGAACTTGCGAGACAAACACCGTATAAATTTGCTCTTATAAGCTCCTGTGCGATGATGTTGTTTATTAAGTGTAGTTGTTGCTTCTTTAACGACATGATGATGAAGACTGAATTGAGCATTTTAGTCATCTCCTCCATTATCAAACTGGATAATTTTCCCAAGCAAATTTTTTATCTCTTGTAATATGCTTGCTCGCGGACAATTAATTCCGAAAAGTGAAATATCCTTTTTCATTACTCTAACGAGCGAATTTGTAAATTCGCTGTATTCATAAACAGTATCGTTATTAAAAAAGTACAAATAACCATTTGTGTAGCGAAAAACGTTGGTAATTCTACTAGGAATCCCGGCAAAATCGCGGGATATTGAACCGAAACCCTTCACACTATATTTACACTCGTCAATTTTCACATATTTATCATCATTGCAAAATATATATGATTTGCCTGTGTAAGTGGTTACAGCTCCTTTCACGATACATGCGTCAGATAAATGTATAAGAGAATACTTCCATACATGCGTTACTTTTGTGGTGTCTGGATTCATGATGTAAATCAACTTATCTACGAAAATGACCACGCTCATCTCCATTCTCTGGTAAATTGTTTCTATTTTGGTAAAATTTTCAGGCAAAAATCGCAACCAGTCTCTGAGTAGAATAGGATTGCTAATTTTCTCACTATTTAGTGTCTTGTACCAAACCCATTTCTTATAAAACATGTAAAGTGTATCTTGTATTATCAGAAATGTATCAATCTTATGTAATTTACATATATGAGGGGGAATTTCGTTATTCGTTGCATTATGCGACGTAGCAGGCAGGTCCGCCTTTGTAGTTGTTGCTATTGTCGTGGAGGTTGATGTACGAACTGTCGTTGATTGGGTTGTAGGTGATCTTGTTGGAGTGCGAGCTGTTGACGATCTTGAAGTTGTTGTTGTTGATGTCACAGATTTTTTTCCATACAAGTGTTGAATAGCACGAATATCATCAATATTTAAATCGACATCCGATGACGTATTTGGATGTGCGTAGAATGGGTACATTATAGCAGCTCTGTTGAATGAATGCGAAATCCCTAACGTATGACCGATTTCATGAAGTAACGTCCAGAATAGACTGCTGCTATCAGATGGACATGCATTCATGTCGCGGCACCAGTTTTCCTCGTTATCTATATGTATTTCCACATTTTTTGTTTCAAAATTGGGCATATATGCGTGTGCTAGCACGTTACCGAGGCCATCAAAATCTGAACTGCACTGTGATAATTTATTGTGGAACACATGTTGGCGTATTTTATAAGTAATCGTTATATTCGGTTTGACGCGACGTAACTCAAATTTGAGATTTGAATGTTTTTCCCAGACTTCGAAAGCCTTTCGAGCGACTTCGATATCTTGTTGCGATCCGAGAGGAAAACTCCATGTAAGAGTGGTAGAATTCCATTTGTCTTCAACACCCCCCACGTTATAATTTTGCACTGGTAAATCGATTACTCCACATCTTGGTTTTTTCATCTGATTGATGGTTTCGTTGTTCAGTATGCCGTCAACATGCAAGGAAAATGTCTCTTGGAAGTGTTCGATGGACTCTACAAATCGAGCATCTTTTTCATCCTTAATTCTATCAATAATGGAGAGGCCAGCAGAGTCGTTGCGATTCATTGTTTCACTTGCGTTTAGGTAACCATATCTGTATAGGAAGTGTAGCGCTTCTTGCAACGGCGCGGCATTTGATAAAGCAACAAATGTAATAATCTGAAGGATAATCATGTCTAGTCAGGACCAGGTTATATTAAAGACTGACCTTTTTTATATACATATTTTATTTAAATAATAAATACATGAAAACTCATATACAAGCGTTCAGCGTTTTATAAAATATTCGTATTCTCTATCCAACTGTTTTGCGATTTGTCAAGACCCAGCCACTTAACGAACACCTTTTTTCCCTTTTTACGTAAAACTTTTTCCACGAGATACACGTCAGAGTGCTTTGCTTTCTGCAACTCTTCAGTGTAAAAGGCACCTTTTATTGGGCTGCCGTGCATATCTTCAAGTAAATAAACAGCAGGCCGGCTGATTTTCACGGTTTTAATCTTGAACAGCTCTGTTGACCAGTTCGGTGTATAACCCTTCTCGAAGAGAGCCTTTTGTTTACTGATTCGTACAATATCCCCAACGACGAATTTTCGATCACCAGCTATTTTTATATGCGAATACACAGAGTTCAACAACTGATGCTCATTATCGCTTGATACGTCGCTCGGACGCATTCCAATGGTACTATGCTTCCGGTGATTATATTGTGTTGTGACATCGTCAAGTATATCCGTCCAGTTGTATTTTCCCTGCAGACTGAATGCGCGATAAATATTATCTTTCAATGTGCGAATAACTCGTTCGGCCATCGACGCTTTAATTGTAGTATACGTGGAGTAATGATTTATGCCCTGCTTCTGCATGAGCGATGTAAACTCACGATTATAAAATTCCTTCCCTTGATCAGTTTGTAAATTTTTAGGGGTCCTGCCATCCGTAGCAAATATCTTTTTAAATGCACTGCTCAAACTCGATCCTGATTTATCCTTTAATGGAGCGGTCCACAGGAACTTTGAAAAGCAATCGATGACAACTAGCATAAATTTGTTGCCTTTGTTTTCTCGAGAGTATAATTGAAATTCAGCCAAATCTGCCTGCCACAAATCGTCGATACCTTTTAGTATCGTGCGGCGTCTGACAAAATTTTTTCGTGCAGGTCTGTGGAGCTCGTTCACCACGTCCTGTTTAATGTTACTCATGATTGCGCTCTGCGGGGCATTTGCCCACGTCTTTATATATGTCCACTAATACTACTGACGGGTTTCCTCAACACATTGACTTCGTCTATTTCTCTCTGAGTTTTTTCTTGTTGTGCAGAAAGTATATCAATTTTCCTTAGGTTTTCTGCCAATTGTGCTTTAATTTTCTCCACATTTTCTATCAACGCCGCAAATTGAAGTGGCTCCGGTCTATTTTTCTTCAAGTTTTCATTCAATTTCTTGAGGGCTTTGGATTGTTTATCAACTGTATTCCTCATTTCTGCCATAAATATATCAACGGTCTTCCTCATGTCTGCTATGTATCTATCGATATTATCAATTTTCGTGTCCGTGTCCTCGGTATATGTTTTCCAGCCAGTGGCCTGTACCATCTCCTCAGGTCTTATATTATTAATTTTCACCACATTTTCATCCAACTGTCTTTGAAAGTTAAAGGCTTTAACGTCAAATTCCGTCTTATTTTCCTTTAGAGATTCTTCTTGTTTTACATAGAGTTCATCTAACTTGATTATTTTCTCCTTATTTGTCGCAATTCGTTTTTTCAGTTCCTGTAGGAGTGAATCAATTTTTGTTCTGTATGTATGATTTTCTTGAAAGCATTTTAACATCAGATCATTCAAATGGTCGATTGTGCGTTGGTTTTTTAGTTTTAGATCATCAAACTTTAAAACAACTGATTCCAGTTTCTTTTCAACGGGCGCACTAATCTGATCAATTTTGGTATCGACGTATCTCTTGGTTGATGCATCGGTAAACTCTTCGGGATCCCTGACTCGTTTTAAACGTTTACCCTTAACATCGAAATCTCCTCTATCGGTCAAGCTAAATCCGACTCCGGGAGGACCTCGCATCCCAGGAGTCGACGTCTGAGCTGGCGCATGAGAAAATCGACCGAATTTGTCTACACTCATGACTGTAATGTCCTCGAATTCATAAATTTACATTATTATATCGGCCTCGCGAAGCTCTTGTTCGATGGCTGCGATTTCATTAGCGTGAGCGTTATTCCCGGCATTCTTGGAGGCGTGCAACAACCAAAGCCGCTCCACTAACTCGTTGGGATCGTCCCAATATATTGCCCTGTACGGTTTAGCCTCGACTAATAGTTTGGAATCGAACCCCTTTCCTTTCATCACCTTCGGTTTAGGAAGAGGGGACGACGATGCTTTTGCTGCATCCAGCCGAGGTTTTACTATTGAAATATACTTCTTTGCCGTCGAACCCATACTTCTTAGATTGCTGTCGAAGTGTTGATGCAGGGCACTGCTGTCCTTGAGAATAGAAACATAATTTTCCGCGTCTTCCGAACTCATGCCTTCAGGATTCTTTTTGAACAGCAGTTCGTGCAGTCCTCTTGTTGCCTTATACAGTTTGCCTTTAATAATGAAATCGTTTCCACTAAGAGTAATCTCGGAATTACCGACAGTCCATTTGCCCGTTGTTGGATCAATTTTGACTCCCAAACGCGAAGTATCGTCGGCTATTTGCAAATAATGCCTGGTCAGGTTTTCGTTCAACGATTCCTGCTGAATTACATTGCCACTTGCTTCCTCAGCGTCTCCGAATTCTTCATCATCATCAACGTCCTCTATTTCGAACGGATGAATTTTGTGTGGTTTTTCCTCATCTTCATTCTTCACTTCCTCCTTTTTGATAGGAAGAATTTTTGATTTAGACGATGACGGGTCTTTTACGTGTTGTAATAATGTATTTAGCGGTTCGATTATTGGCTTGTAAGTTTTGATAAATTCCGCGTCTGTTTCGTCTCTGTTCAGCTTTAATGCGAGCAGTTTCCTACGAATGTTTTTTCTAACGGCAATAATTCGACGTTTCGTGTTATCCGACATTGTCGTCAATACTGAACGTGTATTTAGTTAGTCGTCTATTATATACTCGTCCAGACCTTTACGATACCGGCCCTTGTCCATGTCACTGTCCTTGTCGATCGTGATAAATCCGTATTTATCATTCCAACACTCGCCACATATGCTTTTAAATTTTTCATAGCTCATATCGGTGCCGACGTGATCGTTGTAGACGTGTTTAAGATTAAGCCCATCCTGCTTAAATAAAATAATGAAGTTTGCATTATCACGTATCAAATGTTTGGGAATGCGCGTGTAAGTCTGACACAGATAAAACGAATCAACGTTTCTATGCCTCCCCATGCTGAAATATTCTCTGATTTTATCCTGTCGATCGCATGCCACATCATCAAATATGAATATGGAATTTTCTTTGGCTTCACTGGGACTTAAAATTTCACCGTTTTCCGCGAACGGAAAATATCCCACCTTCTTGATGCCTCCGAGCACTCGTTTTAAAAACACATATTTGACTTGGTACAGAGACTTAGAGTAGACGTAGACGTTTTCAAATTTTAAACCGTTCGTTTCGAACAGAAGGGTCAGCATAACGTTTGATTTTCCACAATTCGAAGGACCACATATGAGTGCGCGAATTGAATTCGGCAAAAGTTCGCCATGACGACGTCTTTGTTTTTTGAGTCCTTCACCCACACACGAGTCCATGTTCAGTACGCGCAAAGATCGTTTCTGTTTAATAAGCTTCATCGTACTGATACGTCTTCTCGTAATTTGCCTGTATAAATACGAGTGACTAAGAGTGAGGCATCTTAAATGTCTGCACACCACGGATCGGGCATAATCAATTCGTTTATTAACAATTTACCTTTCGAGGCTCACCTGCCCGGTTACCAGTACTGCGGCCCTGGCACTAAACTACAAAAGCGTTTGCAACGGGGAGACCCAGGCATAAACCTTCTCGACGTCGCATGCAAACGTCACGACATTGCATATTCAAAATCTAAAAACAACTTGAGCGAGCGTCACAGAGCGGACAAAGAACTCCAGGAAGCCGCGTGGGTTCGCGCTAAAGCAGGTGATTCGAAAGTCGGTGAAAAAGTTGCAGCGTTAGCCGTTGCTGCAGCAATGAAAGTGAAGCGAAAATTAGGCATGGGATTGTCATCGAGGAAGACCGTTGCGAAACGCACGAAGAAGAGAAGGAAGATTGTAAGAAGAAAAATTGCCTTAAACGCAGGCGTTGTGTCGAAAGCGAGGGCGAGTCTGAAACGATTCAGAGGCAAAATAAATAAAACTGGAGGAATCCGAGAGGGCAGTAACATAGCGTTACAAGCTGCCAAGGCTGCAGTGAAAAACATCGGAGGCAAGAAGAATGTTCGCTTTCCGAGAGTTATCCCTATTCCGAAACACGGAGGATTTTTACCTCTCATACCGCTGTTTGCCGGTTTAAGTGCTCTGGGGTCTTTGGCCGGAGGAGTGAGTTCCGTCGTCAACTCTGTAAAGTCAGCCAGAATGGCGAGAGAAAAGCTCGCAGAATCCGAGAGACACAACAAAGCCATGGAGGCGGTCGCTCTCAACAAATCTGGTAGTGGTCTCTATCTGAAACCTTATCGCAAAGGACTGGGGTTATACTTAAAGCAACAACAACAACATTCAAAAAACTGTTAAAATCGCTACCCAAACGAGCGCTCACCGACGCCGATATACGCAAATTCACAACGAAATTACCGCATTTTCGAGGCGTTTTTATGCGTGATCGTTTACCAAACAGAGTTCCGCTACGACGTGAATCGGGCGTAGTGAATTTGGACTCGTCGCAAGGGCGTGGTACGCATTGGGTGGCGTACAAGAAACAGGACAACGTTGTGAGATATTTTGATAGCTTCGGGGACATACCTCCGCCTCAAGAGCTCGTCAGATATTTTCGCGGATGCAGCATCGTCTATAATCACGATCGATATCAAAAACTTCAGAACTCGTTTAATTGCGGGCATTTGTGTTTGGAATTTTTGTTTGATAAATGAAGTATTAATACTTGAGATTTATCAGTCATGTCTCAAACGTTCACCATTCAAGGTAACAGTAACGTACTGAGCGCCAATTACTACCCTCCAATTGAACTCGAACCGCATAGGAAATATTGCATCGGATTGATAGGATTCCATTCATATCACACCATCCCTAACATCGAGGAAGGCGTAAATAAATTTATACACGACGGAAAGACCACAGTAATTCCATCGGGCTCGTATGAGATTGCTGACATTGAAAATTATCTGCGTAAACAGCTGTGTACTACAGCGGACGCGGATTGCGATAAGGTCATCTCCATAAAACCGAATAATAATACGTTAAAATGCGAACTGTTGAGTAAACACAGGATCGACTTTTCATCAGAGAACACGATCGGAAAACTGCTGGGATTTTCCAAACGAGTGCTCCAGGCGAACGTTCTGCATGAGTCCGATTTGCCCGTGGAAATCGTGAAAGTTACAAGCATTCGCGTGGAGTGTAATATTGTGACCGGAGCGTATTACGACGAGCGCTTATCACATACGCTGTACGAGTTCGCTCCTTTGGTCGATCCAGGATTCGCAATTAACATCGAGCCCCGCAACATTTTGTATCTGCCCATAAACACACAAACGATTAGCTGTATAACGTTGAGAATCTTGGACCAGGATAACGTCCCCGTTAACTTTCGAGAGGAGAAGATCATCGTGCGTTTGGAGCTTAAACCAATTCAGTGATGGGCATTCAGTACAACGTCTATAAAAACTCATATTCGCGCACATCTAATTTTAGTGTGGCAAAGACTAGTGTCCGGTTAACAGCTGACTGCCGTGCCAAATTAAGGTTCCTTGGATATCGCCTTAAAAAGTAACGCCATGGAAAAAATTGGGCTTTTTGACGGTATCGTTAGGGATAATGTGATTACCAAATACCAATATCACACATACGAAGCACGAACTAACAACTACGGAAACAACGATGAAATTCGTATCCGTATCCAGAATCAAGATATTTGCATTCTGCCCTGTGACAGTTACATCTACATTAGTGGAAAAATTGAAGTCCCAATGTCAAAAGACGCGACTCCAAAACCGCTCAAGTTTCAGTTGGTCACCAACGCATTTTGTCACCTATTCGAAGAGATTCGATATGAAGTGAACGGAGTCCAGATAGACGGAATTCGAAATGCCGGAGTTACGAGCACCATTAAAGGTTTTCTCTCTTTGGGGAAATCAAATAGATCTGCCTACGAAACAGCAGGCTGGTGTGATACGGGGGAAATTATAACGTACTTTCCCGCTACCAAAAGGTTTTTCGCTCAAATTCCTCTAAGCTTTGTGCTCGGTTTCGCCGAAGACTACCGCCGCATATCCGTGAACGCGCAACATGAATTAATATTGCTGCGTTCGGCTAACGATAGAAATTGCTATGTTTGCGAGGCCGAAGCCTCAATAACGGTCGACAAGATCCAATGGCGCGTGCCACACGTGGAACTAAATGACGAGATGAAATTGCAAATGTTTCAGCAAATGCGTTCTAACAAGCCCGTGATCATTGCCCACAGAACGTGGTGGTATGGCCTGTTTCCTGCTATGAGAAATAGCACCAATGATATGTGGGTAGTAAAAACATCGACGAACGTGGAGAGACCTCTTTATGTGGCCGTCACATTTCATGAAAACAGAAATAATGTTGTCAACAAAGATGCCACATTATTCGATCATTGCGATATTAGAAACATAAAACTGCACCTAAATTCAGAGACTTATCCTTATGACAATCTCAATTTAAATATCAAAGGAGGTGATTACGCTGTCGCGTACAGCATGTACAGCAAGTTTCAGACAAGTTATTACGGGCGAGGCGAACACGAGCTGGATCTATACTTGAATTTCGAGCAGTTTAAGAATCGAATGATCTACTTATTTGACGTTTCTAAACAGAACGAAAGCGTTAAAAACTCGACCGTTGATCTGAAGATTGAATTTGAAGCAAACACTGCATTCAACGAAAATATGAGAGCGTATTGTCTCATTTTGCACGACTCTGTCGCAGAGTACACACCTCTAGACGGTCTCGTACGTAAGATAGTGTAAAATGAATTTCGGCGAAATATCAGAGGCGATTCTACAGAAACAGGTCGTTGAGTTTAAGACAGTGTGCTTCGATTTCGTACCTGTCACATTTACATACATGGCTGACGAGAATAATACGGTAAACTGGATGCAAGAGGCAAGAGACAGGCAGAGATTCAGCGATCGCATAAGAATCGTGGGTGAAATATTGGAGCCGGTTCTTCAAAAACAAATAGCTGCGTTCCGGGAATCGATGCATCAACCAACGATTATTCTTCGAAGCTTGGCACCGCAGAAGATATTAGTCGTGGATGTTCAGGGCTTTAACGTCCCCGAATTCACGCCCAAGGAGCTGGTTTTCACCTACGATGGAAGACCCATGTGCTACCTGTTCAAACCATCAAAGCGATTCTCCGAACTGGCAGAAAAGTATAAACGTCAAGTTCGCTGGCTGGAAAGAAATCATCACACCCTCCGATACGGCTGGGGACACGTCGATCTTTGTGAATTACCTTATATTTTTAAACAATTCCCCGCTGATGTAGTTTATGTTAAAGGGGATCAAAAGGCTAGATATCTAAGAAATTTTTATAGAAATGTAATAGATTTAGAAATAGACAGTAATTGTCCCAATTTTCTGAGAACTTTTGATAGCTGCAGCGTTCATAAATATATATACTCTGTTTGCGCCGTTGTTAATGTAAAACTTTTATACAAATACGTAAAAGAAATTATGTAATATGTTCGACTTAACTTAACGTTTTTAATACGTAATAATAAATGTTTATTCAATATTTATGCACATTGTTTTATTAACGCTTAGCTTCCACCTCCTTAAATTGCGGTTTCTCGCCGCTAGTAGTAGTAACGCTGGAATTAAATCATGTTAGTCCACAAAATGTCATCGTTGAAATCTATAATATGGAGATTTAATGCGAACGCAATTGACAAAACCACAAACATTTGGCTCGGTCACCAGTCGTGGAGAGATTGGGCAATTTATATGCGCGTCACCGAAAACGAAGAACGCGCGTGCTGGCAAAATTTTGCTCGGGGCATGAACGAAATATTTGAAACGTACTTTTGCGGGTGTGAACGCAAATTGAAATCGGAGATAATATACGATTCACATTTTAAATTTAATTCATCGACTTCCATTGAACAATTTTTGAGTGAGGTTGATCTATTAAGAGAATATCTTCTAGAACTGCGCAATTTGGAAATTGGTTCTTCTGACGAAGAATTGTATTCCCTGCTGCATGAGGTTCAGAGGCATTATTTTAAACTGTGCTCTATAAAACATTTTCAAAGGAATAAAATGGTATTTGTAAGAAATACATTTTACATGCGACGCTAGTGCGAAGTTAACGCGCGGTCCGTGGTTTGTTCATGGAAGCGGTCCGCGGTTTGTCCATGGAAGCGGTACGCGGTTTTCCTCTGCGGTTTTCCTCTGCGGTTTTTCTCGGTTATATGTACGCTTGGGTGTGGCTCGTCATTCGTTCACAACCTGTGAAGAAGTCAATACGTCGTCTTCGTAATAGAAAAAAAAAGTGTAGCGATGGATTTCACTAAGGTAACCGAATTGTGTGTACCTTCCGAGTCGAAAAAACTGGTCGACCTGCCGATAGGTCAAAAATTTAAAATCTGTGCGGTTGCGGTAAAAAACACGCGATATGGTCCTAGTGTGCTCGCCAGATTGGAGGGCAAAGTAAACGTTTGGTTGCCTGCGCGGTTTACCGAGGCATTCAGTGAAGCAGCGGTGGAAGACTTCAACGCGAATTACGCAGGGAAAGTGACGCTTTGCGTAAACGCTATCAGGGTGGTTAACGGCAAAAATACTCCAGACATCAGTATCGATGCCACCACCGCTTAACAGGTAAGTCAGTATAATTTAATCGTTCGATCGACCGGTCTGATTCCTCTCTCCTGTTTACAGATTCTTCGTTGTTTTTTTTTCCCTTTTTTTTCGCTTTTTTTAAATTAATAATAATCATGGAACACATGGAAGAGGATATTCAAAAATTGTACGTGTTAATTAATCAAATCCGACAAGATCAACCGTCTACGTCGTCGTCGTCGTCGTCGACGCCTTGTGTCACAGGCCAAAAACGAAAATTGGAGACAAAACTGTGTAATTTAGTGCAGGAAAAGTCTGGGCGTGGCAAGGAGCATTGGATTGACGTATGTTGCACGCGAAAATAAAAACTATCGATGTGATTTTGTTTTGTTTTTCTCACAGATTAATTCGGCTTTCCGTAATCGAATTAAGACTGGGATTGTCGTTAATCGCGATTACAAGGATCCCAAGTTGTTTTTGACAGGCGTGCGGGACATCGTTGTGAGGAAATTGGAAAATTTCGTGAAACAACTGAAGGCGTTTAAGGTGTCGTTAAATCTGTGCGGCGAATTCGTCATCCCCAGCAGCGCAGATGAACAACCTGAACGCGACAGAAAATATTTTCCCACACGAAACTTTACAATTGTGAAAGCCACACCCGTTGCCGAATTGTACGATCGCATGACGCAAGAAATTATTGCTCAGGTAATTTTCATTTTGTTTCTTTCGTGCAATATTATTATTGTTTTTTTTTCCATCAGATGGAGGAATTTCAAGAGCGCGGCAGCGGCTGGGCACTGCGTGAAATTCTTCATTTGCTAATTTCTGTGGCAAAATGTGATCCTTTGCGCGGCGGAGCATCCACATACATCCAGGTGCCATCGGAGCTGTCATCTAAGCAGGGGGCCATATTGAACGTAAGAAACAACGACCGTCTGTGTTTCATATGGAGTATGCTCGCCCATCTCTATCCGTCGCGAAACGATCCCGCTTCGCCGTCGTCGTATCCTCAAAATTATCATTGCATTTTTAATCTAAAACACATTGATTTTCCCATGAAGCTGTGCAACATGGCGACATTTGAGAGGCAAAATGCACAATTTTCAGTAAACGTGTACGGCTTTGACAACTCAAAAGGGTCGAAGATTTTCCCCCTGTATATAACGAAAAATGAGGCGGCCTCCGCGACACACATGGATTTACTGTACATTTCAAAAGGTAACAGGCACGGTCATTACTGTCTGATTAAAGACCTGTCGCGGTTGTGCAGATCGCAATTTACAAAGAAAAAAGTCAAACATTTCATTTGCCCCAGGTGTTTGTCGCATTTCAGCAGTGAACCTGCGCTGAAAGTGCACGTTGATGATTGCCGCGAAGTCGAGAATCGCGGATGCGTGGGAATTGGTGGCACGCGAGCGGTTAAAATCGAAATTCCCGAGGAAAAATACGTTAAATTCAAAAATTTCAATGCAACGTTGAAATGTCCCTTCGTCATATACGCGGACACTGAATGTTTTACGCGACCGATTGATTTATGCGAGCCTTCGTCGTCGTCGTCGTACACGTGCGCGTACCAAATGCACGAACCGTTTAGCATAGCGTACATGGTTTCCTGCTCCTACGACGAGTCCTTAAATCGTTTCGAATCGTACCGCGGCGCCGATCCCATTAATTGGTTTCTAAATCAAATATCCGGTGAACTGGCGTTCATCAATCGCGAGTTGAACTGCAGAAAGAAAGCCTACGGTTTCGCCGCCGTCTATGCGTTTTCCGACGCCAACGAATTGGAGACGCACGAAAAGTGCACGGAATGTTCGATCTGCGGCGAAACCTTTTCACAGATCAACGGGAAAGTGGCGCATCACGATCACATTACGGGAAAATTTTCGGCCACCCTGTGCAACAACTGCAATTTGCAAATTAAAGTCAACCCAATTGTTCCCGTGATTTTTCATAATCTTTCCCATTACGATTCGCACTTTTTGCTCAAGGGGTTGTCAAAATGCCCGCACAGATGTCAGCCCGTCAGCGTGTTGCCCGTGAACGCCGAAACGTACATTTCGTTTTCCACCTTTTTCGCGCAGGCCCCCAAGTTGCAGCTGCGATTCATAGATTCCTATCGGTTCATGGACTGCTCCCTGGAGGTACTCGCGTCCAACTTGGAGCACGGGCAGTTAAAAAACGTCAGAAAATACTTTCCAGAGGAATCGGAATTTTTGTTGCTGAACCGTAAGAATTTCTTTCCTTACGACTACGTAAACGGGCCCGACAGGCTGGCGGATGCGCGTCTGCCTCCGATTGGCGATTTTCACAGTAAACTTCGCGACGCGTCAATCGCTCCTCAAGATTACGAACATGCCCTTAACGTATGGAAGACGTTTCGATGCGCCACTTTGGGAGACTATTCGGACTTGTATCTGAAGTCCGACGTGCTTTTGCTGGCCGACGTGTTTGAGAATTTTCGCGATCTGACGTACAAATGGTACGGTCTGGACGCCGCAGCGTTTTACACGTCGCCCGGAATGTCTTTTTCTGCCGCCCTGAAGATGACTCGTGTTAAATTGGAGCTTCTTACAGACGTGGACGCCATACTATTTTTCGAGCGCGGAATACGGGGCGGAATAACTCAGGCGATTCACAGATACGCGCGCGCAAACAACAGGTTTGCGGATGATTTTGACCCGTCCGTTCCCGAATCGTACATCCTATATTTGGATGCGGTTAACCTGTACGGATTCGCGATGACCCGATCTTTGCCGTTCGCTGACTTTAAATTTATCATGTCGCACGAAGAAATTAAATCCGTCGAGCGCGAATTGCAAACGAAATTATTCGCCTCAAAATATCGCAACGACGACGACGACGACGTCGACGACGACGATCATCAACGTGTCACAAAATCGTGCGTTCTGGAAGTGGACCTGGAGATTCCTCGTCAAATGCACGATAAATTCAGAGACCTGCCTTTTTGCGCCGAGCATTACGCTCCGGACGGCAAAAGCGCGAAAAAATTAATTACGTCCCTGCACGACAAGCTCAGGTACGTCATTCATTACGAGAACCTTGCACACGCTCTCGAACACGGAATCCTCCTGACCAGGGTGCACAGAATTTTGGAGTTTTCCCAGTGCAAATGGCTGTCCAAATTTATAAAGTTTAACAGCGATCTGCGAGCAAAATCTAAAAACCTCTACGAAAAAAATTTTTTCAAACGCGTTAATAACTCGGTCTTCGGGAAAACCATGGAAAATATTCGAATGCACAGAGACATCAAGCTCGTCGACAATTGGGAATCGGCCCGCAAGTACATATCTAAGCCCAATTTTCACTCGTTCAAAATTTTCGACGAAAACTTTATTTCCGTCGAGTTGTCAAAGACAAAGGTGGTATTTAATAAGCCGATGTACGTGGGAATGTGCATTTTAGACCTCTCAAAGATCGTCATGTACAGATTTCACTACGAGTATGTGCTCAAGCGTCTGGTTGATGATTTTTCCGTTCGTCTCGCGTACATGGACACCGACAGTTTTGTCTATTATTTTACCTCTAAATGCACGCCGTCGCAGATTACAATTTACGATGTTGTCAGGCGCGATGCCTTCGAAATGTTTGACACCTCAGACTATCCTGCAGATAATGTTCATAATATCCCGCGCGTGAACAAAAAAGTGATCGGGAAATTTAAAGACGAGCTGAACGGAAAAATAATCACAGAATTCATAGCGGTACGTGCAAAATGCTACACGTATCGTGTGCAGGGCGTAGATGTTTTTGCCAAAATCAAGGGCGTCGGCGGCACGGCGAGCAGAAAAATTACCTTCGACGATTTCTACGCGGCTCTCTTCGAGTCTGCAACCAAACTGTCAACGTTCAATACAATAAGATCACTGAATCATAACGTGTACACGTTTACCGTGCGTAAAAGATGCTTGGACGCGAACGACGACAAGCGAATTATCGACGAAGATCATGTAAACACGTATCCGTACGGGTACGTCGCTAGTTTATAAACTTTTTTATTGTTCACTTGTTAATAATTATTTTATGTACTTTGATGCGCACGTTTTGTTGCTGAAATATTTGTTGTATTCTCTTCATTTTATGTACCTTTTGTTTCTTGTGACGATGATTATTATTATTGTATAATTTACGCCTATGCTTATTTATGTATTTCTTTGTACTTGTAATAAACTTTTTTTATGTACCTATTTCTTTGTGCTTAATGTATTTCTTTGTGCTTAATTGTAATAAACATATATTTGTTTTAATCTGTGAATTCCTCTCTTTTACCTATTGTTTTCTCTCCCCCGACCTCCTGCACACGCGGGCACACGGTGTTAGCGATCCTCCTGTACATTTCACACACGGGCACACGCTGTACGTCCATCTTGCGGGCGCACGGTGTTAGCGATCCTCCTGTATCTTGCACGCACGCGATTTACCGGGTACCCCCCCCCGTATGTTAACACCACGTAAGATTTACGTTGGTATTCCTGCGCGCCCGCCGATTATCAATAGTTCACCCGTCGCTCGCCAGATGACGCCGCATGTGCTGCCGATAACACAGCAGCAGATACCTGTAATTTTCGTATCAATCGTTCGCCCGTCGATCGCCAGATGGCGCGGCGCTTCCGGAAGTACCCGGGACGCCGCGCCAACGCCTTATCTGCGGTCAACATCCATCCCATTCGCGATTTTGCATAGTAAAAAAAATGTACGTGGATGGATTCTGACCGCAGAGATAAGCTTATCACGGTCAGTCTCCATCCCAACACTCGATATTTGCGCTCGCCTCTGCGGTTTTCTCTGTCCCGCATTGTGCAACACGTCACACACATTCTCCATCCCACTCTTCGATCTCTCACTTCCACTCACGCGCTCTTACCTAACTTCCGGACTATCCGCACTCCCAACTTCCGGGTTTACTTCCGGGTTCCGATCGCTACAGCGGAAATGCCATGTTATTCTTACGGGAATAAATGCCGGAAGTCCCCCTTTTTTACCTACTTTTGACATTATAATTGGTGAAGGTCAGTCATGCGCTGTTTCCAGTAAAAATTTTTGGTGTAATCGTCGCTTTCCCGTTGAACATTTTATTTGTTTCACACTCGTGAATGTCACTCTAACCTGCTGTACACTTACTTGGTAAGGTAACCATTAAATGCACCGTGCGTGTAAGGTCCATTTATACTATCCGTTCAGACACGGTGCGGGAACGGATCGTTTCCGGCAAGACAAACATTTTTACATGCATATCAAATGTAAGTATTTATACTAAGCGGATCGTATCCGTTCAGACACGCAACGTGTCAGACACATACCGTCCGGCATTGTCGGCAACAATCTTTGTCTGATACGATACGTGCCTGAACGTGTCTGGAACGATACGTACGTACAGTATAAATTAGCTTCAGGCATTAGATCGACGACGTTCTTGGTGAATTCATCGTTTACTGCAATGGATCTCGATAAACTTATTGAATGCAGTATACATTTTTGTATAATCAAGAAGACAGGCGCTACAGCGATACGGAGAAGAAAGAAATGGTGTGGAAAGACATAGCAAAAATGCTTAAAAACACAGGTATGTTATATAATATTTTATTCTGTTACAATTCTAATGATAAATAAGACATATCATTTAGCATTATGTCCGTCGTCAATATAAAAGCATCATCGATTAGTTTCGGCACCATTCAATACTACCCGATTCAGTACTGAAGAATTTGGCAAATGTGTCTCTTACATGAAAAGCCATCAGTAGGTAGTGGGACACTTGAGTGTGGGAACCAAATCGGGACCGTGGGAAAATCTGCGGGGGGTCCATCCTTTGACATACGCCGCCGCCACCGCCGGGGGTGTGGCCACGCCCCTTTTACCCCCACCGACCCCACACGGCTTCTGATTGGTGACCCTGATACCACCACCACCAAATAAACAATATACAGGGTGATCAAATAACCAATATACAGGACGTCCAAGATAAAGCTCATGCAATATATACAGGGTGTAAAAATCCAAGATGGCGTCCATAAAATATATACAGGGGGTTTAAATAACCAATATACAGGGTGCTCGACAAACCCTTATCGAATATAATAAACAGGGCGTCCAAGATAACGAACATCGAATATTTACCGAGTATTTACTAATGATGCCTCCAAATATACCAGTTTTTTTCTGAACTTCATTAAAATAGGGGTAATAAAACAAAGTTAAATGTGCAAAGCATTTATTAATTATTTTTATTAATTGTTATTATTAATAATTATTACTATTATTATTAACCGAAGCATTTTTACCGAATAAAAATTACACGCCACCCTAGAATCGAACCCGGTTCGGCCGCATGAGAGACAAGAACGTTACCAAATGCGCCAAGCATCCTGTCATTAAAGTCGCTCTCAAACAATCGTTTAATACTGAAGAAGAAAAATTACTTGTTAATGGACATTAACCTCCTGCCAATAACAATAGAACTAGACATAGCAATAAAATATCACCTACAAAAAGGCAAAAAAAATGAAAGGAGAATACATAAAAATAATTAAACACGAAGTACAGAATAAAATCAATTATCAAAACCCAATTCCAAATAATAAAGAAAGAAGAAATACCAATCAGACCTATTATTACATAAATTAACTCGCCAACACATAAAATAGCTAAAATCATAAACAGCATCATTAATAACATCATTCAATACAAAACCCAAACACAATTAAAAACAGAACAGGACTTATAAGCCACATATGCAATGAAAATTACCAACATATTACTCTCTAGCTTCTTTTGACATAATAAATTTATATGTAAATATACCAATAACAGAATCACCTACTTGCTAACTTAATTAAAAAAATATACACACAAAAAAACAACAATACACACGCATATTCAACCTAATTAAATTAACTTTAGAATAAAACTTTTTGTGTATTCAAAAACAACTTCTATCAAATAAACGCCTATAGGCTCATCACAAAGCGGAACATCTTCCAGTTTCATAATATACTGTTGTGGATAAAATAATAAGAAAAGCAGAAAGAAAAACAAAACCATTAGTATTAGGATACAGAAAACTAAAAAGAGTACAAATACACGAATGTGCGTTCGCCGATGATGTACTACTGATAGCGGGTAGTACATCATGGAGTAGCGGGTAGTGAAAAATATTTACTTGTGAATTTAAAAATATGGAATGAAATGATGCATGAAGCGGGCATAAAAATGAATAAGCAAAAACCAAAGTTATGGGCATATCAAATGAAGAAGAAATGAAATGAAATTAATACTGTCATTATTTAGGACAACTTTTGAAGAATAAGGAAGATAGGAAATAAACATAAACCACAGAAAGGAGAAGGCAGGCAACCTATATCACGCAACACACTTGGGGGAAAGGAGGTGTTTATAGAAACAAAAATCAAGATATATAAAATCATATTTAGGCTCACTCTGATATATGGATGTGAGACACGGGTATTCAACCGAAGATAAAAAAGTAAAGTCCTGGAAATCGCGTAAAGGTAAAAGGCATAAGAAGAAGAGGCATGATTAGAAAGGAAAATATAAGAACGGAAATGAACACAGAACAACCTCGACAGTCGACAGCAACAGAGCATACAAAACTCCCAAGCGAGAGAAATGAATTTTAAACACCAAACAACAACGTCCCTCTTACCAACTTAAATATACAAACAATCTTACCAACCTAAAAATGGAGGCGTGCTAATGTGCTGATAACAAATAAAATACGTAGGGTCGCCGATGGGGGTGACAGCAGATGTGAAGTGGTTTGCGAAGGCGTATGCCTTATGTTCGTCTGTCGTATGTTTTTTAATATCTTGTAGGAGTGTAGGTGTAAGTCACGTATTTTTGTATTTTGTCTGTCGTTTAATTTTAGTCCAATTGGTTGTTCCTCGGTCTCTCTCAATTTCTTTGCATACTTCGAACCATGTATGTGACTTTTATTGCCGTGTTATTGTCTGTATGGTTTTGTTTAGTCTATTCATGATTGTTTTTGTGTTTCTGCCCCCTGTCAGAGTGTATTCTCTGCACGTTTGTCACTTGTACTTGATTAGTGTAAGTATGTACTTAGGTAGTCTGTGTTTGTAAAATGTTTCGTTTGTTTGGGGGCTATGTTTTACTATAGAGCTAGTGAGTTTTGACAAAAATTCCGTGAGGTGATGTAGTTCTATGTCATCTCTTTCGGTTTCGTTCAGGTATGTCAGCATGAATGTATTAACTGCCTTTGTATTTGTGAGTTTGAGATTAAATTTTGTCTTGATTGTTTCGGCAGTTGGTGGTCGGTCTAGTTTAAATGTAAATTTAATACCCAAGTTATCTGAGCAAAGGTCTGGTGTTACTTCGATGTCTAGTATATTATTTGTTAGATTGTCAGTATGTATGTAGTATACCTGGGGTAGTGTCATTATTGTTGGGCATGATGAGTGTAGGTTGTGTGTGTATTGTCTTCTGAAGTCAGAGTTATTTATGAACGTTTGTAGTTGACGTCTCTTCTAGAGGTTTAGGTTAAAGTCACCAATGATAATCGAATATCTATTCAGGGATGCTTTTATGGCGATGTTCTGTTCGATTGGTGAGTGTGGTTGAATGTGTATCAGAAAGATGTGAAGTTTGTCATTATCAAATGGGATCGTAAAGTGGAGGCAATCATTTTGTGGGTTGTTCAGTACTGGCGGGTTGGCTCTACGTGTGGTGTGAAGGATACCTATCCCAGGGATCCTCCTCGTGCATTGATGTTGATGTGTCCTTGTTTTTGTATGATTTCCCCAGTTCCTGTATGTCACGTTCGTGTCGGTTTTGGTCTTTGTTTCTACCAAAAGGCAACCTTGAATGTTGTTATTCTCGATGCAGTTATTCATTAGTGTCCGTTTGTTACTGTAGCAGTTGATGTTTGCGTATATGAAGGTCAGTCGGCCGTTCTGTGCATGCATGATGGCTTGTGTGGTATGATTTGAGGGTTATGTCGGTGGTACGCTATCTGGTGCTTGTTTGTCGAACATGATTATATACATTCTGTTACCGGAAAATACAGCCTGTGTGTCCTGTCATAGTCAATTATAAAGCGTTTGCGGAGCTTTTTGAGAATCTCTTCTCTGTTACTTTTCTGTGTGTTGTTTATGTCATGTGTGTATGTGATAATGATGGGTCGTGTATAGTCAGTGGGTTAAGGATTCTATTGTTATGAGTGGTTGACCTTTGCATATCTGCAGATTTTTTATTTATGTTTTTGGTCCTTATGTTGGGGTTGCCTTCTTAGGGTGTATCTAGTCGGTCTCTTTGGGCATCTGGGTGACCACGCTACGTGGTTCTCGGCGTTGCAGGTATCATATTTCGGCGGCTGTGGCGAATCGTATTTAGTTGCGTCATGTACCCCTTGACACTTGGTGCATGTTTTTCCTTTCCTGCATTCCTTATACAGGGTCCGTCATTTCACCTCCCGTCTTCAATAGCTCAGTTACTAATTGAGTTAGGATTTTGATATTTTGCAGCCTTCAGTTGCTTTCTAGGGTGTATTTCAGGAAAATATTTTTGATTATACAGGGTGTCCCAAAAAAGTGTGACGTCATCATGATGTATATTTTTAGATTGCATGGTATATTTTTTGTCACTTATTTGGGTGACATTTGGATTCATTAAAATGGCTATTGGATTTATAAATCGAGTTTTCTGCACATAACTTTCAATGTGAGTAGAGTAGCTAGGCCGGTTCTGCCGCAATTTCCCATAAGGATTAACATGGGGGTCTAATTTCACATTTCAGCCATTTTGTTTTTTCGGTCGTCCAGTTCGAGGACCGATATTTGTACAACGGGTTGCCTATGGGTCTATGTTGTGTTGCACGAGGGATATGACGTGAGTTTTATTTATTTATTATAATTTTTAATAATTTAATTTTTATTATTATTAATTATTATTATTTATTAATAATTATTGTTATTATTATTAACCAAGCCATTTTTGCCCGAATAAAAATCACAGCCCGCCCAGAATCGAACCCAGGCCTCCCACGTGAAACCCGGCAACTTTACCGCGGAGCCAATTACCTTAACTGATAGAGACGGCGGGAAGCGTCGATATATAACAAAGGTTTAAATTACATGAGAATATCTCATTGCATCAATCGTGTGATTTATTTAAGTTGCATTAAGTCTGCAATAATCAAGGGTTTTTAGCAGTTTTGGGTAGGTATCAACCTCTTCTAAATTAACAACGTTAGCCGTTATCACACGAATTAAAAACAGACATAATACTTATAAGCCACATAAGCAATGAAAATTATCAACATATTACTCTCTAGCGTCTTTTGACATAATACATGTATATACAAATATAACAATAACAGAATCCCCTACTTGCCAACTGAATTAAAAAAAATTATACACAAAAACAACAATACACACGCATATTCAACCTAATTAAATTAACTTTAGAATAAAACTTTTTTGTGTATTCAACAACAACTTCTATCAAATGAACGCCTATGGGCTCATCACTAAGCGGAACATCTCCCAATTACATTATCTACTGTTATGGATAAAATAATAAGAAAAGCTGAGAGAAAAACAAAACCACTAGTATTTGTGATATGTAGAAAAGAGTGAAAAAATATATACTTGAGAATTTAAAATTATGGAATGAAATGATGCATGAAGCAGGCATAAAAATGAACAAGCAAAAACCAAAATTGTGGGCATATCAAATGAAGAAGAAATGATAAATATATACATAGAAAGAGCAAATATAGAACAGATTTAATACTTTCATTATTTAGGACCAACTTTTGAAGAATAAGGAAGATAGGAAATAAACATAAACCACAGAAAGGAGAAGGCAGGCAACCTACATCACGCAATACACTTGGGGGAAAGGAGGTGTCAATAGAAACAAAAATCAAGATATATAAAATCATATATCGGCTCACTCTGACATATTGATGTGAGACACGGATATTCAACCAAAGATTAAAAAAAGTAAAGCCCTGGAGATCGCGGCAAGGTGAAAGGGATAACAAGAAGAGGCATGATTAGAAACGTAAATATAAGAACGGAATTGAGCACAGAACAGCCTCGACAGCCGTCGGCATCAGGGCATACGCCTCTCCAAGCGAGAGAAATGAATTTTAAACACCCAACAACAACGTCCCTCTTACCAACATAAATATACAAACAATCTCACCAACATAAAAATGGAGGCGTGCTAACGTGCTGATAACAAATAAATACCGATAGATTAAACATCGTCTAATTTCTATTGATAAGTTTGCAAGCGGTTACAACATTCTCTGCAAATTATACAAGTAGTTAATTATTTATTGAACTCTGGTATTGTTATCACATGTTAAATATCTCTTATTTTAAATTAAGCACAACACAATCAAATCAGCCCTTTTTAAAACAAACAAAAAAATATATATATGAGCGAAAAATTCGATAACAGATTCCACAAACGCAGCACCTGATCAAAACACAAATGAGTATTGAGTAACCATAAACACACGACGATAGGTTCCGACTTTTGATTGACATTTGCCGTAATATAACCTCAAAATCGTTTTACATTAGTTTTCAACCAAATGATTTTCAGTGTTGCCATGTGTAACAGTGTTGGCGATTTGTTATTTTATTAATCAACCGAGTATAAATTAAATTGATTACGCCTGTTCATATCTAATAAATTATACTATCGTAACATAACTTTATTTTAAATTAATTAACCCTGAGCCGTGTATCAAGTGTGAGTGCGATGGACACCCAGCCAATGTCAGCAGCAAACGAGGACAGCGCACCTATAAACAGCAAGGAACCTAAAAAAAAAAACGCCCCAGACGCCGACCGCGGAAAAACATCGAATAAGAAATTAAAAACCACACCAAATCTAACAGAGACACAGGCATCACACACACAGCCCTCTAAAGCACACACACAAGCGCACACAGAACACAGGAGAGACCACAGCCACCAAATGAATTCAACTCCTACAAACACAACTATGAAATAAGAACGAATGCAACCATCACACACATACAAATTGCACGCTTATGGGAAACACACATGCCCAACAACAAGGACATTATCATACAACTGATAAACAACAACCTCACTCTTAAAACAAACAAAAGAGAATCCAAAAAATAAACTCCAGGAACTGATGGACAAGCATCTCATCAAAACATCCCGAACCCAACAACAACTAACGACCACACCGAACACACAACGCACATACACCGAATCATACACCATAATCCTCTGGAGTTGAAAAGGAAATCCCAGACGAAGATATTGGCAAATAACTCACTAACAATAAATACCCTTATAGATACTGCAAACGCATCAAAGCAAGAGCAACAGACATATCAACATCGATGATAAGAATTATAACTGGAGACATCGACTCATTCGAATGAATGACATATGACGGAGGACTGTTTTACCTAAATAGGTTCTACAGGTTCATACCAAGCTCCCCACCCAAACCAATACCACAAGCATGCAGCAAGTGCTCCGCATACGATCACACAACCGAGGAATGCAGGAAAGGAAAAACATGCACCAAGTGTCAAGGGGGCGCATGACGCAACTAAATGCTGTTCGCCACAGCCGCCGAAATATGATGCCCGCAACGCCGAGGCCCATGCAGGGTGGTCACCCAGATGCCCAAAGAGACCGACAACACTCATAGAAGGCAACCCCAGCATAAGGATAAAAAAAACATAAATAAAAAATCTACAGATATACCAAACTCAACCACTCATAACAATAGAATCCCTAACCCACTGACTATACCCGACCATATCATTATCACACACACACACACCCACACACACATGACATAAACAACACACAGAACACTAACAGAGAAGAGATTCTCAAAAAGCTCCGCAAGCGCTTTATAATTGACTATGTCATTGAGACACAGGCTGTACTTTCCGGCAACAGAATGTATATAATCATGTTCGACAAACAAGCATCAGATAGCATACCACCGACAGAACCCTCAAATCATACCACACAAGCCACCATGCATGTACAGAACGATCGACCAACCATGATATACGCAAACATCAGCTACCCCAGTAACAAACGGACGCGAATAAATAATTATATAGAGAATAGCAACATTCAAGGTTGCCTTCTTTTCGTAGAAACAAAGACCAAAACCGACACAAACGTGACATACAAGAACTGGGAAATCACACAAAAACAAGGACACATCAACATCAACGCACGAGGAGGGATAGGTATCCTCCACACCGCACGTAGAGCCAACCCGCCAGTACCGAACAACCCACAAAATGATCGCCTCTACTTTACGATCCCATTTGACAATGACAAACTTCACATCTTTCTGATATACATTCAACCACACACACACACCAATCGAACAGAACATCGCCATAAAAGCAGCTCATGAATAGATATTCGATTATCATTAGTGACTTTAATCTAAACCCCAAGAAGAGACGTCAACTACAAACGTTCATAAATAACTCTGACTTCAGAAGACAATACACGCACAACCAACACTCATCATGCCCAACAATAATGACACAATCCCAGGTATACTACATGCATACTGACAATCTAACAAATAATATAACATACATCGAAGTAGCACAAGACCGTTGCTCAGATAACTTGGCTATTAAATTTACATTTCAACTAGACCGACCACGAACTGCCGAAACAATCAAGACAAAATTCATTCTCAAACTCACAAATACAAAAGCAGTAAATACATTCATGCCGACATACCTGAACGAAATCGAAAGAAAAGACATAGAACTACATCACCTAACGGAATTTTAGACAAAACTCACTAGCTCTATAATAAAACATAGCCCCTAAACAAAACGAAACATTTTACAAACACAAAGTACCTAAGTACATACTTACACTAATCAAGTACGAGCGACAAACGTGCTGAAAATACACTCTGACAGGAGGCAGAAACACAAATACAATAATGAATAGACTAAACAAAACCATACAGACAATGACATGGCAATAAAAGGCACATACATGGTTCGAAGTATGCAAAGAAATTGAGAGAGACCGAGGAACAACCTATTGGACTAAAATTAAACGACAGACAAAATACAAAAAGACGTCACATACAGCTACACTCCAACAAGATATAAAAAAAAAAAAATACGACAGACGAACATATAGCATACGCCTGCGCAAACCACTTCACATACGCTTTCACCCCCACCGACGACCCTACATATAACAACGATAACTCCACAAACGTGAACGACTGGTACGATAGACATTGTAACCAAAACACAGCGGGATAGGTATCCACCACACAGCACGTAGAGCCAACCCGCCAGTACCGAACAACCCACAAAATGATTGCCTCTACTTTACGATTCCATTTGACAATGACAAACTTCACATCTTTCTGATATACATTTCAACCACACTCACCAATAGAACAGAACATCGCCATAAAAGCACCCCATGAATAGATTTTCGATTATCATTGGTGACTTTAACCTACACCCCTAGAAGAGACGTCAACTACAAACGTTCATAAATAACTCTGACTTCAGAAGACAATACACAACAACCAACACTCATCATGCCCAACAATAATGACACCATCCCAGATATACTACATACATACCGACAATCTAACAAATAATATAAGAGACATCGAAGTAACACCAGACCTTTGCTCAGATCACTTGGCTGTTAAATTTACATTTCAACTAGACCGACCACGAACTGCCGAAACAATCAAGACAAAATTCATTCTCAAGCTCACAAATACAAAAGTAGTAAATACATTCATGCTGACATACCTGAACGAAATCGAAAGAGAAGACATAGGACTACATCACCTAACGGAATTTTAGACAAAACTCACTAGCTCTATAATAAAACATAGCCCCTAAACAAAACGAAACATTTTACAAACACAGACTACCTAAGTACATACTTACACTAATCAAGTACAAGTGACAAACGTGCTGAAAATACGCTCTGACAGGAGGCAGAAACATAAAAACAATAATGAATAGACTAAACAAAACCATACAGACAATGACACGGCAATAAAAGCCACATAAATGGCTCGAAGTATACAAAGAAATTGAGAGAGACCGAGGAACAACCTATTGGACTAACATTAAACGACAGACAAAATACAAAAAATACATCACGTACAAATACACTCCTACAAGATATTAAAAAGACATACGACAGACGAACATAAGGCATACGCAAACCACTCCACATCTGCTTTCACCCCCATCGGCGACCCTACATATAACAACGATAACTCCACAAACGTGAACGACTGGTACGACAGACATCTTAACCTAAACACAGACAATAAGGAACCACCAAACATAACAGAAGACGAATACTATGACATACTAGATACAGGTAAAACACCGCCCCGGACAAGATCTTACCACAAAACAACTTCTTCGAAGCCTATCATACGAAATACATAAACACATAATATCTATTATTTCATGATAAAATAGCGTAATATTTAAACAGACTTAAATCATACTAGTTGCTGATAAATATTCCTAAAATGTAGTCACGTGTGAGACGCTGTGTTACACATGTGAGACGCTGTGAGACAGCTATAAGACACCTCTGAGACAGCTGTGAGACACCTCAGAGACAGCTGTGAGACACCTGTGAGATACCTGTGAGACACCTGTTGGTGGTGGTGGTGCTGTTGCTGGTGTGGAGGTGGTGGTGGTGCTATTGCTGGTGTGGAGGTGGTGGCGATGCTGTTGCTGGTGTGGAGGGGTGCTGGTGATGGTGCTGGTGATGGTGGTGATGGTGGTGCAGGTGTGGAGGTGTTTTTTATTTATTATCTTGTACTTTTGACATGTTGTATGTATATTTAAATACTATTGTACATATTTTTAAGGATTTTTCTTTATTTAATATGTTGTCCTCTCTATGCACTATGGAGGGGGTGAATAAAATAAAGTTTTTTTTACATTGTATTATTATTTTTTATTACCATATAAAATATTCATTACATAGTTGTACAGTACTTTAACATTTCTATATTACAAGCTACATTCCGATAGTATAACGGATATTACCACATAAAATATCCATTACATACCCGTGACGGAGGGGCAGAGGGGCTGGTGGTGTTGCTGATGGCGGAGGGGCTCCGGGAGGGGCGTAGGGGCCGGTATATGTTGGTGGAGGCGGCGGGTGGTGGGGCTTCGGGAGGGGCGGAGGGGTTGGTGGGGCTTCGGGAGGGGCGGACGGGCGGGTGATGTTGGTGGTAGCGGAGGGGCTTCAGGAGGGGCTGGCGATGTTGATGGAGGTGAAGGGGCTTCGGGTGGCTACGGCGGTGCTTCAGGAGGGTACGGAGGTGCTTCGGGAGGGTCCACATACTAGCTCCCAATTGTAAGCTAAAAATTAGGCCTAATTTTTGAGGTTATATTACGGCAAATGTCAATCAAAAGTCGGAACCTATCGTCGTGTGTTTATGGTTACTCAATACTCATTTGTGTTTTGATCAGGTGCTGCGTTTGTGGAATCTGTTATCGAATTTTTCGCTCATATATATTTTTTTTTGTTTGTTTTAAAAAGGGCTGCTTTGATTGTGTTGTGCTTAATTTAAAATAAGAGATATTTAACATGTGATAACAATACCAGAGTTCAATAAATAATTAACTACTTGTATAATTTGCAGAGTATGTTGTAACCGCTTGCAAACTTATCAATAGAAATTAGACGATGTTTAATCTATCGGTATTTATTTGTTATCAGCACGTTAGCACGCCTCCATTTTTATGTTGGTGAGATTGTTTGTATATTTATGTTGGTAAGAGGGACGTTGTTGTTGGGTGATTAAAATTCATTTCTCTCGCTTGGAGAGGCGTATGCCCTGATGCCGACGGCTGTCGAGGCTGTTCTGTGCTCAATTCCGTTCTTATATTTACGTTTCTAATCATGCCTCTTCTTGTTATCCCTTTCACCTTGCCGCGATCTCCAGGGCTTTACTTTTTTTAATCTTTGGTTGAATATCCGTGTCTCACATCAATATGTCAGAGTGAGCCGATATATGATTTTATATATCTTGATTTTTGTTTCTATTGACACCTCCTTTCCCCCAAGTGTATTGCGTGATGTAGGTTGCCTGCCTTCTCCTTTCTGTGGTTTATGTTTATTTCCTATCTTCCTTATTCTTCAAAAGTTGGTCCTAAATAATGAAAGTATTAAATCTGTTCTATATTTGCTCTTTCTATGTATATATTTATCATTTCTTCTTCATTTGATATGCCCACAATTTTGGTTTTTGCTTGTTCATTTTTATGCCTGCTTCATGCATCATTTCATTCCATAATTTTAAATTCTCAAGTATATATTTTTTCACTCTTTTCTACTTATCACAAATACTAGTGGTTTTGTTTTTCTCTCAGCTTTTCTTATTATTTTATCCATAACAGTAGATAATGTAATTGGGAGATGTTCCGCTTAGTGATGAGCCCATAGGCGTTCATTTGATAGAAGTTGTTGTTGAATACACAAAAAAGTTTTATTCTAAAGTTAATTTAATTAGGTTGAATATGCGTGGGTATTGTTGTTTTTGTGTATAATTTTTTTTAATTCAGTTGGCAAGTAGGGGATTCTGTTATTGTTATATTTGTATATACATGTATTATGTCAAAAGACGCTAGAGAGTAATATGTTGATAATTTTCATTGCTTATGTGGCTTATAAGTATTATGTCTGTTTTTAATTCGTGTGATAACGGCTAACGTTGTTAATTTAGAAGAGGTTGATACCTACCCAAAACTGCTAAAAACCCTTGATTATTGCAGACTTAATGCAACTTAAATAAATCACACGATTGATGCAATGAGATATTCTCATGTAATTTAAGCCTTTGTTATATATCGACGCTTCCCGCCGTCTCTATCAGTTAAGGTAATTGGCTCCGCGGTAAAGTTGCCGGGTTTCACGTGGGAGGCCTGGGTTC
This sequence comes from Othius punctulatus, assembly GCA_951805005.1. Taxonomy (NCBI): domain Eukaryota; kingdom Metazoa; phylum Arthropoda; class Insecta; order Coleoptera; family Staphylinidae; genus Othius; species Othius punctulatus. The sequence continues at coordinate 58,390,359 of OX638143.1, forward strand.
GATTCTGGGCGGGCATGTGATTTTTATTCGGGCAAAAATGGCTTGGTTAATAATAATAACAATAATTATTAATAAATAATAATAATTAATAATAATAAAAATTAAATTATTAAAAATTATAATAAATAAATAAAACTCACGTCATATCCCTCGTGCAACACAACATAGACCCATAGGCAACCCGTTGTACAAATATCGGTCCTCGAACTGGACGACCGAAAAAACAAAATGGCTGAAATGTGAAATTAGACCCCCATGTTAATCCTTATGGGAAATTGCGGCAGAACCGGCCTAGCTACTCTACTAATGTGTTAGGAATTGCGATAGAGTTCTAATTAGGAAAAATGTTTGTCTTTTAATTCCACATGGAATGACATAAAAATATACAGGGGCTCCAATTTAAAATAAGAAAAATAAAGTGCTTTAAACTTTGAAAAGTTTGACACTAAATTTTGGACACTCTTGTATAATGCATATCAATAAAACTTGGTTAAAGCAACTATCAGACCTTATTTAATGAGTACCTTGTATGGTTTTATTAACAAGGCATACTTTTATCTCTTATTAATTTTCTTAACCAATGGTGCAAAACTGATTTTTTTCAGTTTTTATTTTTGTATGCTAAAATCACTGAGCCGAATTAAAAAAAAAATCATGGGTATGTAGGCATCCATAAAGGGCACCCAAATAAACAACAAAAAATATACCATGCAATTTAAAAATACACATCATCATGACGTCACACTTTTTTGGGACACCCTGTATAATCAAAAATAATTTCCTAAAATACGTCACGGAATGCAAGTAAAGTATGCACAATATCAAAATCCTAACTCAATTAGTAACTGAGCTACAGAAGACGGGAGGTGAAATGACGGACCCTGTATATACTAAATAATACAATTACAAAATAATTTGTAATGGAATAGGGTATACTCTGATTTTTCTAAACTGGCGTGCACGTCATCAAAATAATAATCATAATAATGACGACACAATTTTACAAGCTTGTCAGCTGTCCTGGGTATTTAAAAATGGCTGCAATCAGCTGTTCCGCCCGAGCAATCTTGTGCGACAGTGCGCGGTTCGTATCAAATTCGTCGACTTCTCTGCCGTTTTTCGTACAGATATCAATCCTGTGGTTATGGATTAACATCTACAATGGCAAAATATGCATTGTATTAATTGAACAAATGTAACAAGTTACACGTCAAAGAAGTTTAGTTATACACACATGTATGAGCATGGCTAGTGAAAAAGATATGGCATCGTCGCCGAAAAAATATCGGGGCTGCCAATATAACATGATTTATTACATGATTGGCAGGCAAAAATTGTGTCCGCGGTTAATACACCGATTACCTATTTATAACCACCGGTGATCAGTGTTATGTAACAAATGATCCTCAGATTAATTTCGATTCTTAAACTATTGTTATGCATATTCTCGAAAACAATCACGTTGGTACGAAAAGACCTCATCACACAGCTGTTTGATGACGTGCACGCCAGTTTAGAAAAATCAGAGTATACCCTATTCCATTACAAATTATTTTTTAGAAAACTGTCATCAAAAGTTGACATTTACGTTGAATTTTCAGTTGACAAAATGAGTCATTTTTGTTACCTAGCTGCGAAGTACTTTTATGTTCTAGAAGCCAAAGTCTTTTTCGTTCTAGAACATAAAACAAATGTCAAAATAATTTGTCAATTATTCAACTTACATTTCTAATTTTATTAATAACATGTAAATTGAAAGTGCCGATATTGCAGTGAGTCAAATTTTATGCCAGATCCAATGCTGTCCGTTATCGTAGCGTTCAGTTCTGGATGTTCAATGCTGTAATTGTTCAAGTTTACTGCATACGTGGTAATATTGGCAACTTCCGTAGGGTCTGCTGAAGACGGTAACAATTTATTTGCAATTGAAATTTTATTTTGTATAGAATCTTCTATATATGTTTCCGCGACCATACTCAATATTTACGGTTCAAACAATTTCAAATATAAATGAATTGTTGCGCATAACAGAATTGTCTTGTTGTATTCCAGGTTTCTGCAGTTTTCGAAAAAAATCTGTTTGTATCTCGAACGCGAAATGATTTTGCGTTCTCGAATGGATATTTTGCCTCGCTAACCCTCGGCAAAATAACTTCCATCCTTGAACGCAAAAGTGGCATTTCGCGTTCTAGATACAAAAATAACTATTGCTAAATAAGTATTTTTCTTCCGATTTTACCGATATCACAAGTTTCATGTGATAAATCTTTAAGCTAAAGTATGTAAAAAATAGATTAAGATCGACGCTATCCGATACTCGTCTTGAGGATTTTATGCTAAAGTGAGTTATAAGAATGATCTTAAATTCAGTAAGTAATGAAGAAATTATAACAGAGCTAGGAAAATCCAGTACCCTTCTCTCAAAAAAGTTATTGTTTTAAAATAAGAATATTATATTTTGTTATTTTTTGCTTATTTAAGTTTTAAAATTTACTATTTAGTTGTGCAATACATTTAGTTTTTCTATTGTAGAATAAATTTGCAGACGCTTTTATTTAGTTTCATTATAACCTCTACAAATTGACACTTAGTGTCAACTAGTTCTTTTAATTTTTGCCCGCACTTCATATATGGCGCCGGTAACTGTATTTCCTGTGCCGATTTTGCTGGTCCCATCCGCCCCTGGGGAGGTGTGTAGAAAATGAATGTGGAAATGACACATATAGTGAAAATGATAAAGATGAGGAAATCTTAAATAATACTGAGGTAGAAAATAGTGGACCGAATTGTCCGGAAGATTTTAAAGAAATTGTAGATAATATTCTACAAAATAATAGTGAACTGGTAGATGAGATACCAAACATAGCAATTGGACACGAGCATAAGTTAGAAGTCATATCAACCGAACCATTCAAAAGCAAAACGTACCCGATACCGCAAGCATATAAGCATTTAGTAAAAGAAGAAAACGACAAAATGTTAGAATCAAGAATAATAGAGAGAGAGCTGAGACGAACTTCATAAATCCTATGGTAATAGTTAGGAAAAAGAGTGGAGAAATTCGAATGTGTTTGGATGCAAGAAAACTAAAAGAGATCACCAGGCCGCAATACGAAACACCTCATACAATTGAAACAATATTAAGCAATTTTGGAAACCAAATGGTATTATCAAAATTAGATTTGAAAAATTATTTCTGGGTTATTCCTTTACACCAAGATTCTCGCAAATACACAGGATTTATGATTGATGGATATATCTATCAATTTCAAGTGGTTCCTTTTGGTCTATCAACTTCAAGTGCTGCATTAGTAATGACGATGCAGAAGGTCCTAGGGAAACATGAGGGTTAGTGTACTCATTAAATTGATATTGTATTAATATTTAGTAATTCACATGACGACCACATCAAACACTTGGAAATTATACTGGAGGAACTCAGAAAAAATAGTTTGAAATTCAACATTGAAAAATGCAAGTTCTTCATGGAAGAAGTGACATTCCTGGAGCACATAATAACACAAGCTGCAGTACAAATTGATGAAGCACGTTTGGAGGAGATTAAACGATATCATCGACCAACCAACTTGAGACAACTTCTAAGGTTCTTGGGGATGATGAATTACCATAAGAATTTCATCCCAAGATATGCTGACAGGTCATATAGTTTATACAATATGCTGAAGAAGGGGGAAAATGGAAATGGAACATGGAAAAGGAAAAGGCTTTTGAAGATCTCAAAACAGGGTTACACGAGACATTGACGTTGATCCACCCCGAATTCGAGCAAAACCCTCATCATCCACACGGACGCTTCAGATAAAGCTATATCAGGAGTGTTGTTCCAAGAAAATGAAGAAAATTTAGAACCAATTTATTATACATCCAGAATACTAAGAAATAGTCAACTAAATTATACAATCGGAGAGAAAGAGATGCTCGCTATTATCTAAGTTATATAACTTAGATAATAAGTTACTCTTCCACTTAATTATTATTTAAGTGGAAGAAAGTTTTGGCTGCACACAGACAATATCGCACTTACACATTTATTAGAAAACAGATTTGCCAACAACAGAATTTATCGATGGAGCCTTCTTCTACAAGAATATGACTTTGAAATCAAGCATATACCTGGCAAGGACAACGTGACAGCTGATGCATTCAGTAGGATGTACGAGATCGACCGAAGAAATCAGGAAATCAATATATCTGCTTTGGAACTGGAAGACAACGATAGTAAACATCAAGAAAAATACATCAAGGATATTCAACGCAGGAAAAAGATGATCGAGATCATGCAAGAAGTGACGCGGAATGAATATAAAGTTATTAATGGTATTGCTTACAAGATCATAAACAACCTGTTACTGATTGTATTAGACAAAAGAAGACCGGAAAAAGTCATCCACGATATACAAGAAAAATTTATACACATTGGAGGGAGGAAAACATGGATGATATTTAGGGAAAGGTACTACACCAAAAATGACTACACATTGGTAAAACACATAGTACGCACCTGCCACATGTGTATGTTAGCAAAGGACAAGAACTATGTAAACTACTCTACGCCTGTGAGTATCCAAGTAAATAACATGCACGAATTAGTTGCAATAGACTATATTTCCAATTTGATAATTGGTAAATTTCACCACAAACATATTCTGGTGTTGGTAGACGTGTTCACCAAACAAGTGAAAGCTTACTCTACCAGATCCTGCGACACAAGAACGGTGATAAATAAAATTGTCCAATATATGAGGGACGTGAGCAAGCCGCAACGAATTCTTTTGGACAATGCTACTTATTTTAGCAATGATAAAATAAAAATGGAAATGAGAAAAAGTAATATTGAGGTATTCTATACAAGCATAAGGCATCCACAAGGGAACCCGTGCGAACGTTATATAAAGGAGATAATTGAATACCTACGCATTATAAAACACCAACAACAAAATGTATGGGTTGAGAGACTATATTTGGTTGAAGACGTGATCAATGAAACGCCTAACATTGTCACGGAAATGGCACTAAACTCAATCACATACAACAGAAATGCAGAAAGACCATGGAAACAAGAGCACCACAGTGATGAGGATTCAATTAAGGAAGAGTGTAGGAGAAAACTTGCCAAGGTGGCAAGAAAGTATCTGCAACGTGAGGAGAAGAAGAAAAAGAAGCGAAGAAAATTTGAGGTTGGAGACAAGCTCATCAAGAGACGACTAAGAAATGTTTATCGAGACAGGTACCAATGCAAGAAACTGAGTATGCCTTACGAAGGACCGTTTATTGTACATAGAGTAATAGGAGAATCAACTTATGTGTTGAGAAACTTAAGAGGAGAAATCCTAAAGGGAAATTATAATATTCAATCGCTATACCCTTATTGTGAGTGACATGGACACTATATAGACAATATTAAACAGTGAAAGACTATAACAGGGGCAAAAATTAAATCAGAAAAATGGACAATAAATTTCCATGTTCCTAATTTCATTTTTAGAATCTGTGATGTTATTTTATAGGGTAATTAGGTATTAGTTTAGATAAGTTAACTAGGAGTTTGTTTTTGTTTTAGTTAGAGTTATCTATAGTAGATTTAAGCATATTAGGTAGGATAAATTGGTAATTAGGGTTTATTAAGTATTAAGAATAGGATTAATTAGATAGATTTGTAAATATAAGTAGGGCACGAATTACCATTAATAAATTGTATTGAGGTATTTAACATGAATTAAGAGTGAAATCGCAGAAGCGACGCAGAAACTTGTACGACATTCCCACAGACGCGGAATGATACAAGGATTCTAAAATTGCCAATGAAAGTGTAAATGGACACATAAGTTCATGGGAAAATGGATATTTGTATTTACAATTTCCAACGTTGTTATTCGTTGCCATGGAGAATGCGCGAATGCCGGGTACAGGCGACTTGGATATTCCAGTAATAAGCGACGAAAATCAAACGAGGAGCGTCGATGTAAACATTTATAAACAAAGAGAAGAGACGATCGCCTCCGAGGTTATATAAACGGAGACGCACATGTTTAGAGGACTTGTATTCTGATCTCGATACAACCACGTTGATTGCCACAGCGGTGGAAGAAAGTTTTGTTTAACTCTATATATGTTTCCGCACGTGACGCGTTTCAAACAAATTTCATTTCAAAAGTACGTAAAAATGTCGCTCTTCGGTGGTACAGATACGGAAGAGGAATATAAAAGAAAAAGGGAGGACTTAGATATGCAATTTCGGAGGAGCAAATTAACAAAGAGATCCCCTACGAAAAGCAATAAAGAGAGCAAGGGTGGGGTAGAAGAAGCAATGATAAGTATGATGAAGGATCTAATGAACAAAAATGTTGAAATGATGAATAAAAATGATGAAATGATTAAGGAAATTAAGAAAATAGGTAAAGAACTTAGAGAAAACCAAAAACAACTGGAAGAGGTAAAGCAAGAAAACATGATTATGAAAAGGGAAATCACAAATCTAAGTGAGAGAATGGAAAGTATGGAAAAGGAGAGCAAAAAGAAAAATGTAGTACTAAGTGGATTTAAAATCAACTCGAATGAGGAAATTGTTATTAAAGAGGTGGTGGAGAAATTCATCGAGGAAGAATTACAGATAAAGGCTAAACTTAGAAGTGCTAAGAAGATAGGCGAAGAAAGGTGTGTAATTGACACTGAGACTTTCTCAGACAAGATGGAAATCTTAAAAAATAAAAACAAACTAAGAACCAAAAAGGACCAAATCTTTATCGACTCGGATTTAACAAAGAAGGAGCGCGAGGCACAAAGAGAGATAAGAGGAATAGCTAAGGAAGAAAGAGAAAAGGGGAATCAGACAAAAGTGGGATATAAGAAACTGACGGTAAACGGAAAGATTTGGACGTGGGACGAAATACAAAGAAAGGCTCAAAAAAACTAGTAACAAAAAGAAACAAGAGCTGCACACAAACAAGGACTGGAAAGCTAGGAAAACGGATCGTGGAAAAGAACATATATAAGGGAATAACGGCAACACGGATAGCAAAACCGAACACAACTAATAATCGGCAAACGGATAACAATGTAAATAACCAAAATAACATACAACACAAGGTGCACGACATAACAAAAACAAAGGAAAAAATATGGAAAATGGGAACGTGGAATATTAGGAGTCTAATTGGAAAAGAAAAAGGAACGAATTTGAAAATACTGGAATATACATTCTAGGGATAACAGAAACGAAGAAAAAAGGAAAAGGAGAAGTCGAACTAAACGGAGGGCATGTCTTGATATACAGCGGAGTAGAGCAGCACAACAGAGCCAAGGAAGGGGTAGGCTGTATCATAAGACAGCAATACAGGAAACAAGTGAGAAACTGGATAGGCATCACAGAAAGAATACTTAAGATAGAGATGGAAATTGATAAGCCGACAGAAACAACAATACTAGTGGTATATGGACCAAACGAAGACGATACAGTGAAGGGAAAGGACGCTTTCTGGGACAAGTTAACAGAAGTAACAGAAGAAACCAAAGGCCGACTGATAATACTGGAAGACTTAAATGGACGAGTAGGGAAAAAGGATGGCGAAACAGGGGAGACAATTGGTGAACATGGAGAAAATATAAGAAACAATAATGGAACAAGGATGATCGACTTCTGCATTATGAATAACTTAGTGATAACAAACACAATCTATGCACACAAAGATATACATAAGTATACGAGGACGAGCAGAGGAGAAAAGTCAATAATAGACTATGTGATAATAAACAGAAACTTCAGAAATGAAGTAAAAGACACCAGGGTGAGAAGAGGACCAGAAATCTTTTCGGATCACTACCTAGTGCTGTCGAAGATAGGAATAAAAGAAGAAAAAGGGGACCACAAAATAAATGGAACATGGAAAAATAATAACTCAAAGGAAAAAATTAAAACGTACAAGTTAAGAGAAGAAGAAACCGCTAAAATATATAAAGAAAGAATAGAGCTGGAAATGAATAAAATCAAAGAAAAGCTAAATAATGTGACCCTAGAACACCTGTGGAAAAGTACCAAGGAAATTATCATAAAAGTGGCAAGAGAAGCTTGCGGAAGCATAAAAACAAACAAAACAAGAAAACAAACGAGATGGTGGAGCGAAGAAATCAAAACGGAAATAAAACTGAAAAAACTACAATGGAAAAAGTACTTGGGAAACAGAAATAACGAAAATTATAGCAGATATAAAGAACAAAGAATAAAAACTAAAGAAATGGTGGAAAAAGCAAAACAAAAATCGTGGGAAGAGTTTGGAAATAAAATGGAACAGGACAGACACGAAAACCAGAAATTATTTTACAAAGCACTCAAAACACTCAGAAAAGAGAAGCAAATTAAAAACTGGTGCATAAAGTGCAAGGATGGAAGAATATTAGGAGAAGAACAAGACATCATGGCACGCTGGAAGGAATATTTCGAGGAGATACTAAATACGGAACAAAGCAATAATATAAATGGGACAATAGCACACACAGAATATAATACAGAGGAGAATAGCGAACTTGGGGAACAAGAAGAAGTAACAACAGAAGAAGTAGCAGAGGCCGTGAAAATGCTAAAACGAGGGAAAGCAGCAGGTTGTGATGAAATAACAGCAGAAATGATCATAAACCTAGGAAGCAATGGTATAGTAGTGCTAACAGCCCTATTCAATAAAGCTTGGATAGAACAGAAGATCCCCAGGGAGTGGGAGCTAGGTATAATACTACCCATACATAAGAAGGGAAACAATCGAGATTGCAGTAACTACAGGGGAATAACACTACTAAGCATAATGGCGAAAGTGTATGAAAGAATTCTGGAAAAGAGACTAAAGTCGGTAATCGAAGAACAATTAGAAGAACCCCAAACTGGATTTAGGAAAGGACGAGGAGTACAAGACCACATATTCACAATGAAACAAATAATTGAAAAGAGCAAAAACAACAACAAATTTGTAGCCTTTATAGACCTCGAAAAAGCATTCGACAGCATACCCAGAAATGCAGTCTGGAATAGTCTTGAAAAAAGAAGAGTAAACAGAAAATTAATAGAAAGCATTAGGAGTATCTACAAAACGACAAGGAACATAGTCAGAACTGGAAACATGCAATCAGAGGAATTTGAAACGATGGAAGGTCTGAGACAAGGAGGTGTATTAAGTCCAACCCTCTTCAATATCGTCCTAGAACTAGATGATATACTGAAAGAAATAAAGGAAACATCAAAAAAGCTAAAGTGGGATATAGAAATATGGGAATGGTGAAGATAGCAGTATGCGCCTTCGCGGATGACCTAATTATATATGCTAAAAGCAAACAAGAGCTACGATTCAACTTAGAATTATGGGAAAAAGCTTTACATGAAAGGAATCTAAGAATATATATAAATAAAACAAAAATCATGGCACTAGGGAAAGAGGATCTGAGCGCACCCGCAAAACTAAGAGGTAGGAACGTTGAACAAGTGGAAACCTTTAAAAACCTAGGAGTCAAAATTCACAAAAATGGAGAAAACTATGCAGAAATAAATGACAGATTAGAGAGCGCAACAAAACTGTACTACGCACTAAATAACACATTCCTAAGAAACAATAAAATTACAAAGAAAACAGAAACAAAAGAAAAAACTAGCAGTGTACAACACAGTATTCAAACCAATATTAATGTACGGGTGTGAAAGCTGGATAATAACTAAAAGGATAGAAAGCAGAATACAGGCCGTAGAAATGAAGTACCTAAGAAGCGTCAAAGGAATCACAAGAAGAGACAGAATCAGAAACGAAGTGGTAAGAGAGGAATTAGAAGTGGAACCGATAATAACAAAGATCAAGCGGCAATAACTAAAATGGTTTGGACACATTGTAAGGATGGAAGAAACCAGACAGACAAAAAGGGTATGGCAGGCAATAACACCCCATAAAAGGCAAAGAGGCAGACCAAAAAAATCGTGGGATGACGTGGAATGACGTGACCCCGAAGACCGAGGACTGACCTGGAATGAGGGGAAGAAAATGGCGAAAAACAGAAAAGAGTGGGCGAAGTTCGTACATGAACAAAGCGGTATATATATATATATATATATATATATATATATATATATATATATATATATATATATATATATAGTATTTGAAATTCGCTTTTACCATTCAGAAGTTGTTCACGTTTTTATAATAATTAATGCGTTTGCAGGCACTTATTAAAAAAATCGCAGGGCACTTGGTTTCTGGGATATCAAGTTGGGACTTTGCCTAAGCCTTAATAAGTGACTGAGATATCTGTTGGTGGCAAGATCGCCTATCTGCGTTGTGGCATCACCTTGCTGTGACCCATTTATGTTGGTAAACTTTGAAGTGCTATAACTTGATTTTTTTAAATGGCACACCCTGTATTTCAGTACTTAGTCCTATTCAGGGTCTCAGTTTACATCTTTTTTGTCCCTTATATTTTTTTCTTAAAAGTTGATAGTTGAGAGATAATTCTGATTTTCTTAAAAATCCACACAGATCTCATCGATATAAACTTAGCGGGCCATGAAAATCACATAATTCTGTCTTGCCAACGTCAAAGTGACATTTAAATACGACACGTTTAATTTTTCTTAGCGCATTTTCTTAATGAATTTTTTTCATTATGAAATGGTGGATATAGTTTATGTACACGGTGACAGAGCAAACCGTTGCTGGTGACATAATCTATTGAGGCAAAAATCAATAGCAAAAAAACAAATCATATCCACCATTTCATCATGCGAGTTTATATCGATGAGATCTGGGTTCATTTTTCAGAAAACCCAAATTATTTCTCAAACTATGAACTTTTATGAAAAAATATAAGAAGCAAAACAAATGTAAAATGAGATGCTGAATATGGCAAAGTAATGAAATATAGGGTGTGCCGTTTAAAAAAATCAAGTAATGGCCCTTCAAAGTTTACCAAAATTAATGTCCCACAGCAAGGTGATGCCACACGGCAAATCGATGATCATGCCCCCAGAAGATACTCCAGACAGTTGTTTAGTATCTGGCAAAGTCCCAACCCGATATCCTAGAAAACAAGTGCCCTGCGATTTTTTTAATAAGTGCCTGTAAATGCATTAAATTTTAGAAAAACATAAACAACTTCAGAACGGTTAAAGCGAATTGCAACAACTAAACAGATTTATAAAGCCCAAAAAAGGGCAAATTAAAATATTCAAATTTATACAGGGGGTGCCATTTAAAAAAAATAGGTCCAAGGCTGCCATGCAAAAATGGAACACCCTGTATATGACAAAATAATTTTACAGACTGCACTTTGGCTTGTAGTTTGCAGTGCCGTTTGGTTCATTTCGATATCATTAACGGTGTAGGTGTAATCGAGCATCGTCCTATTGACTCACCCTGTATACAGGGTTATTTAATTTCGATTACCACTATGGGGATATCGGAAACGGTAAGAGATACGAAGTCGGTTAAATTGGGGCAAAGTTGCGTAATCATATAAGAAACAAAATTCAATAAAGATAATTAAAAAAAAATCAATGATTGCTAAGATTTAAAAAAAAAAGAAATTTTGCAAAATCTTATTTATTTTTTCCTGTCGTTACTTAAAGAGATATTAAAAAAATATAAATACATCTTCATTGCCACTGTTTCTTATCTACAACATGGGAATTTTAGATTTTATATCAGACGTTTCGTGCGAGTGCAACCGTGATCAAGTTTAAATTTTTAAATACGGACCTGCAAATTTTTATTTTTATTTTGAATTATACTCGTCTATACTATTACAATGATGTGTAACACTTGAGGTTTTAATAACGTTTTAATATGAAAATAAATCAAAATCTACAATTAGCACTAAACTGGATTTATAAAATAAAAATATAAACTAGAGTGCCATGAAAACAGTTTAAAATTGGAGACATTGCTACAAAACAATAAAACTGGACATTGTTTACTGTCAAAGGTGCTTAGTTACTTCTTAAAAATGTTTTCTTACGAACACAAAAGAGATATGTTAAGAATTTACTCTCATTGTAAGAGAAACTCTGCTGGAGCAAGTGAAAACTATTTACAAGTGTATCCCGAAAGACCCCAGCCATCCCAAACTTTGTTTAAAAAATTGATTACAATTTAGGGCAGTATGGATCTTTTAAGAAACCCAGAGTGCCTTATGAAAACCGTGTTTTGGAAGATGGAACGGCGGTGGTTCTGCAACAGGTAGCTAGAAAATGTAAATACGTATCGTTATCTAAAAATCAGGTATTTATTGTAGATAAGAAACGATCCATGGAAGTCGACCAATGAAGTGGCGGTTACTTTGAATTTGCCACAAACAAAAGTCTGAATAAAATAATCTTAAACTCTATAAAATTCACATTTCCCAGAGTTAAATGAGGAAAGAGTTATCATTTTAGAAGCTTTTGCAGGATATGCTTTTGTTTAAAAAAAACACCCATAATTTTTGAGTTATAATACAAACTTTATTTGGTTGTAATAGTTGGCTTTAACATTTTTAAAAGAGACAATGTTTTCTGTTTATAACGATATAAGGTTTGCTATTCTTACTTTCATAAATAAATAAGATGCAGGAATTTTTGTTGTATAATTTGAATAAAATTAAGAATAATTAGAATGGAAAAATTATTACAATTTTCGTAGTAAGAGGAACAAAACAGTTTTCTATGATAAACTCTGTTTTTGCTACTCTCAACAACACAATTAGTCTTGTAATAATAATTTTCATAAAGTTAATTTTAGAAGATTCCCTTTATTTATCAAAGTAAGTATAGCAAACCTCTTTTTCAAAATACAAAAGCATATCTTGCACAACCTATTAAAACGACAACTCTTTCATGATTTAACAGAATCTCTATGCCTTACGGTTTCCGAGATCCCAATGCTTAAAATTTAAAAAAATCACCCTGTATATCATGTTACATATTGTGATGATATTTTAGACATACAAAACAGAATGAAACAGATGTACATTAGATAAGAAGTGTTACGCAATAATTGTGTATTGGTCGTCATAGCAACGTACTCGCGCGACTGTGATTTGGGTGGCATAGATGATGCAACGCAAACGTCGAAGAAGTTAGAGTGAAGTTAGCGAAGCGAATAATTGAACGGGGGAAAAAATGAACCAGGGTCGAGACGAACTGAACGAGGGGTGAAAATGTGGAAGCGGAAAAGTAATCGAGCGTCTGGAGATTTCGACACGGAGTACGGCAAGGACGGAAAACAGCAAGTACCAATGTGGGGGTAGGCTTTCGGCTTTCTGGGCCAAAAGTAATACCGCGTTTTTATAATGCTTTACTTACTTTTTCGAAGAAAAAATACTGCACACTTATAAACTAACCTTCGAGGAGCCGTCCATGACAATTTCGCTGTCAAATATCAGGTACAAACCAAATTATTAAATTATTTTTTATCATTGATGAATCATATTGCTTGTTTAAAACATCGTGTAGCGTGCATAAAACAGGCTTTCAAAAACGCGCGTTTCCTGTAAAGGTTTCCATGGATACAAAACAAGTATCCATGGATACCGCCATAACATGGCGGTATCAGCCGCCATGTTAGCTAGTTATTTATTCAGTATCTTAGCAACGATACTAAAACTGTACGGCAAAATCGACGGCACATCAGATAGAAATTATAATTACAAATGTTTAGGCCAATTTACGGCATCAATGATAAAAAATAGCGTAAAGTATGCGTGGATATCTGGCCTTTCAAGCACTCACTCTATTCAAAAAACCTCCCCGCTCCCCGCGCAGCGGGGAGCGACGGGTCGGTTTTTTGAAAAACGTTCGTGCTTGAAAGGCCTTGATATCCACTTATACTTTAATATACTATTTTCTACGAAAGTGTTGAAAATAGTATATTGTTTTATTAGGAGTAGAAGTGACACTTTTTGTGGCGAGTCTGTAGGTATTGGCTGCCGAGCGGAGCGAGGCAGGCAACTACAGACGAGCCACAAAAAGTTACTTCTACTCCGAATAAAACATGTAATTTTTTCTTCAAACGTCGAAAATAGTTAAAAAGATAATGGAATTAATATTTTTAATTGTCCGAATACGTATAGTTTTAATTCCCAAAGAAGCATGCTATGCAGAGCGTTGCTATGGTTTTGTTTAATTCATTATTTGATATTAAAGTGTATAAAATGGACGAAGACATGTTTCAATGTACACCGCCAGATATTTTAGAATCGGCAAGGGCTGCAACAGAGAAATTATTGCCCACTAAGTCCAGTACCATCTATGAAGTGGCCTACAAAAAATTTATTAAGTGGTGCGCCGAGAAAAATGTAAGCAATTATAGTGAAAATGTTTTTCTCGCATATTTTTCGGAAATGGCTAAGAAGAAAGTAAAAAGTTCCACTATGTGGTCTCAGTATTCCATGGTAAAATCGTTATTAAATATGAGAAATGGTGTAGATATTACCAAATATTTAAAACTACGTGCATATTTAAAAAAACAAAATGAGGGTTATACACCCAAAAAGGCAAGAGTGCTGACAAAGGAACAGTTCGACAAGTTCTTATCCGATGCTCCTAACGAAAAATACTTGGCGACAAAGGTGAGTTCTTAGAATAATAAACAAATACAAAATTAAACCCTAAATCGTATTTTCAGATTATTTTGATATTTGGCATATCAGGGGCATGCCGTTGCGATGAACTCGTAAAAATGAACACGACAGATATTCAAGACTTGGGATCTTTGCTACACGTAAAAATACCAGATAGTAAGACATCAAAAGTACGTTCGTTTACTATTCTCGGCGATGTGTATCTTACACTATACAGAAAGTATGCTTCCCTGCGCCCATCAAGTCTAAATGAGATGCGATTTTTACTAAAATATCAAAATGGTGTTTGCTATAAACAGGTGATGGGAATTCACAAAATTGGAAGTGCGGCAAAAGAGGTAGCTTCTTTTTTAAACTTGCCAAACTGGAGTGAGTATACAGGACATTGCTTACGCCGAACTTCTGCCACACTGCTGGTAGATGGAGGAGCTGATGTTACTTGTTTAAAGAGACACGGGGGGTGGAAGTCCAGCAGTGTGGCAGAAGGGTACATCGAGGACTCTATTCGAAATAAAAAGGATATTGCGAAGCTAATTTTGTCACTAAATAGTGACAGTGTTGAGTGCGGCGAATCTTCGCAAGAATCGCAAGTAGAAAATATCTGTGGTAGCAGCAAAATGGTTGGCGACAGCGGTGCTGTAAGTGCTGCTGTTGCTGCCAGCGCAATCAGTTTTCAAGGGGCTAAAATATCAAATTGTACCTTTAATTTACATTTTAACAATAAATAAATTTGTGTTTTGTTTGAATTTTTTGTTTTGTTCATCATGTATGCGCACCATATGTATGTGCAATATTAAACCCGCCCTCGTAGGGCGTTCTTATTACAAATTATCCAATCATGTTGTCAAATTTACTTTTACTGCCTAGTCAGTAAAAGTGAAACTTTTACTGACTAGGAGACGAAGTAAAACTTTAAGATTGTGAATCGAGTCACTAAAGGTGTCACTTTTATGACGTTTGAAGAAAAACACTTTTTCTGTCATAAAATTTAACCTTGAAAGTTGGTATTTGTTACAAGGAGTGCAGAAAGTACTTTCCGCACTTATATGAGTGCGGAAAGTACTTTCCGCACTCACTTTCCGCACTCCAATACCTCTCTTTTGATTTTTGAGGCAATAAATCGGACGAAACTGTGGATGCAATGGCCGCAAGTTCCGGCGGAGTGTTTGTTATATCGTCACTATCGGAATCCATTATTGATATTCTTCTACTTCCAGTATTAATGTATAAATTTCGAGTCTCGATTTGGTGACAAGCGATTTATAAATTTTCTGACGTTTAAATTAATGACAATGACATTTATTTTAAATTAATGATTAAATTTACATTAATCTTTAGTTTTCTACACTTTCGTAGAAAAAATAGTATGTAACACTCTTGCGGAAATGGCCATTGCAAAACTCGTATGAATGGAGCACTCGCTGGCGCTCGTGCTCCAAATTTCATACTCGTTTTGCAATGAAGCCCTTTCCGCACTCTTATTACAATATACTATCTAACACGTCCATATTACTTGGAAAGTTCAACTCCATGCTAAAGTATATTGGGTTGCATACTTCGTGGCGCATCCTCGATAGAATGTGTCTTCCGATTCGATTCCTCGCGGCTGACATTTAAAAACAGAATATAAAATATGTGCATAATTTCATCCCTGCTATGTGTATCAACGACTGATTCACATTGTATACAGCATAGATCGATTTCTACCAATGGTGATCTACACTACTCAAAACAATTAACGCATATTGATGGAAATGGATTTAAGTAAGCTTAGAATGAAAGAAAAACAAAACACAGTTTGTGCATTTATCTGTCTAAGAATATTGTTGCACTAATAATCAGAATCATTAATCTGATAGTGTTTAGAAAAATAATTTCTTTTAAATGTCCAAATAAGAAACTGTGCGGTTCTACTTTAAATTCGAAATTTCGTCGGTTCTGTGTTCTAAAACTACGTTTAAATAATGGAAAACAATAATAGACGCAATACAAGACATTTAACAGATGGTGAAGCTCAATCTGCAGTTCTTCTTCTCCGGGAAGGGCTGACACAAGTGAGAGTGGCTTAAATTTTAAATGTGGCCCAATCCTCCATTAGTAGGGTGTACCAACGTTTCCGAGAAACTCATGGATATTCCAGACGCCGAGAACAAGGACGACTAAGGGCCACAAATCCAATAGAAGACCGTTTCATAACACTTTCTGCTCGCAGAAATAGAACAGTTACCGCTAGATTCTTACAAGACTCATTACACCGAGTGCACAATACAAGAATTTCAGATCAAACAGTTAGAAACCGACTACATGAAATCCATTTAAATGCTAGATGTCCAGCAACGGGCCCTCGTTTGACCAGGGAACATCGAGTACGGCGACTTGCTTTTGCAAGAGAACATGTGGTTTGGACTCACTAGCAATTCATCCAACGATCGACGTCACAGAGTGTGGATAACTCCAGGGACTCGATTTTCCCAATGCAATATCCGCCAATTGGAAGCCTTTGGTGGGGGCGGAATCATGGTTTGGGGAGCAATCAACTCACAAGCACGTACAGAGTTACATGTGTTTCATAACATAACTTTAAATGCAGACAGGTATATCCGAGATGTTTTAGAACAATATGTCATGCCTTTTGCTCCATTCATTGGCCATGATTTTCTGTTAATGCATGACAATGCCCGCCCACACACCGCACAAATAGTGCAACAGTATCTCCAGAGGGTTAATATCGAAGCAATAGACTGGCCAGCAAGATCACCCGACTTAAATCTTATAGAGCACATGTGGGACAATCTTGGCAGACGACTAAGAAGTAGGCATAATGTACCACAAACTCTAAACGAGTTATCTGAAGCACTTGTGGAAGAATGGAATAACATTCCTCAGCAGCTAGTGGAAAATTTAATTCTCAGCATGGAGAGGCGTTGTAGGGCAGTAATAAGAGCCAGAGAAAGGAACACCGAGTATTAAAACTATAATTCTAAACAGATACCACTAATTTGGAAAAAAATGTTTTATGATATTTTGAGTATTTTTTGTTAACTTCAAATATCTGTTTCTAATTTTCTTTAAATTTTATCAACATTATCTTAAATTTTGTTATTCTTTGAACCACTAACATAATAAATTGAAAAATATAAAAAATAAATTAAAAAGTCATGTTTTTTTGGATTATGCGATAATTGTTTTGAGTAGTGTATATTTCCCACCTATATGAATTCGCAAACCTGTGGTCGTTAAAACGGGGTGTGGAATAGATATATGCCATTAAATAATAATTATCTTATTATATAATATAATAATTATAACTAATAATTATATATATAATAATATTTACAATATTATAATTTTACTATAAATGTATTAATTTGCCTTGAACATAAAACCCCCCTCTGCATGATTTCGGCTTCCTGGGCCAAATTAAATTAGGGGGTTCGGGATGATTGATGGCAATAACATGCACATCTTTGGAATCTGTGATTTTTTTGTAATTTTATGAACACTAGAAAAATATTATTTACCTTGAAAAAAAACTCCCTTCTGCACGATTTCGGCTTCCTGGGCCAAATTAAATTAGGGGGTTCGGGATGATTCATGGCAATAACATGCACATATTTGGAATCTGTGATTTTTTTGCAATTTTATGAACTCAAGAAAAATATTATTTACCTTGAAAACACTCCCCTCTGCACGATTTCGGCTTCCTGGGCCAAATTAAATTAGGGGGTTCGGGATGATTCATGGCAATAATATGCACATATTTGGAATCTGTGATTTTTTTGCAATTTTATGAACTCAAGAAAAATATTATTTACCTTGAAAAAAACTCCCCTCTGCACGATTTCGGCTTCCTGGGCCAAATTAAATTAGGGCGTTCAGGATGATTGATGGCAATAACATGCACATCTTTGGAATCTGTGATTTTTTTGCAATTTTTTTAACTCATTGAAAAATATTATTTACCTTGAAAAAAACTCCCCTCTGCACGATTTCGGCTTCCTGGGCCAAATTAAATTAGGGGGCTCGGGATGATTGATGGCAATAACATGCACAACTTTGGAATCTGTGATTGTCTGCAATCTTTTGAACTCAACAAAAAAATCATTTACTTGAAAGAAAAAAAACTCCCTCTGCATGATTTCGGCTTGTATGTATCAATCGCTTGCGATTCAGTGCCGGTTATATGCTTCAGTATAATCAGAAAACTTATACTAAAAATTAGTATAACCTACACAGTCCAGATCTGAACAGATATATCGAATGCGTTATTAATTCTAATTCGACGGCCTGCAAAGACTGTTTAGTTTTCCCCCACACACGATCCGGAAATCCTCAAGGCTAGGTCTGCGCAGCTTTTCCTCACAGATTTTCCGGAGCTGTATGGCAGCCTTAACTGCGCAGTTTTCCTCAGAGGTTTTCCGTAGCGTGCATGGAAGGCTTTACCGACACTGAACGCAAGCGTTACACAACCAGTTTTTTTTAATGATTTTTCATTTTGACGAGCGGCGGTCACTGCAAAAAAAGATCGGTGCCAGTGCCGTCAAAGCGAAATCCTTATCGTAAAATGAAAGCATACATTTTATTTTCAGTGTACAATTCTGGTGCAGAGTATATAATAGTATAGCGCACACATTTTATAATAACTTCGCTATTATTCTACGCTTGTTGCGTTAAAACTTTGCCGCTTGTTTGAACTCACTGCTGTATTCGGCACCGGCTTAGTATTTTTTTTTGCGGTGAGCGCGGCGTACGTCAAAGGGACAATTTATTAAAAAAATGTTATGTATCTATACATAACGCTGGACGGAACACCAATACTTATATGATGACGTTAACACATAGGGCATACGCCTTCAGTCTTCTGTTAGCACTCTTGTGATTAGCATCGTTGGCATTGTACGCTCGTCGGACAAATAATTATTTGGTTATATCTCCCTGGATTGTTGTATCTTGCGTTTTGTTCCCATTGTCTTGTTTACCTTGTATTTCTCTTTTTGTGTTGTTTCAATTTTCTTGTATTGTTGTTCCTGCTTCAGGCCTACGCTCGTACGACTCGTCAGACAAATTATTATTTGGTTATATCTCTCTGGTTTATTGTATCTTGTATTTTGTTCTCATTGTCTTGTTTACTTTGTATTTCTCTTTTGTGTTGTTGTTCCTGCTTCTTGCCTATTTTATATTTCGTTTTTTGGTGGTTTTCTTCTTTTTTATTTTGTTTGTTTATTTGTTAACGTATTCGTGAATATGGATTTGGCGCAACTGTTTGAGGCACCAAACCTATTTTTTTTTAAATTTGGGTATTTATTTGGGTCCGCGTTTCAACGACGCCCAAAAAGAGGAAGCGAATAACCGCGGCCTCCAGTTATTGCGGCACTTCGGAATTGCACCCGAAAGAAATGCTGTCGTGAATTGTTCAGTTTGTCTGATGTCTATGCGAGGAACCGCTGACGCGTCCGTGGCAATAGGGTTTCGATTTAGATGCCCTAATAGGCATAAAGCAAATCCCTGCAAAAACACGTTCATTGAGAGAGTACGTCACCGGGATATTGGCACCGATACGGTGGTCAAATTAATTTATTGTTGGCTTCGCAACCACCCTTTGCAGTCAGCAATGTTGGACTGCGGGGTTGGTTCCGAAACTGCCACTGCCTGGTATCAGTACTGCAGGGAAGTGTCAGAAATCATTTCTTGGCATGATTTTGAAGCACTAGGGGGACCAACCGACATTGTAGAAATCGACGAGACACATCTCTTTAAGAGAAAATACAATGTCGGTCGGTTGCCTCAATGGCGAGGAATTTGGTTATTTGGGGGTGTTAGCCGCACCACCAAAAAATGTTTCGGCATGGTGGTAGATGATAGGAGTCGGGATACGCTTTTACCCATTATGGAGAATTGTATAAATTTCGATTCCTTCATATGCAGCGACGAGTGGCGTGCATATAGGGTGTGCGGTATCGTCTTTTCGGGGCACGGTACTGTAAACCACTCCACTAATTTTATAGATCCGCCGAGAAACGAAGAGCCATTTTGGGCACCCGCAGGTCGATTTGACCCAGAGTGTCGGGACAAACAGTGGGTAGGGCCACAACCACCAGGTGCTCCAATGATGCCTTACAGACACCATACACAAATTATAGAGAGGTCGTGGAGAGAATTAAAACGACACCTTGCATCATGTAACAATTTAACACATGTGAATTCATATGTAGGGCAGTGGATGTATCGAAACAACATTCTGGATGCTATTCCTACTTGGGAAGGAAAATTTTCAATTTTTTTATATGATATTGCCAGGGTTTATCCTGGGGTTGGCAAGGCCAGAATGATTGTTGACCTAGATAATTGTCAGTGCCATGAATGCCAGCCCTGAAAGCAATTATCATTGTCAGATATAATACAACGAGTGGAACCATGACTATCGATAATCGATTAAGTTGGGACACGAAACATCTTGTCAAATATTATTTCCACGAGTCTGAAAGACGAGTGGAATTATTTGACAACATGTTGGGTGCATCAACCAATGCGACTATCAATAGTCACGATTCCAAGAGTGGTATTCGTCAGATTATATCACGAATGAAAATTTTATTTCCCAAGATAGGTCAGAAATGTATTATGAGTGATATACTTGTCATAATGCATTGCAATATTTTCAATTTCCCTAACTGTTAAGGGTTCAGCACTTACTTTGCATTTTTCTGGTAACTTTTACAACAGCTTCCTTTTCGTGTCTCTAGCATTTCTCGACTTTTCAAAAACAACATCATTAAATGGATTTATTTTACAGTTGAACTCTTTGAAATATTTTTCTTGTAGTAATTTAGCACTCACATGTGCAATGGGGTGCTAATTACATAGGGTGTAAAGTTAGTTCGCCTCCTCGTGGTGCACCCTGGATAACGCTAAATGAACTAACACAAACTGGCAGTCAGATAATCTTAGGATCTCCTGACTAAGACACATTCTATAATGCTACAAATGATAAACGCAAATATCAAGATGGTGACTGGATATGCATCTCACATAATGCGACACATTGCCACAGGACCACCGATGACATGAAATTCGCCACTGATGCAGTAAGTTTTTTTTTTCTTGAGTTCAAAATACTGCGAAAAAATCACAGATTCGAAAGATGTGCATGTTATTGCCACGAATCATCCCGAACCCCCTAATTTAATTTGGCCCAGGAAGCCGAAATCGTGCAGAAGGGAGTTTTTTTTCAAGGTAAATAATATTTTTCTTGAGTTCATAAAATTGCAAAAAAATCACAGATTCCAAATATGTGCATGTTATTGCCATGAATCATCCCGAACCCCCTAATTTAATTTGGCCCAGGAAGCCGAAATCGTGCAGAAGGGAGTTTTTTTTTTCAAGGTAAATAATATTTTTCTAGAGTTCATAAAATTGCAAAAAAATCACAGATTCCAAATATGTGCATGTTATTGCCATCAATCATCCCGAACGCCCTAATTTAATTTGGCCCAGGAAGCCGAAATCGTGCAGAGGGGAGTTTTTTTCAAGGTAAATAATATTTTTCTTGAGTTCATAAAATTGCAAAAAAATCACAGATTCCAAATATGTGCATGTTATTGCCATGAATCATCCCGAACCCCCTAATTTAATTTGGCCCAGGAAGCCGAAATCGTGCAGAGGGGAGTTTTTTTCAAGGTAAATAATATTTTTCTTGAGTTCATAAAATTGCAAAAAAATCACAGATTCCAAAGATGTGCATGTTATTGCCATCAATCATCCCGAACGCCCTAATTTAATTTGGCCCAGGAAG
Source organism: Othius punctulatus (assembly GCA_951805005.1). Lineage (NCBI taxonomy): Eukaryota > Metazoa > Arthropoda > Insecta > Coleoptera > Staphylinidae > Othius > Othius punctulatus. Next base: position 58,412,755 of record OX638143.1, read on the forward strand.
CCGAAATCGTGCAGTGGGGAGTTTTTTTCAAGGTAAATAATATTTTTCTTGAGTTCATAAAATTGCAAAAAAATCACAGATTCCAAATATGTGCATGTTATTGCCATGAATCATCCCGAACCCCCTAATTTAATTTGGCCCAGGAAGCCGAAATCGTGCAGAAGGGAGTTTTTTTTCAAGGTAAATAATATTTTTCTTGAGTTCATAAAATTGCAAAAAAATCACAGATTCCAAATATGTGCATGTTATTGCCATCAATCATCCCGAACGCCCTAATTTAATTTGGCCCAGGAAGCCGAAATCGTGCAGAAGGGAGTTTTTTTTTCAAGGTAAATAATATTTTTCTAGAGTTCATAAAATTGCAAAAAAATCACAGATTCCAAATATGTGCATGTTATTGCCATGAATCATCCCGAACCCCCTAATTTAATTTGGCCCAGGAAGCCGAAATCGTGCAGAAGGGAGTTTTTTTTCAAGGTAAATAATATTTTTCTAGTGCTCATAAAATTGCAAAAAAATCACAGATTCCAAATATGTGCATGTTATTGCCATGAATCATCCCGAACCCCCTAATTTAATTTGGCCCAGGAAACCGAAATCGTGCAGAAGGGAGTTTTTTTTCAAGGTAAATAATATTTTTCTAGTGTTCATAAAATTGCAAAAAAATCACAGATTCAAAAGATGTGCATGTTATTGCCATCAATCATCCCGAACCCCCTAATTTAATTTGGCCCAGGAAGCCGAAATCATGCAACGGGGGGTTTTATGTTCAAGGCAAATTAATACATTTATAGTAAAATTATAATATTGTAAATATTATTATATATATAATTATTAGTTATAATTATTATATTATATAATAAGATAATTATTATTTAATGGCATATATCTATTCCACACCCCGTTTTAACGACCACAGGTTTGCGAATTCATATAGGTGGGAAATATAGATCACCATTGGTAGAAATCGATCTATGCTGTATACAATGTGAATCAGTCGTTGATACACATAGCAGGGATGAAATTATGCACATATTTTATATTCTGTTTTTAAATGTCAGCCGCGAGGAATCGAATCGGAAGACACATCTATCGAGGATGCGCCACGAAGTATGCAACCCAATATACTTTAGCATGGAGTTGAACTTTCCAAGTAATATGGACGTGTTAGAAATAATTTAATAATTTGGTTTGTACCTGATATTTGACAGCGAAATTGTCATGGACGGCTCCTCGAAGGTTAGTTTATAAGTGTGCAGTATTTTTTCTTCGAAAAAGTAAGTAAAACATTATAAAAACGCGGTATTACTTTTGGCCCAGAAAGCCGAAAGCCTACCCGTGGGACTTCATAACACGACTGGACGGCGCGGCGGTACAACGGCAGACTCAAGCTACAGCGGATTGGGAAACGTATCTCGTAGACACAGGGCCTACACAAGAATCCAAGTGTGAGAATATTCAAGGCGCAAGGTAGCCTAACCCCAAAAACATAGATAATTACGCCAAGCATATTAAAATTTAATTAGATTAGGATAATGTAAAATGTTTGTTAATTTTTTGCGATAGGTTTTTATTTGTTCGATTATAAGTTAATTTAGAAATTCTGTTTCTGGGTTGAAAAATATCAATTAAGAATAAATAAGTTCTTCTCATAAAAAGAGCGTATTCTGTTCATAAGAGTACGTAGAGAGCCAGCCCATACAGAACCTGCGAGAACAATGAGACTTTTAGTAAAACCTAAGCAGGTAAATATAAAATAAATTACGTACGCGACGGAGAGTTGTACATATTTGGCACCAAAACCCGTGGCGAAATAGCAACACAATATACCGGGCCTTTTTTCTTTATTACACATAACATTGACAATGTATAACTGGTTGCCTGCACCTACCCGCAAGGAATGTTCCTATGTGTAATTCTAACAAAAAATAATCAACTCATTAGCGGCGTAGGTGTAGGCAACCAGTTATACACTGTCAATTTTGGCATATGTTACACAGAGAGGTTATGTTTTTATTAATAAACAACTCACAAAAAATCAGTTTTAAATGAAGAAATTAATTTATTCAAACAATTTTAACGGTAAACAAAACAACATAAAAAGTAAAATGTGGGTGAAGTCTAATGTCCCAGCAAGTTTTCAAAATGCCCTCCCTGTCGTTCGAGGCAATACACCACGCGATCTTTGAAGCTACGCAGAGTATTCCTGTATTGTGGATTTATGCCATTACATGCAGTAAGTATTCGGCCTTTCAATTCATCTACGTTATGTATTTGCACGTCATTATAAATTTTACTTTTCAGGTAACCCCAAAGAAAATAATCATTTGGTGACAAATAAGCTGATCTTGGGGGCCATACTATGGGGCCAAACCAGCCAATCCAGCGTTTTCCAAATGTAATGTCAAATAAAATCCTGACGGCATTAATAGAATGTGCTGGAGCCCCATCCATTTGGAACCAAGGTTCATCAACGTTCAGCGTCTTCTAAATGTATTGTCAAATAAAATCCTGACGGCATTAGTAGACTATGCTGGAGCCCCATCCATTTGGAACCAAGGTTTATCAACGTTCATCGTCTCAATTGATGGAATTATGTGGTCTCGCAACAAGTCCAGAAATTGTGCTGTACTGAGATTTCCATCAATAAAAAATAGGCCAATAAGTCTCGTATTAATTATTCCAACCCAGACATTTACGTTTTGAGGGTACTGTGTGCGGGTTAGATTTTGGGCATGAGGATTTATACGAGACCAATAACTAAAGGATTAATGGAAAACAAATTTAATAGTCTTGGAAGCAACGCAGAGTATTTGTAATAAAGTATGGTCCTAAAGTTTTTGGAAAAAATTTAAATGCTAATAAATTTTTCCAGACACATTTAATTTAAAAAACAAATGTTACAACAATTAACTAATAACAAAAACTATTACAAATAATTAAAAATAATAATTAATTATTATTATGGATAGTGGCCTATTATTCTCAATAAGTCGTAATTTTCCTCGGACTTGTCCCATCTTCCTTTGGACAACTTCAGGTTCTATTTCTCCAATCTTTTGGAAGATGCGACGCCGAAATTGATCTTCATTTGTAGCTTTCCATCCTTTATCGTACACTTTTCTCGATAGTATTGACCAGAATTCTTCTATTGGTCTAGCCTGATGGACATTAAGAGGATGGCCCAACTTAGGTACAAAGTTATGTTATTTTCATTTAACCACTGTCTGATAACTTCAGCATAATAGCATGAAGCTAGCTCAGGCCAAAACATTATATTATCGTTGGCATAATGTGTATTTAAAAAATTAAGTAATTTAGTGAGACATCTTTGAATATAACGGTCTGCGTTTTAGGCTTCTCCCCGAACACGACCAACATACGGCTGTAAGATACATCCTGTTTCAGAAATGGCACACGACACTAAAATTTTATCCACAAATTTCGATTTACCTGTAAATTTAACATTGTCTGGTGTATTTTCTAAGTTGTCCGTGTAAAACCCATCGTTTCCTTTAATCTCTGAATGGGATGATGTAAAATATTTTTCATCATCCATTACAATCAATTTATTATCAAAGTGTATACGCCTTAATGCGCGACAATAACGCGGAATTCTTTCTACCTAGTCTGCGGTGTGTTTTAGTGCCTTTCTTCTCTTTCCAAACACTAAGTTTGTGCGATCAATTGTTCTTAACTCAGTGGTCTTCGAAATATCAAATCTCCGGGCTAATTTTCTCTGAAAAACTCCAACTGTGTCTTTCGCTGCTTCCACCGGTCTTCTCTCTCTTATTCCACTCAAAATTCTTGCATGGTATACCCTCTTCCAATTTCCTATAGTGTTGTAAATAGTTGACTTCCCCACAGTTTTCTCTCGGTAGATTGCAATAATATCACGCTTAGGTATTCGTCCAACTAGATTGTAAATACCTTTACGGATATCTAATTTGAAAGACATTTTGCTACAATCGATTCGCAAAACTAAACTGTCATAATCAAATTTGATTACTTCTGACGTTTTAGTTTCCATGGAAACTTGATTAAACGGCATTGGGTATAAAAACGAATAATTTAACATTTTTCCAAAAACTTTAGGACCATACGTTAAATTGTGGGCTTATGCAGTACATATATGGCTTTTTAGTTCATCCAAGTGACAAATTTGCACGTCATTATAAATTTTACGGGATAAAACCAACCGTGTTTTAACAGACGAATGAAACTGAACGCGTAGGTGCTGGCAACCATTACATTGTGACTAGTAAGCAACCAGTTAAACACAATTTTAATTTGTTATTTGAAAACAATCAAATTGTTTGTTTGTTGTTTGTTATAATTGATACATTATATACAATTTAGAGAGGAGTTAATATTTCTTTAAATCATTAGTACCCCAAACACGAAAAAGTGACAATGATAATGTGGTACCAGAAAAATAACAGTGAAGCGTTCGATGTAGCGTTCCGCCGACTCGAATAAATGTATTCGCTGAAATCGAGTTATATACAGGGTCCGTCATTTCACCTCCCGTCTTCTGTAGCTCAGTTACTAATTGAGTTAGGATTTTGATATTTTGCATACTTTACTTGCATTCCGTGACGTACTTTAGGAAATTATTTTAGATTATACAGGGTGTCCCAAAAAAGTGTGACGTCATGATGATGTGTATTTTTAAATTGCATCCTATATTTTTTGTTGTTTATTTGGGTGCCCTTTATGGATGCCTACATACCCATGAAATTTTATTTAATTCGGCTCAGTGATTTTAGCATACAAAAATAAAAACTGAAAAAAATCAGTTTTGCACCTTTGGTTAAGAAAATTAATAAGAGATAAAAGTATGCCTTGTTAATAAAACCATACAAGGTACTCATTAAATAAGGTCTGATAGTTGCTTTAACCAAGTTTTATTGATATGCATTATACAGAGTGTCCAAAAGTTAGTGTCAAACTTTTCAAACTTTAAAGCACTTTATTTTTCTTGTTTTAAATTGGAGCCCCGGTATATTTTTATGTCATTCCATGTGGAATTAAAAGACAAACATTTTTCCTAATTAGAACTCTATCGCAATTCTTAACACATTGAAAGTTATGTGCAGAAAACTCGATTTATAAACTATTCCAATAGCCATTTTAATGAATAAAACTCGAAGGTGACTTTGAAAAACAATTTATTGACAAAACATGTTTTGTAGTTACAATTAATATCTCGAAAGTACTAAAGGTTTCACAGATCTTCGTCTAAACCTATGGCACATAGTAAAAGTATTAAGTTTTGTATAAAAAATAGTTTTAGTAATAAAATTTCATAAAAACATTACATAACTGTGCATGGACATGGACATGGAGGCATACCGTGCAAAGGGCCACAACATAATGCCACCAAACCCTTCTTAGGGTAGCTGGACTGAGAAGAAGAACTGTGCATTTCTAAAATTAATTAATTGCTAGAACTTATGTTCGATATGTCTTCCGCCCTCTTGAAGGCACAAACGAAGACGAGTATGAAATGACATTGCCACTCGTCGTAACAGGTTGAATGTAATATTTTGAAAAGCGAATATGAAAGTCATATCCACATTTGTCAATATCGTTCATAATATTTGTCATATTATGAAAATCATATTTTCCATGACAAAAAATAATTTTTGTATCTTGGGTATAAAGACCTTAGCTAAAAAAGTTTTAAACTTTTATATTACTACAGTCAACAATGGCTCTTGTCACTTTGTTAAACTTTAATGTCAATAAATTGTTTTTCAAACCCACCTTCGATTTTGATTAATTAAAATGGCAATTGGAATTGTTGATAAAACGAGTTTTCTACAAATATCTGTGAATGTGTTAGGAATTGAGACCCTATCTAATTAGGAAAAATGTTTGTCTTTTAATTCCGCATGGAATTGCATAAAAATATACTGGGGTTCCAATTTAAAATAAGAAAAATAAAGTGCTTTAAAGTTTCAAATGTTTGACACTAAATTTTGGACACTCTGTATAATGCATATCAGTAAAATTTGGTTAACGCAACTGTCAGACCATATTTAATGAGTACCTTGTATGGTTTTATTAACGAGGCACTATTTTTATCCCTTATTCATTTTCTTAGCCAATGGTGGAAAACTGATTTTTTTCAGTTTTTATTTTTTTGTGCTAATGTCACTAAACCGATTTCAATCAAATTTTATGGGTATGTAGGCATCTATAAGAGGCACCCAAATAAGTAACAAAAAATATACCATGCAATCTAAAAATATACATCATAACGACGTCACACTTTTTTGGGACACCCTGTATAATCAAAAATATTTTCCTGAAATACACCCTAGAAAGCAACTGAAGCCTGCAAAATATCAAAATCCTAACTCAATTAGTAACTGAGCTATTGAAGACGGGAGCTGAAATGACGGACCCTGTATGTATTCGAATAACTCGAGATATTAATAGCGGCAACTCGAGTTGGCTCATGTTTAATCGCGAGAGGTTGGCTATCCACACATATCTATATAAGGAAACCAAAATACAATTTCATATAACATAAAAATAATAATTAAAAGTTAATTAAAACAATTCAAAATAAATATAACAATAAATAATAATTCTTACTTTTCGCTACTACTATTTAGGAAATAACTGAATTATAAGGAACAGTATTTGGTCAGGTTTCTTCGGATGAAGTCTATTTCTATCTTGATTTGTTAATTGTCTAGCTTTTGAGAAACTCTCTCAGACGGAACTGAAGTAGCAGGAATGCATAAGTATTTGATGGCCATTTTATATAAATCTAGAAAGAAATTTTGATGCAGTTTCCAAAAATCTAACGGATTATGTTTTCTGTCTAGTAACGGAAGGTCTAAGTATTATTTCACGGCTACCACAGATTCCGAAACTGGAGCAGTTGAAGAAACATTCTCACCCATTGCCATATTGAAGTTTTTCCGTAATTCATCATCGGATTCAACATTTTCAGAATTCGGGGGAGAAGGAGCCAGATTTTTGATCTCACATATTGGTTCAGTTTCACTCGTTTGAATTATCTCATCTATAAACGACTGCATAGCACTTTCTGCGTTACCTTCAATGCTAAATTCCACTTTTTTGAATCGCGGATCAAGGATCAAGATTTTGCTACAATACTATTCGTTTCCAAATGTCCTAACCGCCTCTCAAGCACATCTAACAATTTTGATTCTAGACTATTGCCTGTTTGTGTTACTAATATTTTATTTCGTATTGCACTTTTTAAACCTCTAACTAATAGAATGACACGGGACAACGTAGTATACATTTCTCCTGACAGTTCGTTCGCCATATTTTCCAAAGGTTTTAAAAGACTAATGTAATCTATTATAATTGTCCACACATAAGTTTTGTGGTAGCGATTCTAATAAACCCAATGTAGCCGATAATGGTGATCGAGTATCCATTAATCTTTGAATCATGATTAATGCAGAGTTCCATCTTGTTGGAACATCTTGCTTCAATTTTAACTATAGTAGACCCATTTGTTGTTGCATTTCATTTAATTTATAACTGGCCACGTTATTCATTTTAAAATGCATAACTATACGTCTGCATTTTTTTAAGAGTTCAGAAAATTCTGAGTTACTTTTTATGCAGTATTGGACTGCCAAATTCAAAGTATGCGCTACGCAATATTGATTTTGTTAGCGAAAATATTCAGCTACTGCTTTTTAATATTGGCGGTATTGTCAGTAACAATTGTTGGCCCAGATACGTCGGCACGTCAGGAGCACACGACTGCAACGGCACAAATCCCCTGAACGAATGAATAGCTGCGGACAGCTGCGGCACGCGACTTACAAATCAAGTAAACAAACACAGGTGCTGACTCGGGTTGGCCAACTCGAATAATCATTCGAGTTGAAATATTTACGAGTCGTAATTTCTCGAGTCATAAGATTATTCGACTCGGCACAAGGCTAGTTCGATGTTTTCAATCAATTATCCTGACAGGCCTATACCTTGTGCGAAAACAATTCACAATGTTTGGAACAAATTCAAGACAGATGGTTGTGTTTTAAGTTATCACAAAAAATAATAACCCTGTACAGCGTAGTTAAAGTGGTTTTCTTCTACAACAAATTATAAGAAATTATTGAGGAATTGCACACCTACACCATATATAATATAGGTTTTGTAATTTGTAATTAATGGACCTTGTGCGAAAACAATCCTCAATATTTGAAACAAATTCAAGACAGATGGTTGTGTTTTAAGTTATCACAAAACAATAAAAATAAAACCAACCATGTCTTAAAACAAGAGATGAAACTTAATATCTTATGTTGTATAGAGGAACGGCCTATAGAATCGCTCTTAGATGTAGCCTGACGGTTTGATATATCATACAATTCAGTGTACAAGACCTTGAAAGAATTCAATTATAAGCCGTACAAAATATCAAACCATCAATGTTTTTTTAAACAATGTTTAATTTGTTAAACAAAAATGTAGAAATTTTGAATAAAATAGTTTTCACCGATGAAGCTACATTTACAATGAATGGCGAGGCAACTTTCAGAATTTTCGGTTTGTATCCTACATTCATCCATTGAAAACTATTAAATTTCTTTTCCATTAATCCTCTAGTTCAAAATCTAACCCGCACACAGTACCCTCAAAAAGTAAATGCCTAGGTTGGAATAATTAATACAAGACTTATTGGCCCATTTTTTATTGATGGAAAACGTTGATGAACCTTGGGATGAATGGATGGGGCTCCAGCACATTCTACTAATGCCGTCAGGACTTTATTTGACAATACATATGGAAGACGCTGGATTGGCAGGTTTGGCCCCGTAGTATGGCCTCCAAGATCAGCTGATTTGTCACCAAATGATTATTTTCTTTGAGATTACCTGAAAAGTAAAATTTATAATGACGTGCAAATACATAACGTAGATGAATTAAAAGGCCGTATACGTACTGCATGTAATGGCATAAATCCACAATGTATTAGGAATACTCTGCGTAGCTTCAAAGACCGCGTCATGTATTGCCTTGAACGACAGGGAGGGCATTTTGAAAACTTGCTGGGACATTAGACTTCACCCACACTTTACTTTTTATGTTGTTTTGTTTACCGTTAGAATTCTTTGAATAAATTAATTTCTTCATGTAAAACTGAATTTTTGTGATTTCTTTATTGATAAAAACAACCTCTCTGTGTAACGTATGCCAAAATTGACAGTGTATAACTGGTTGCCTACACCTACGCCGCTAATGAGTTAATTATTTTTTGTTAGAATTACACATAGGAACATTTCTTGCGGGTAGGTGCAGGCAACCAGTTATGCATTGTCAATGTTATGTGTAATAAAGAAAAAAGCCCGGTATATTGTGTTGCTATTTCGCCACGGGTTTTGGTGCCAAATATGTACAACTCTATAACTTGTTGCCTACACCAACGCCGCTAAAGTTGTTTTTTTTTTAGAATTACACATAGGGACATTCCTTGCGGGTAGGTGCAGGCAACCAGTTATACATTGTCAATGTTATGTGTAATAAAGAGAAATAGCCCGGTATATATACAGGTTGTTAATTAAGTACGTAGACAAACTTACAGGGGTGATTCCTTGATCAATTCTAAGATGAAAAGTTCATATAAACAATTAATATAATATTAATTAAACAATTCTTAATTTATTATTATTGTTAATTTCTTATCTGGACTCCGGTGATCTGGATTCCAATGACGACTCCTATCCGCGTGCGCCGCTGTCCTATCGTTGCGATCAGCTGCCTTATCACCTGCAGAAGTCCTATCCTCTGGGTCTTTCGCCCTACGTGCGCTTTTTCAGCGTTATGCGGGAGAGGCAGACATCAATGGCAATCGGCGGGTCTCCGATGTGCTCGGTGACTCATTAGGTCGCACTAAACTAGTCGAGCACGTGATCGAAACTAACTCGCCACCAATCAAACAGCGATATTACCCCGTGTCCCCTCACGTTCAACGCTGTATAGATGAGGAGCTAGATAAAATGATTGCGGCAGGCGTTGTCGAGAAGTCGAAGTCAGCCTGGTCATCTCCGGTCTTATTAGTTCCTAAGAAAGATGGAAGCTACAGGTTCTGCGTGGATTTCCGCAAATTAAATGCTGTAACAAAAAGAGATGCTTATCCGTTACTATATATTTCATCCATATTGGATAAGCTACGTAACGCTAACTATTTGTCTTCTTTAGACATAAGTCCGCTTATTGGCAGGTTCCGGTGTCGGAGGAATCAAGGGATTTCTTAAGTTTCACGGTCCCAGGTCGTGGTTTATATAGATTTTGTCGATTACCGTTTGGTTTACATAATGCTCCGGCTACCTGGAAAAAGCTAATAGATAGAGTGTTGGGTCCAGAACTCGAACCTTTTGTATTCGTCTATCTGGATGATATAATCATCACTACCCCAACATTTGAAAAACATAACGAAGTACTTCAAGAGATATTTAATGGCCTACGTAAGGCAAACCTGACTTTAAGTAAAGATAAATACCAGTTCTGTCGATCTGAACTGAAATATCTCGGGTATGTAGTCAACCAGCGTTCTTCATGTGGATCCTGATAAGGTCAGCGCGATATTAAATTTAGAGAGTCCGAAGAACGTCTAAATTCTTAATTTATTATTATTGTTAATTTCTTATCTGGACTCCGGTGATCTGGATTCCAATGACGACTCCTATCCGCGTGCGCCGCTGTCCTATCGTTGCGATCAGCTGCCTTATCACCTGCAGAAGTCCTATCCTCTGGGTCTTTCGCCCTACGTGCGCTTTTTCAGCGTTATGCGGGGGAGGTAGACATCAATGGCAATCGGCGGGTAACAGAGGGAAGATATCTTCATACGAAACTGTTGTAAAGAGAACTGTAATATAGTTAATTATCTAGCTCATAGAGGGCAATAGTAATGGAAACCGTTTGTAATTGTAGTAGTAGTTGACAGTCTTGAGTGAACAGTAAACTGCTCTACAGCATATTCTCACGAGTTAATTAACCTTTACCCGTGTACATCCCTTAATCACAACAGAAACTAAATTATAAGTGAACTTTGGTCACAATGGGGAATGCAGAAAGAATACAACCATACTTACCAATGGATTATCAATCCTCGCTTTGATCCTCAAATTTGAGTAGGCTAATTACGCCAGTTACGAGTAGGTGCACACTTAAGGTTGCGATTTTGTGAACAATGAATGACCTATAGCAAAGGACAGACGAATATTGTCGAGGAAGTGGCGCACTCTGGCGATAACTAGTATACCTATACATACATATAACTTTCGTGCTTACATCTGCGCTAGGCGCGTTATACATATATTCTATCACCAAGGTCATGAAAAAAAAAACAGCCAGCCACCAGTGGCTGACTCACTCACGTACTCACTCGTACTCTGTAAACATTTGTCGGTGTCGGCCAAACTGGACTGGAATGGAAATTGAACGAAATGCGGAATCAGGCACATCCGTCCATCTCAAGGAAAAATACCAAGAGCAGTTTATTTTGCGCCTTTCGATGGCGCTTTCGATAGAAAAAAAATCGTCGCTGCTCATCATCAGGTTTTCGAGATGAAACGTTTTTTTCAATTTTTAAAATAGATAAATTTTCAGATATTTTTTTTTCGCGGCCGTATGATTGGTCTCTTTCGTTTAAATGGAACTAAAAGATTCGCCTTTTTACGGACTTTCCAACACATATTTTTTCAAAGAGCTTAGACCCTACGTTTCGGAGTTATTGATCATTAACGAATAAAAGGCAAAACACTCAATTTTTTATTTGTTTATTTTTTTCGAAACGGTTGAGCGCACTGTCTTCCCATTTCACTGAGGCATACTCCAGACATCCGAGCATAATGTCTGATTTTTTTGCGCCGCTACTCCCAAGGAAACGGGAGAAAATAAATCCGACGTCATAAAGGTAAACAATTTTCCGAAAAATGTTGTCGATACCGTCGCTCCGATTGCGGATTACGATTCGTACTCCGATTATGTTTTACGAGTGCTGGAGTGTATATGGTGTTTAATCTATGCTGGAGTTATTGCTTAGACAGTTTTGGATTTCTTGTGAAAGTGCTGCAGTTTTTGAACCCCGAACAATGTGTTCATATTTCCCCTTGTATATATATATATATATATAGTATAGTGTATATATCAGTGAACGAACCCCTCAGAACTATAGTGTATTTTTGCGTTGCCCGGTATTTTGTTTATTTTTCGAGTGTCTTCATATTTCCCCTTGTATATATATATATTTAGTAGAGTGTGTGTATATATATATATATATCAGTGAACAAACTCTCGCATAACTGTAGTGTATTTTTGAGTTGTTTTGGTTTTGTGTTTATTTTTTGAGTGCACCTATTGTTCAATATGGGTAAAACCTCGACATACAACAAAAATTGTTTTCGAGACGTTATAAACGAACAACTAGATCCAAAAAAACACTAACTAGACTTGCAAATAAACGACTTGCTACCGGTATTTTGGAAGAAATACTAGGTACAGTTGTGGAAACCGGACCTGTGGAAATTAATCCACCTACCACAATGTTCTTTGATGACGAAGAGCCATCTTCATCTTCTAGCCAGAGAATGGATAAAACAAATGAAGATACTCGTAGAAATGGAGAGCCTTCAGATAACGATGAATATAATTTTCAGCAGTGTACAATCGAAGATTATAATGAGTAAGTACACTCATTGAGAAGTCACTGAGTCACCACCGCGAAGACGCGACCCCCACTTGTCACCAAAATCACCCCACCGCCCGAAGATGACAAGTACGTCACCACCAACATCCCCGAGAAGGATGGAGGAATATTATAAAGGCGAAGAACACCCCATCACCGCATCAAGGAAGGATTCAATTTAGAAAATTATCCTGCAGCTAAGAAACTGCCTTTGACTCAACGTAAAAAAGAGCAAAGAGTAAGATTCGTGTTGGAATATTATCTGGAACTATTAGATTTCTGGCATGGTGTTAATTTCAAACACAAGAAGAGTTTTGAATTATAATATAAAGGTCATATTAGAGATTATAGATACCCAAACTCTCGTATTGTTGAACATTATACTCAAAAAATAGCTGGAGTTTTAATGCATCTAATAGGTAGAAATAATGCAGAGGTCTCCCGTGGTATATTGAAGAATATCATGCTACCATCAGTGACTGTCTTTCCCAAAAATGATTTTATATATCTGCATGACAATTGTCCTATTCATACAGCTACATATAATGATTTCAATTGGATGCAGTATCAAGATATGCGAGTTCTGCCTTGGCCTTCACACAGTCCGGATTTGAACCACATCGAAAATGTGTGGGGTTTGATTGTAAACAAAATGAATAGAGGCAATAATTCCTGTTGAACAGGAAAATGTTGAACAGCTATGAGAAAGAATTCAAGAAGGGTGGAAAGAATTAACTCCAAACTATACAGAAGTTTAAGTAGCATCAATGCTGGGAAGATTGAATAATGTAATAGACAAAAACATGTTAAATGTTTACGGTAGGTAATTAGAGGGAATTAACACTAGTGTTAGTATTAGCACTAGTGTTAGCATGTACCTACGTGTACCCTAACAATCATTCCCATTTACGATGTGTCCGCAAACCGTTGAAACAAAATCGTTGAATTATTTTTAAGTATTCGACGAAAAAATCACTTGGAATAATCAATTGTCTATTATAAAACGTTTATTCAAAAAATAGACGTTTAGCAAAATCTTTCACAATAAAAATGAAGTGCGCCACACAGTACCGCCAACCGCCAATGCCACCTAAATTCTAAGTTGTGCAGGTGGTATTGGAAGCGCTAGCTTAATAGTAATTCAGCAATGCAATTGCGCCACCTAGGACACAATGGCTGAACAAAACACCCACTGGAAACTAGCTGTTTACTACAGTACTCTCTAATTTCTATTTCAAATATGGCCGTTACAATTTAATTTGCCCAGTTATTGCGTTCACATCCAGCATGCACATCGGAATGTAAATTTGGTTCAAATTACGACCTTACCTCTGCATAACCCTTATATGTTATGCAGATGTATTGGAAATTTGAATTTAACTTATATTTCCCGTCCTAACTTTGAAAATTATGTCGGACAAAAATAACGTATTTCATCAATTTATTACCAAAAAACTAAACACACAAATGCGTTATAACGTATATCTGCACAATTCTCGAACATTTATGATTAATTTGTGGTATAATATAATGCATTTAATTGATTAACAAACGCGCTGGGTGTGAACGGGTAAGTGCCGAATTCGCTTGATTTTGTCCATGATAAATCCCAACCTTAAATCCGCCTCTAAGCGTAGGTTTATACTTTTAACAACTAATTAAAAATATCTTGAACTTAAAGTTTTAATTTTGATAAGTATATGACGTATTTAATATAAATCAACTAAAACCTATCCAGACACCCTTTACATAAGGTACTTCAAGAATCCGTCAAATATGTTTTTATAAACTTTTTGGTTTTTGAGATCAAGTGTCCCGCGTGCTCCTTTAATTTGGTGCAACCTCAGACGATTTGAGTACGGCGCGAGAACAAAACAGTTCCGGCATTACCGATTAGATGGCGCGGCGGAATTTACTTTCATTAATATCATTCTTTTGGGTTAATTTATTAACTGTAGATATGTAAATAAAGGATGTACTTCATAATTTGCTTTTACTTGCTGAATAAAACAGTTTTTACATAGTTTGTTAATGACGGCGGGAAAAAAATTCCTCCTTCGAGCGAGGCCGCAATTTCCGCTCACTTCATGTTTCAAGTGAGCGGCAAACAGTGAAAATAAAGCGGGCAAATATGATTTGCTGTGATTATTTTTATCCTGGAAATTTGTAAAGCTACGCATACTTATGTTGGGATTAATTAAAATCAATTGATTTTAATCATTAATAAATAGTAGTAGTGACTGTATTTGTTAGGGATATTATCCCTAACTGGCTATCGACCAACGGGGGTCCTTCTGCCGTGTGTTTTGTGTAAGTGTGTGTATTGAGTTAGGGCTTGTTACTCTAGAAATTCGCCCCCGATCTCTAGAGCGCCGTTAATGAGCTCCCAACGGCGAATGGCACTAGTTTCTCAGTACAAATGTACTACCTGTACTGGGGCTCGAACCCAGGTCTTCGTGCATGTTAAGCATTAATAAATATTAAATTGAAATTATTATATAAATCAAATTATAAATAAATTATGATTTAAATAGCAAAGGGAGGCCAAAGAAACCATAATGAAGGTCAGAAGTTGGAGGGAGGTTGCCAAGGACAGAGTGTTCTGAAAGGAGGGCGCCAAGATCCACATAGGGTTGTAGTGCCACAGGATGAATGAACTAATATTCAACATATTCAAGAACAATAACTTATAAAAAAAAGTAATGTAAATAGCAATCGTCTTTCTCCATATATTTATTTATATGAACTAATTTTTCAATATTTTTGCCCCACTTCTTTTTTGGTCTTCCGACTCTTCTCTTTCCTGTTATTTTTGTTTCCCATATCTTCTTTGTTTGGTTGTTGTCTTCTCTCCTGATTATGTGTCCCACCCATTGTAATTGTCTATTTTCTATCTGTTTATTGAGTTCTACCATTTCTAGTTCATTTCTGATGTCCATATTTTTCACTCTGTCTAGTTTTGTTAGTCCGTATACTTTCCTCAGGTATTTCATTTCAAGGGCTTGGATTTTGCTTTGCACGTTTGACAGCCGTATAGTAGGGTAGGTACAAATAGTACGTTGTACATTATAAGCTTGTTTTTTGGGATATTTTGTTGTTGTTTAGTATAATTTGGTAATCGTGTGAAAGGTTCTTGTCGTTGCTTGTATTCTGTTGTTTATTTCGGTTTCCATATTCCCTTTCCTTTCAATAATTGGTTCTAACAATTGTATGAGTTCTACTTGTTCTACTTTTTCGTTATTAATTGTAATGTTTATTGCTTCTTTAGTTTCTCCTATTTTGATTACCTTTGTTTTTGATATATTTGTATTTAATCCAGCTTTTTCCAGTTCAGTTTCCCATATGTTAATATTTGTTTGTAAGTCTCTCTTATTTTGTGCGATGATTGCCACATCGTCTGCGAAAATACATTCAGTTATTGTTGTGGGTTTTAGTTTGTTGTATCCTGTCATTGTTTTCTTTATCTTGGTTTTAATCTTCTTCATAATTTCATCCATTGCTATTATGAACAAAATGGGGCTTAGTCCACCCCATTGTCTCAATCCTTTTGTGGTTTTAAATTTCGTTGTGATTATGTCTCCGGTTCTAATACAATTTTCTGTGTTGTTACATATGCCTTTGATTGCCTTCCTCAGTTTAGGTTTTGTCTATCATTTAGTGTCTGCCACACAAGTGAAACAGTGGAACATTTTATTTTGAGATTAGTTTGTATAAGATACGAAAGATAACGAAAAATACATTGTAGGTATAGAAGACCATTTGTCTCTGAACTTAATTCCTCCCTTAATATTGATGAAGTTGCTCTTATTAATCTGAAATGTGGTTCAACATTTCTTCTCATGTAGATGACTTGCTATTCAATACCTATATATTGTACAATGACTGAGCAGTCAGCACTCATCTTTTTGAGAAATGTTCCGAGTAGTGTCCATTTTTTAAATATATATGATTGCAATATTTATTTCTCACAATATAGTGTTTCTAATTAAATTCCCTGTAGACAGAATTATTTGAGAGATGGTAAATTATAAGAGCTTTTGCAAACCAGAGTGGTGTAAGTAAGTTTCATAATAATAATAATAAGTAATTCAGACACTCCAGAAATATACTAGAGATGTTTTTCCTTGCATATTTCTGGACTTATCTGAATTTAGAAAAAAAAGACTTACCCCACTGTGGTGTCCAACGGCTAATATATCAGTATTATTAAATTGCATCTTTCTAAAGATATTGCCTCTATCTATAACATCTTTTAGGTTTTTACTGGCAAAGGTCACTTTTGATAAATACCATTTTAGTAACGGATCGAATTTAGGTAAAAGTAAAATTATTTCTAAAAAAATACCGTGATTCCGTTCTCAAATAACAATGTATTCACATATTTATAGTGATGAAAGTAATGACGAAATGCTAGCCCCTCTAGTCCCTCTAAGTAGTGTACCTAGGACAGTTCGGCCCCATTTTCCCATAAGGATTTACACAGGGGTCTGAAAGTACTTTTTTACCCCCTCTACCGCGATTTTGATCGAGGTCACCGCGCTTCTGATTGGTCCGTCTGATGTTTGGCGCGCAATTCAAAATGAACGAGCCGGCGGGGATGAGTCCAATTGTTTTATTTATTGAGTTCAATTAAACAATTTAATTGCGATAATGCAAGTTAGCAACAACGCCGTTCTTTCGCGCCTTGTGAATATGGTAATCGTCCCTCGCTCGAGCATGCAGGTAGACGATTTTTTATAACCGCGAAGAACGCGCCGTGTTTTCACTCGAATCCCCCGGCCTGACACCTTATTTATCGCTAAAGCCGGCCCAGCGGGCGCAGCTGTCTAATTATATCATGACATGTGTGTGGGGGGGGGGGATTCCCAACTTGTTCAAACTCGTATAATCGTGTTTATACACGCACTTTGTGGGGGTATATAAAGTAAAAGACATGGAACGCTTAGGCATTCTGTTTCCCAAAGTCGCTTAGTGCTTTTGGCCCAATATTTGTGCTACGTTTGAGTAATCGCCGTCGAGGAAATATTAAGGTAAGTTTGTATGCATGTACTAATAAAGTATTATTTTTGAATAATACAATTGATATGTGATTAGCATGAATTGAAGCTCGTTCAGCAACATAGTGGTGTGATACAAATTGTATACAAGTGTGAATTAAATCAAGTTTGTTATATTATTTTACTAGATATGTGCTTGGGAGATGACATATATTACTACTTTATTATTACTATTATAAAATAACTGAAAATTTGATAATCCTAAATTGTACTTGTACTTGGCACATTTGTTAAATAATTTAAATTATAATTGTTTTATGAAAAATATCTGGTACACTGTTACCAATTTAACTGGGCTTTCCCAAATTTTAAATCAAAGCTGAGAAAAAAAAGGATAAAAGGACTCGTACACGCATACAATTAACGCATTCGTGAACAAGTTGTATTCCATAAATTGTGTTCTATTCAGACGGTTGTAAATTAATGGTGCATTAATTTTGTTTATTCTACACTTTTGAAAACACATCAACAATTATTTAATATAATATTAATAATTAACCATCCAAGTTCAATTATATGAATTACCCACATGCAATTTAGTAAAATTATAGTTCAAGTAGTGGTAATATTCCTAATTAGCAACAAACAGCAATTTGAATGGAGAATGAAATTTTCAATAATAATTCACCACACTGCATTAGGCCAGGCATCAAGTTCAAATAAATTAAAAAATAGTACTCGACCTGCTCACAAGCGAGATAAGCCACAAAATGAGCATTTTAATGTGCCCTACCCGAGACCAACTGCACGATAACATACCACTGTAACCCTTACGAGTGTATCAATTTCAGGTTATAGTAATCCATGTGTACAAAGCTTGTTTAAGAAATATTAGTTGTGCTTCATTTTACATGTAAACATATGGGCAAAGTGAACAAATCCCTCAATTACAGGCAATTTTACATTGTTTCTTATGGTAAACAAGCACAAATTCAGCTCCTAAAGCTATTGTTTTTCTATCTATTCGCTGATTGGTTAAAATAACGAGCTCTGTGATCGGTTGAAAATTGTTTAAACCGGTGGGTGGAGGGTATATAAGCGCTGATTTTCGCCGATTTACTCATTCTTCTTGAATACTTTGTCGAGTGCACATCGCTAGCTCCCGAGCTCCTGCATTTAAAGTACTCCGAACCGAACCTAAACGCAAGTTTAATTCTAGTAATATGGCTTCAACATCAACTGAAAATCAGTCTTTTTCAAGACTTGTCGAGGAAACTCGAGCCCACGTGATCAACATCTGTGATGGTCCAGCGATCGAGCCTGCTATTAAGAAGTGTGGACGAGACATCCGCAAGATGAACGCTGCTTTAAAGGGGGCAAAATCTGTGGCAGAGAAGCAGCAAATAATCAGCTGCATATCACTCATGCAAGGATTCCGCTGTATGATGAAGGGTTTACGTGGGATTTATGGTGCAGGTTACAAACCCGCTCATCCAAACCGCGCAAATTACGCATTTATGCGTGTTAAATGGATTGACCAGCAGTCAGCTTTCAATAGCCGTTTGAGGACAGGAGCTGTAATCAATCTCCAACACAAAGACCCCACTGAATTCCTCCAGGATGCCCAGCAGTTGTTCACCAGGCGTATCAAGAACATCCTCAAGAAGGAGGCGTCGGTAAAAGTGAATGCTGTCTTCTGTGGGGAATTTTTGGTGTTGAAAGATGAGAAAGAAATCTACGATTTTAAATTCATCAACACCAAAAATTCCTCCATCTACCGCGACACCGATTTGGCGGAATGGTTTGCAGTCAACGTTGGGGGACCCATTTTAATGCAGTTGGAATAATTTCAAGTACGTTTAAAAAGATCGGCAGTAATAACGGTAAATTAAATCTATTTATTTTATTTTCCAGGAAAGGGATAGCGGCTGGAGTCTGGCTACGATTGTGAATATCATCTTCAACATAAAAAAATTCACACCTCAACTGGGATCGTCGTACATTGAGCTGCCAAAACAAATTAAGCTGAAAGAAGCCTGCGTCAACGTTCAAAATGCTGATGATGCATGTTTTGCATGGGCGGTGACATCGGCCCTCCATCCTGCCGCCAAGCACAGTGAGAGGACGTCGTCATACCCACACTACTCCGCCGTGCTGAAATTAAAAAATATTACCACGCCAATGACGGTGAAGCAGTTCCCCCGGTTCGAAGCCCAGAATAACGTGTCCATCAACGTGTACATCCTGGAGAAGTTGGGGAAGAAATTCAATACAGTACCCACCTATTTGACAAAGGTCAAGCAGGCAAAACACGTCAACCTGCTGCTGATCCAGGATGTTTACGATGGGGATGATGGCTGCACTCCACGATTCCACTATGTGTGGGTAAAGAATCTCAGCCGTCTGGTGTCATCACAGCTGAGCAAACATGATGGACGGAAATACTTTTGTGACCGCTGTTTGCATTACTTCCGATCCACCATCAAGCTGGCAGTCCACATCGAGAATTGCATTGCGATGAATGAATGCAAGGTCCGGCTGCCAACACCTGAAAACGCAAACATTGGGTTCAAGAACCACCAAAATAAGGAGGCTGCAGCGTATATCGTTTACGCAGACCTAGAGTGTTTGCTTACACCACCAGCACACATGTTGCTGGTAGCGGAGGGGCGGAGGGGCTTCTGTTGGGTACGGCGGGGCTTCAGGAGGGTCCACATACTAGCGCCCTGATTATAATGACCAGCAACATCACCAGCCCCTCCGCCCCTCCCGCCGCTCCTGTATCACACGTGTATCACGCCTGTATCACAGCTGTTGTTTGCTTTTGAAGGTGGTTGCGGTGGTGGTGGAGTCGGTTTATTGTGGTGGTGGCGGTGTTAAAAGCAGGTATAACAGATATCTGTAACAGCTCATATCGGCAGTTAGGCGATGTAGATAGGTCTCAGTCTGAGGCTGTCTTGCGTCAGTTCACTTCATGCCGTTAAGCAAGCAACATCTACATTTCATAAACAATATCATAAACAATTGCGCAGGAGCTCATAAGAGCTAATATAGGCAATGCATGCCTTGCAAGTTCTCTGCTATTCTATGAAGAAAGTCAGAGGGGTAATTGTGATGTTAGTGTTGTTATTGGGTCCATGGTGTATGATTCAACATTGCCCGTGCCGGTACATTTTTGGTGCACTGAAAAGTATGGTGACAGATACGATGCCTCCGTTGTCATTGCGCAAAAGAAACTCCATGCTGACATTTGCAAATGGGTATACAGTCCTTTGGTAACCTTTGCAACCGAAGAGGACGAAAGAAAAATGATATCGTACTATGAAGAATTTAAGGCATCTAATTCCACCAAGAACTACTTCCATGACGCTCCGATGTATCTTAAAAATATTCAATCTAATGTACATAAACGTGTGACAAGTTTAATTAAAAGATATAATGTAATTTAAGATGCTGAATAAATATGTCCTAAAATACTTTCAATAGCCTCATTGTTTTTCCCCTTAATTCTAATCCAATACTATGAAGCAAACCTTATATGTTGACCTTCCCACACTCTCCCGACCCCATCACACCTGCCCTACTGCTCATTCAAACCCCGCAACCTTTCCATAGCTATGCCTCACACCTATGTGTTATAGATATCTGTTTTTAATTTGATATAGCTATGTTTCACACCCGCCTGATATAGATATCTGTTTGATTTTATATGGCCCCCACACCCAGTGTCGCAGGTGTCGGCTTCATTCGATTAAATAAATAGCTATTGGGTTTTACTTCTATGTAAATAAAACATGCTAAATGTGTAAAATATTTATTTATAATAATAACAAAAATAGATATAACAATATAATAAAACTTAGTTCTATACATATTTTACATGCGTTGCATACAGGATCTGCAACAATTAATATATATGTTAACAATCATTTAATATAATACATATTATCAAATACATCATAAAGATACAACAGTTTGCGACCTCCAAGCTTTTTAATTAGTATTTAATTTATTTGATTAGCGAATATAAGTCATGTATACAGAGAGAGAGCGACATGATACATTTATCTGCATTAGAACGCTGATCCAATTAATCATAGATATGTACAACAGAATATAAATTAATTAAACATATGTATAGAGGAATACGTACAATAAAACTATATAAAAAAAAATACGGTGAGTAACAACAAAAGAACATACATATATACAAAATTATTCCAGTATTTTATAATGGCCCCAAGGCAGCGTTTCTACGGAGTTGTGGATGATAAACCGTTTGTTGTCGCGCGGACTGAGGTCAATTTTCGTCTGCACGATGGTTGTAACGTCATGATTCGTAGACATAAACAGTTTTTGCTGTACTGCTGTTTCTGTGTTCTCTCGCAAACACTTGATGTAATCATCAAAGGTGATGCGGTTCTTTACGATGTGCCTCTTGACACCATTAGCTTTCTTGTCTTTGTCATGTCCCTCAACCCGCAAAGCATACATCTTTGAGCGAAGACCCACAATCTCGGTCATCACCCTACCAGCGCTCTCATCTTTCATCAGACCAAGAACCTTTTTGTTGATGTGGGGGATTATATAAACGTTATCTACCGGATAGTCGCTTGTGTCATAGTAATTTTGAGCGTCGCATCGAATTACTACATACAAATCCGGACATTCCACCTCGTATATGAGTGAATCGGTATCTGTATAACAGATGCGGGCCTTATCACCGAATCGACTCCTCATATACGAGTAATGGAAGTGATATATTTTTAATTTTGATATATCGAGGATGCACATACCAACATATATGGGTTTGTTAAAGTAAACCTCGGTTTTATTCAGCTCTGTGGCTACTAAATTTTCGTCAAAAATTGTGCTCGATTTGAAGTTAGGTTTCGCGATCAATGCCTCAGCACCGCATCGACCCTCCCATTTAGTTAATAATTTCACAATGGAGTGTTTGCGGATATTCTCCATTGTCTTGCCAAATACAGCGTTGTTCATCAGTTTGAACAAATTCTTCTCAAAGTCGTTAGTGGCAGCTGTCCTCAGACGCGTATTTAAATCAATGTATGACTTAAGCCAGGTAGACTGCTTAAATTTCAACACACGATGAATTTTACTCAATTTCAACCCGTTTTCTAACGCCTGCTGCAAGTTGCGGTAATGTATGATGTAGCGTTCTTTGTTGAATAAAGTGCCCAATAATTTTGTTTCGCGAGAGTTTGGTGGCGCGCGGTGTTCTGGACAGAATGGAAGATCGCTATGCGAATCATGAATGGTGTGCGGATACTCTAAATCAACCTCAAGAATGTAACCGTCAGGGTGATCTGCAGGCACATTAAAATTAAAATTGTTTAAATTACCCTCTATCCACTCAAATCCACCATAAGGTAGGCATTGCCCATCCATATTGGTTGTTGTTGTCGTTGTAAATTAAAAATTTCGACGGCTTCCCTGAATCATAGCCAGGCATGTATTTGTTGTTGGCTGCTGCATACCTTTTAGAGCACTGACTCAACCCACCCCGGATACCACGCTCGACAAACAAAACCATCTCGATATCTGTTAGTAGTTCAAGATTAATCTCTGTATGTTTTAACATACAGTCCCACGTGTATTCGGGTAAGGTGTAATAATGGGCTGGGTCTAGACCGTAGGTTTTCAAACAGCTCGTGCGGAACTGTTCAAACACATCAGCCAACAGCAAAACATCTGTCTTTAAATATAAATCAGAGTATTCGCCTAAATTTCTACACCCGAAACTCACCCATACATTGCATACATGTGCATATTCACCATCGCTAAATTCGGTGTCAGTTAGTGAGTTATAAAATTTTGTTTTTTCCGGAATCTGAGGCTCGTCTAATTTCGACCATGAATCGACAAAATCGTAAGGGAATACACCTTTGCGAGTAAGCAAATTAAATTTCGATTCGTCTAAATCATTAAACTGTGATTTTAAATTTGGAAAAGTAGTTAAATATGATGCTAATGTTTCTAAACCGCTTGCCAAAAATCTGCATGAATCTATAAATCTAAATTTAACAAGGTTATCTGCGACATTTTTGGTGAATGAGATATAGGGTTCCTTGTTAATAGGAAGCAAATCAACACGACCCTCAAAATCTTTAGGTAGATTTTTAATGATGAAATGCACATCATAGCCGCTTAAATTGTGAAATACAACAGGTATCACGTGACTATCCTGGTAGTTAATGTTGCAATTCTCGTGTGCAGCCCCACGATACTTGCCGGTAAGGTGACAATGGTCCCGGACTCTGACATCGCGGATGTCAAAGTCTTGCTCGCAGATGTGACAGTGTGCAATTGACTGGAACTTCAGCTGTTGGGCGGGTGTAAGAGGCTCCATCGGAAGAGGACACAGAAACACAGGCTCAACATCTTCAGCGAGCTGCTTCATTTCGGCTGCAAACCATTGCCTGCAATCCTCACCACGGTAACTCCAGTAGAAATTCAGAGAACTGTCATATGAACATTTCACAAAATACGCTGCACTATGGGGCGTGTGGTCTTGCAATGTTGTTGATGTCGCTGTGGTTTTGCCGTCTGCTGGTGGTGTAAGCAAACACTCTAGGTCTGCGTAAACGATATACGCTGCAGCCTCCTTATTTTGGTGGTTCTTGAACCCAATGTTTTCGTTTTCAGGTGTTGGCAGCCGGACCTTGCATTCATTCATCGCAATGCAATCCTCGATGTGGACTGCCAGCTTGATGGTGGATCGGAAGTAATGCAAACAGCGGTCACAAAAGTATTTCCGTCCATCATGTTTGCTCAGCTGTGATGACACCAGACGGCTGAGATTCTTTACCCACACATAGTGGAATCGTGGAGTGCAGCCATCATCCCCATCGTAAACATCCTGGATCAGCAGCAGGTTGACGTGTTTTGCCTGCTTGACCTTTGTCAAATAGGTGGGTACTGTATTGAATTTCTTCCCCAACTTCTCCAGGATGTACACGTTGATGGACACGTTATTCTGGGCTTCGAACCGGGGGAACTGCTTCACCGTCATTGGCGTGGTAATATTTTGTAATTTCAGTACGGCGGAGTGGTGTGGGTATGACGACATCCTCTCACTGTGCTTGGCGGCAGGATGGAGGGCCGATGTCACCGCCCATGCAAAACATGCATCATCAGCATTTTGAACGTTGACGCAGGCTTCTTTCAACTTAATTTGTTTTGGCAGCTCAATGTACGACGATCCCAGTTGAGGTGTGAATTTGTTGATGTTGAAGATGATATTCACAATCGTAGCCAGACTCCAGCCGCTATCTCTTTCCTGGAAAATAAAATAAATAGATTTAATTTACCGTTATTACTGCCGGTCCTTTTAAACGTACTTGAAATTCCTCCAACTGCATTAAAATGGGTCCCCCAACGTTGACTGCAAACCATTCCGCCAAATCGGTGTCGCGGTAGATGGAGGAATTTTTGGTGTTGATGAATTTAAAATCGTAGATTTCTTTCTCATCTTTCAATACCAAAAATTCCCCACAGAAGACAGCATTCACTTTTACCGACGCCTCCTACTTGAGGATGTTCTTGATACGCCTGGTGAACAACTGCTGGGCATCCTGGAGGAATTCAGTGGGGTCTTTGTGTTGGAGATTGATTACAGCTCCTGTCCACAAACGGCTATTGAAAGCTGACTGCTGGTCAATCCATTTAACACGCATAGATGCGTAATTTGCGCGGTTTGGATGAGCGGGTTTGTAACCTGCACCATAAATCCCACGTACACCCTTCATCATACAGCGGAATCCTTGCATGAGTGATATGCAGCTGATTATATGCTGCTTCTCTGCCACAGATTTCGCCCCCTTTAAAGCAGCGTTCATCTTGCGGATGTCTCGTCCACACTTCTTAATAGCAGGCTCGATCGCTGGACCATCACATATGTTGATCACGTGGGCTCGAGTTTCCTCGACAAGTCTTGAAAAAGACTGATTTTCAGTTGATGTTGAAGCCATATTACTAGAATTAAACTTGCGTTTAGGTTCGGTTCGGAGTACTTTAAATGCAGGAGCTCGGGAGCTAGCGATGTGCACTCGACAAAGTATTCAAGAAGATGAGTAAATCGGCGAAAATCAGCGCTTATATACCCTCCACCCACCGGTTTAAACAATTTTCAACCGATCACAGAGCTCGTTATTTTAACCAATCAGCGAATAGATAGAAAAACAATAGCTTTAGGAGCTGAATTTGTGCTTCTTTAACATAAGAAACAATGTAAAATTGCCTGTAATTGAGGGATTTGTTCACTTTGCCCATATGTTTACATGTAAAATGAAGCACAACTAATATTTCTTAAACAAGCTTTGTACACATGGATTACTATAACCTGAAATTGATACACTCGTAAGGGTTACAGTGGTATGTTATCGTGCAGTTGGTCTCGGGTAGGGCACATTAAAATGCTCATTTTGTGGCTTATCTCGCTTGTGAGCAGGTCGAGTACTATTTTTTAATTTTTATTCATAATGTACACGTCAAAAGCTTTCATTTGAATACCATGAAGCCCTATTTTGAAACACCGGAAGTAGCACTTCCGGTCACGATTTTTCATTTTATGGACCGGATGTTGACTTCCGGTCGACATGTTTTATTTTCTGTGGACCGGATGTTCACTTCCCTATTGACCCTATTGACGCCCAACGAATACGAGGATGCTAGTCTGATTCTTAATAATTATACAATATATTTAAACTATTTACACCAATGACGCTTTCAGTTTCATTCGGATCCTGCCTAGACTTGATGCCTGGCCTAATGCAGTGTGGTGAATTATTATTGAAAATTTCATTCTCCATTCAAATTGCTGTTTGTTGCGAATTAGGAATATTACCACTACTTGAACTATAATTTTACTAAATTGCATGTGGGTAATTCATATAATTAAACTTGGATGGTTAATTATTAATATTATATTAAATAATTGTTGATGTGTTTTCAAAGGTGTAGAAAAAACAAAATTAATGCACCATTAATTTATAACCGTCTGAATAGAACACAATTTATGGGATACAACTTGTTCACGAATGCGTTAATTGTATGCGTGTACGAGTCCTTTTATCCTTTTTTTTCTCAGCTTTGATTTAAAATTTGGGAAATTTAGCCCAGTTAAATTGGTAACAGTGTACCAGATATTTTTCATAAAACAATTATAATTTAAATTATTTAACAAATGTGCCAAGTACAAGTACAATTTAGGATTATCAAATTTTCGGTTATTTTATAATAGTAATAATAAAGTAGTAATATATGTCATCTCCCAAGCACATATCTAGTAAAATAATATAACAAACTTGATTTATATACAATTTGTATCACACCACTACGTTGCTGAACGAGCTTCAATTCATGCTAGTCACATATCAATTGTATTAATCAAAAATAATACTTTATTAGTACATGCATATAAACTTACGTCAATATTTCCTCGACGGCGATTACACAAACGTAGCACAAATATTGGCTAGTGTACCCAATATTTGTGCTACGTTTGTGTAATCGCCGTCGAGGAAATATTGACGTAAGTTTGTATGCATGTACTAATAAAGTATTATTTTTGATTAATACAATTGATATGTGACTAGCATGAATTGAAGCTCGTTCAGCAACGTAGTGGTGTGATACAAATTGTATATAAATCAAGTTTGTTATATTATTTTACTAGATATGTGCTTGGGAGATGACATATATTACTACTTTATTATTACTATTATAAAATAACCGAAAATTTGATAATCCTAAATTGTACTTGTACTTGGCACACTACCCCCACACTACAAGCACCCCCCCCCCCCCCCCCATCACACATGTCATGATATAATTAGACAGCTGCGCCCGCTGGGTCGGCTTTATCGTTAAATAAGGTGTCAGGCCGGGGGATTCGCGTGAAAACACGCCGCGTTCTTCGCGGTTATAAAAAATCGTCTTCCTGCATGCTCGAGCGAGGGACGATTACCATATTCACAAGGCTGGACTCATCCCCGCCGGCTCGTTTATTTTGAATTACGCGCCAAAAATCAGACGGACCAATCAGAAGCGCGGTGACCTCGATCAAAATCGCGGTGGAGGGGGTAAAAAAGTACTTTCAGACCCGTGTGTAAATCCTTATGGGAAAATGGGGCCGAACTGTCCTAGGTACACTACTCCTCTAGTAGTAGTCTGTACAAGTAATTTAACTAAATATATATATATATATATATATATATATATCCCACTATCTTTACGCCGTCCTCACATTGACATTTTGTTATTTTTACGGCGTCCTTCGCTTTGGAACGTCCGAATATGGACGCTCTAATGTATCGCCTTTAAAAAAAATTCTATTGCCGTTATGCACCATTTAGAATCGATTGGCGAAAATCGACTTGGACGCGGTATGGATAGCCACATGGTTTTCTTTGTATATTTTTGTATATATTAGTTCACGTTATTGACATTGGTGGCGCTGTAGTTGGAAGCGTATATTGAAAAGTTGATATACAAATTTTCATTATGCGACCATAGAGCATCCGACTGACGGCAACACTGTATCGAGACTGCTCCTTTCAGCTAGTTATTCAATCGTGTTGTATGAGTGAGAACCGAATTACGTTTCTCTCTTTATACGCAAGCCGCTACATCAACAGTAGCGGCTCATTGTAGTGAATGAAATTTTATAGGTAAGGGTTGTGGCTTTAAGAAAAACGCTCTGGTTTTGTATATCAAGTTCACAACGAAGCGTCTTAAAGATAAACGCAACCAAAAAACACATTGATACTTAAAATGTCTTTTTCGTTAAATATAATAATTTAAATGGTTACTTTTGGTAAAATTAAAATAATATTAATAATAAAGTATATTTAATTTTTAAACGTGATTTTAATTAAATATATTTGAATATATTGGTTAATATTTGAATTGTTGGTGCATATTTCTTTAATTTTGGTTTGATTTTAAAGCAAATTTGTGTCATCAGAATTTATTATGGTTTAAGAAACATAAAATATCCCAATCGAAGCTCAATAAAAGTTTGAAATTTGAAGTTCTGCTAATGTTGATTTAATTTACACAAATAGAACAAAATCACAAGGGTGCCCTTATATAAGTGATTATAAAAGTTCTCGTAATTTCCTTTGTAATCGATTCAAATTGAATTCATATTTAATCATATTACTTATTATTTCCCCAAATGATCACCCCTTCCTATTCTAACAAAATACTTGGCTTTTACGTGTTGTTCAATGTTTATACCGGAGTATGAAATTGTTGTAAAATTACTACTAAACGTCTCAATTAATTTCAGTAATTTTTCGTGGTTTTATGTTAAATTAATTCATACAAAATATGGATATTCCGATCCCTTACATGGTTAATCAAGCAATTCTCTGCAATAAAGGATTAGCAACGCCTAAATGTTCTTGACAACAATGCGATGCGTTTGGATGCACTTGCCGGAAAACCGGCTTTCGTACATTTATTCTCCCATGAAATTGTCCAGCACGAAGAAAATTTTGTTCCAATATTCCAAATTTATTTTTGTTCGCCGACGGTAAATGAAGATAAGTTTCATTAAATTTTCTGCAAGTTCGAAGAATAGTTCTGTCACACTTGTCCTGTATTAAATATATATATACTGTATTAAATAAATTTATATTTTCTACATTTGTGCATTAATTAATCATTAAACATACATCATTAAATAAACTATTAGTGAAGCTGTACCTAACCGAAAATTTAAAATTTAATGCTATTGATAATGGTAAAAAACATAAAAAAACATGAAACATGTCTGTTATGATTTAAGATCGTTTTTATAATCAATTTTAAAATCAAGGAATTTTCAAAATAACTGGCTTGGTGGGAGGGGCGGGGGGCTGGGTGTTGACGAAAAAAAATGGCAACCCTGTCTTTATTTAATTCTGTATCGGAATTAAATACACAGAAGTACTACTAATTGTTAATCCTAAAAAAATGCAACTGTAATTTCTATGTGGAAGTAGTTTTAATTAATTTTATAAATACTACAATTACACCTACAACAGGACTATTTTACCTTTTCTGATTAATGCGGTTCCCAGTATCGCCGGGGGTTAATATTTTGCAGACATACGTAGAAAAAATAAGGAAGCTGGGAAAAAATCCGGCGAAGCCGTAAGTGAAACAGGAGGGGGTTGAGAGAGCAAAATCTGTCAATCGTGGTGTTTATTTTTCCATCGCAATTAAATTTAACATACTATTAGTGAACTAGTAGGGCATCCTATAAAGAATTACAGCCCTGAATTCTATAAGGAAGTAATTTTAATTAATATTTGAACTAATACTAGAATTACACCTAAAACCCGACGATTTTATCTTTTGGGACTAATGGGGTTCCCGTTGTAGCAGAGGGTCATCTTTTGCAGATAAATGTAGAAAAAAATAAAGAAGTTCAGAAAAAATACGGCAAAGCTCCAAGTGAAACATGAAGGGGTGAGACGCAGGGGTGCCGAAAAAATATGTAAACCCTGTTGTTTATTTTTCTATCGTAATTAAATTTAACATGCTATTAGTAAACTATTAGGGAGTCCTATAAAAAAAATTACAGCCAAATTTTTTGATTAATTTTTGAAAATTAATATGTAATTAAAATTTTCTTATGAATGGTGTTCCCGTTGCCGCAGGGGTCAAAAAAAAGACGGCGAAGCCCTATGTGAAACAGGTGGGGATCAGAGTGCAGGGGGTGCCGAAAAAAAATGGTATTTTTCTATCGAAATTAAATTATACATAGTACTACTACTTCATGTATATCCTATAAAATATTTTTTCGGCGAACTGAAAATCATCAAAATATCGATTCGTTTTATTTTATCTCTGTTAAACATACCATAATTATTGAGAAATACTTTCAAATACAGTTAAATTTACAACTTCATTTGACTAACTAGCACTAATAAAACATATTTGTTTAAGTGTTATATTTTTTTTCCCAGGGCAATCTTTAATTTTTCACAATTTTGTTATCAAGCAATTTTGTTACCGTTTCATTCTAAAAAACAATAATAAAGGCTCCAGAGAGGAACTTTCTTACTTTTTACTTTTATTTTACATTTGTTCTCCAAGCAGTCTTTAATATTATCCTTTTTTTGTATTTAACAGGTATTTACGTCGATTTTCTTAGAAATTTTTGTTATGCAACCGCGTGGAATTTTTAGATATTCGAAGAGAAAAACAAACGAAGGGAAAAACAATGGTAAAAAATATAAAATACATGAAGCATGTATTACTTGTTATGATGCCACGTGCACATATGGAATTAAATACTGAAAAAAAAATACTTTTAAGAAATTTTCTAAATAACTCTAAATAACTGTCAAACCCCTCATTTTAGCGATAGGTTTGTTTTACACTTCTGTGTAGAAAACTGTTTTATATATTACCCCGTCATACAAAGGTATATGCCATTCCATTAAAAAAAAAATGGCGACTCTTTAACGTGTAAATAAATAAACTTTTGAAATAGTACTGGTAAAATATCAACATGTTCGAACCATTGTAATGATAGAGCCATGCTGCTGCTACTGTATGCAAGAAAGTTTAAGTTTATATTCATTCATAAGATAAGTAATGATTTTTTAAATCGTCTGTTGCGAGCAAATATATACGAAATTAATGTTTTCCTCAAAAACTACTAAACATAAGTGCCCAACAGGCTTAACAAAATATATATAGAAGTGAATGAGTTATCCGAATATGTAAAAATATGCAGCATGTTCTATTTGAAATAACAAAATTGATGGCCACTTGATAGAATTGATAGAAACATGTACGTATTTTCATTTGGAAGATCGCGATGAACCATGTGTATGATTAATTTCTACTTTTTATTTCAAAAGGAACCCCATAATCTTTGAACCAATAACTTACGGGGCACACCCTGTATACATATAAATAGATTTTATATTATACATATATAACGCATGAAACGTATTTGGAGTTCTATTCACCAATACCTTCATCAATAGAATTGTTAGTCTCAAAACTTTAGGATTATTGGTTGAAATAGGATAATGGCAAGATCGTAAAATATTTTATTCTTTATATTCGTTATAATCGTACATATTTTTATTTCGTTCTTCTTCTCGCTTCGTTTGCTCACAAGAGTTTGATAACAGATCATTTAATGATTTTTATCCTCAGAGCACGTCGTGAATCCTTTATTAATAAAATTAGTAACGAAATTAATAAGAACGAGTACAAGTATGTTTATAAAGTAGCGATAGATAGATAAACTGACTGATAGAATGACTTTTACAGCACAGAATTCACTTGAACTATAGACGTAAACATTGATGCGGCATTACTGTAGTAAAGTAGCAATGGAAATTAGCAAAAAAGATTTTATTGGCAAGGGCGCTCTGTGACCTTGGCACCTGTGGGCGCTGCACATATTGCACATATACGCGATGCGGCTCCTCTGAATATCGGGGCGATCCTATGCCCAGCGCATCCAGACAGTCGGCAACACCGTCGGACTCTTGAAAGCGTCTAACTGAACGGAAATATATACAAATTGACGCCGCATGGTAGTCGTTTGTACAAAATATATACGCAGGACGTTTTATGGATAGTACACTGAAAACCGGACGTTCTAATGATAGTAGCCTGAAAATAAATATACGTGGACGTCATAAGGAAGAATTATGAAAGGAGTTCATAAAGATGCAGGATGTATATATATATATATATATATATATATATATATATATATATATATATATATATATATTATTCACAGTAATACTTGTTTGACCTCATGGGCACTTTCTGCATTTGAAAACAACAAGTATACTCGTAGTATATTTATACATTTAATTTTAGGCATGTAGCTTTCAACGTATTTTTCTTGTATCTTCCTTTTCTCGTGTCCTTGAATGCGCTGACAAGTATTTTTCATATTGTTCATTCCATCCTTCACAAAAGAACTATACTTATTATCATCTATACACCATTCAAACATTACAAAAATGCATTTTTTAAACACTATGAAAGCCATCCCCTATTTTCTTTATCTTCTCGACAAAAAAAAACACATTTATTATACAGTGTGTGCCTAAAGTATGGAATAAATTCATTAAAAGGGAAATTAAAAAATTAGCAAAAAATCCTCGAACACGTCGATTTTCTATGATAAATATACACATTTTTGCATGACAGTCGATCTTCAACCATCATTTGTTTTTGAGTTATGACGTCATCTATTATTTTTTAAATGACAACCCCCTATTTTTGTTCTTGATTTTGAGAGATCTTTTCATTGTCAAAGTGACAGTATAAAAATGTTGCCATGTTACATAAGAAATTTTTCGAGTAAATGACAATTAAAAGTGAAAAACGGCAAATCATGAATAATGAAGCAAAAACGTCATCCGATTTAGTTTTTCAAAGTGTTTGAGGTTGAATCAAACAATAACCCCGCGCGCTATTACAAGCCGTCTGCTATTAGCCTAAGCCGTACAAAACTATTCTTGCAATTTCAGCATAATAGCACATTTAACTGTCACACAAAAAAACTGAAATTTTAATCATTCTCATCAGATGTAGGGATAAGAACTTTAGTGCTGGCGGAGCGATGCGTCTGCAAGTCCCTAATGAAACAGGGATTTCCTAAAAAAAACAATACGGAATTATGCCGACGCGAGCGGCATAAGGCAATGCACGTGTTCATATAAACTGCGAAAGTTAACCTTGAAGGCAGCCCGATCTAGCCGAGTTCTAACGAAGTACGCCTCGGTACAAATCAAACACACAAACCATCAGAGCCGCCTGGGCGGCCACTCACGGCGTACAAATGATATCCTACCCCCTTAACCCATTAACCAGTTCGCTCGCGGATCATCATTCCGTTGACGGTCAGTCTCGAATCGTCGGTGGTGATCAGCCTGATCAGGCGGTTGATATGCATATGGGACTCCCGGTCCCCCCGTTAAACTTTCTGGCCGTCTTAATAGATGTCGCCATGAGTGCCGGAGGTTGTCATACGTGTGGACAGATGTCCCCACGGTCCCATAAAATTTGCACACCTATAACGAGAGTGTAGTAGTGAAAGTGACGCGCATGCGCATATGCACAACGAGTCACGTGAAACGAGCCCGTCCCAGAGGATCTTTCGGGGTCACGTCTAAATAATCCCGCTCGCCCACCATTTTACAGCGAATTTCACGATCAAGCGCCATTGCTAACAGATTGTTTCGAAGCTTTTTTCAAAGCTGTTATTGAAGTTATCTGCTGTTTAAATTATTAATCGTAAGTATAAAACTACATTCGCTACCTGTAAATTAGTTGAATTGGTAAATAAAATACTAGGTTGTTTGAGCTTCACAGATTAATTGCTAATAACCAACAATTGTTTCGGCACAAAAGGCTGATTAATAATGATGTGGCGAAACAATTGTTGCAGTTATCATCAATAAATCCGTGAATCCCAAACAACCTAGTGTTTTATTTATCACATCATGTATTTGCTTCATCAATCTACTACTCAATTAATAATTAACTTGTTTGCTCGCTAATGCGTTCAAGGTTCTGGTCTGCCCTAATGGCAATTTGTCATACCCAGGGCTGAAGGAACCGAAAATATAATCAAGAGTCATATTCAATCTTCCAAACGAACCGTTATGTTTTAATCGATCAACGCTACACAGTCTAACTCGACCTTGTTTATGTTTTTCAGATGAATTCGCAATTCCCAACTAACAAAAATGATACCTAAGATTAATCTACCACTGCACAATGTCCATATGCAAGCGAAAAATTCTTCTAGCATAGCTCCACAGCCTGATTCTCTACTGCGCGACACAACACCAGCACTTGGAATTGTCTCACCTGAGCCTCATCGCCGGACACCAGGTATTGAATTCAGCAAAATTTACTTTAATAGTAACAATGTGTTATCAATTGTCCCTCTTCTAGGAAAGACCAATGTCTTGTTTAAAAGGGCGACTTCAAGTTTGATTACTAATCTATACAACAGATGGCTCATGAAGTACTGGAATAATAAATTAATTCTTAGTATCTGAAAACATCCGCTAGAGCAGATTTGGTTAATTCTGCATTTACCAGGTAGGTCGCGCTGCTTCACGCAGAACGGTAACGATATACAGTCGATGTATTTCGTTAGTACTCGTTACATGGTTGCATGGTTACAGTGTTGTAGTTGTTGATACGGCCTTGTCTTTTTGTTGGCGTATCAAGTTTCCACCTGTAACATGGGTCGAGCGCGCTCGAGTAAAAATAAGTCAAACCAGGCTGTATTTAATGGTATAGGAGAAATGGAAACACATAAAAAAGAGTTACTTCTCCCAGGAAACTGTCAGAGTGCGCTGAGAACTTGTAAATGTAGTAAACTATAATAAAATAGTAAACTGTAGTGATCGCATTCAATCGCATATTGTTTGTCTGTGTTAGTTAGCATATCGCGCCGGACGCGCCTGATCCCGCCAGATTGCGTTTTAATGGCTGCCGCTTTTGCATGTGCTTTGAACAAGTTTATTGAAATTGTTTTTAAGGGCTATAAGGTAGTAGTTCATAGTGTATAGTAGTTAATTTTGTTGCGATGTCCACAATGCAACCCCCAGGTGTCTACAAATACCGATGCAAAGCTCCAAATTGTAAAAACGCATACTATACCAAAGTAAGTAACCTAACCTACAAAAACAAAAGCTTTTTCCTATTTCCAACTTCTGTAGAGACTAGAAATGCTTGGTTTGAGGCTATACGGATAGGAAGTGGTGTTCCATTTAATTCTGAATCTATAAAAATTTATCTATGCCAAGACCACTTTGCCGATGAATTTTTTCAAAGTTCTCTTAAAAATAGATTAATTGTTTCCAAAACTGTAGTACCTTCAATTTTTTCTAAAAATTTACAGCAAATTCCAAATGTAGAAGCGAATCTAGACATTCCTTCCACCACTGGGGATGTTCCTCCTATATGTGATGTAGCAGGATCTGTTCGAGGTTCATCCTACATTAGTACAAATGTGTTGCCCACTTTGCCAGTCAGACGTTCATTAAATTCAGAATTTAATTTTTCTTTAAATCGCACTGAATCTCAACAACAAATTCGAAATGTAGAAGCTAATCTAGAGATTCCTTCCACCAGTAGGGATGTTCCTTCTATATGTGATGTAGCAGGATCTGTTCAAGGTGCATCCTACATTAATACAAATGTTCTGGCCACTTTACCACCCAAAAGTTCATTAAATTTTTCTTTAACTAGCGGTGAATCTCAATTACAAAAGAAATTTAAACGTGGTAAGAGAACTTTATTGCAATCTTTAGATGTTTCTCGAGTTTCCCAGTTAAGTCCAAGAAAGAAATTATGTTACAATACTAATCGAGCGCAATTAGTCAGAATAACAAAATTGAAAAATATTATAAATAAGAAAAATACGAAGTTACAAGACATTTATAAATTTTCATTTACGAAACTATTTTCTAATGTTGTACATAAATTAGATCCGGCAGGAGTTAAATTTTTGGACTCACAAGTTGCAAATGCTTCTAGAAAACGACCCTCATATACTTCACAGAACAAAGCACTTGCATTAGCAATTTATAAGAGAGGTCCACGTTGCTATAGATTTTTGGAAAAATATTTAAAATCTGTTCCTTTCGAAACTGGCATAAATAAATCTATTTTCCAAAAACTGTCTAAGAGAGTCGAAAAAATGAACCCATTGGAAAATGTTTGTATTCTAATGTTCGATGAAATATCGTTATCTACGGGTTGCACTTATGTAAAGTCGATGGATAAAGTTACAGGGTATGTGGACCTCGGCTCTCTTGGCAGGCGCAATCAACTTGCTAACCATGCTTTGGTCTTCATGGTTCAGGGTTTAAAGAAAAGGTGGAAACAACCCATTGCTTACTATTTCACTAAAGATGTTATCGGAACAGATCATTTAAAAGTTTTAATTAAAGAAATTATTTCTGCTCTTCAGGCAACCGGATTGAATGTGATCGGCACCGTTTGTGACCAGGGTACTACCAACGTTGCTGCTATAAAGAAATTAATATGTGAATCCAGAAGTGAAACTCTTGATCATTTTGTGGTTAACGGATCTAAAATATTTCCGATTCATGATGTTCCTCATCTTCTGAAAAATACTCGGAATAGTATGCTAAAATATAATATTTTATATGATACCAACAAATTTGCAAAATTCAGTCATATTAAACAATGCTATGCAATAGATAAAACTAGGAGATTTCAGGGTTTAAGAAAATTAAGAGACTGTTATCTACAATTAAATAACAGTGCTGTAAAAATGAAAGTTTCAATTGCAGCTCGTACACTTAGCGCATCAGTAGCAGCCGTAATTGAATCAATGTGCTCCAATTCACAATTGTTACCAGCCGAGGCAATTCACACTGCTGAATTTGTCGAGGATATTAATAATTTATTTGACAGTTTCAATGCAAAATTTTTAAATATAGAAGGGAGACAATCATTAAAGACGTGTATCAATACCAAATCACAACATTTGAAATTTTGGCGTTCCATGCTTAAGAAAATTAGAGGGTGGAAATTTGTGGATATTGATAATAATAAAATTAAGGACAGTTTACCAGTGAAAAGGGGATGGATCCAGACTATAAATGGGGTTCAGGCCATTTGGGATACATGTCAAGGATTAGGCTTTAAATACTTACGCACAAATTTGTTAAATCAGGATCCTGTGGAAAATTTATTTGGAGTTGTTCGTCAGTGTACTGCAGCTAACAATAATCCAGATCCATATCAATTCGTATCTTCATTAAAAACTGCAGTTTTAAATAATTTGGTTGCACCGCATAGCTCACATTCAAACTGCGAAAAAGATGAAAGCAGTATTCTAGATAATCTACAAGATTATTTTGAAGTAGAACCTGAGGATTTGTACAATAACACAAATGCAACATTTGAACTGGGGAAGAATGAATTGCATGATTTTCAGTTAACGTTTGTAACAGAATCACAGATTTCCGATGCCAATTTTGATACACAGGCTACTGCATATGTTTGTGGCTTTCTAATAAAAAAACATGTCGAGTCACGTGAAACGAGCCCGTCCCAGAGGATCTTTCGGGGTCACGTCTAAATAATCCCGCTCGCCCACCATTTTACAGCGAATTTCACGATCAAGCGCCATTGCTAACAGATTGTTTCGAAGCTTTTTTCAAAGCTGTTATTGAAGTTATCTGCTGTTTAAATTATTAATCGTAAGTATAAAACTACATTCGCTACCTGTAAATTAGTTGAATTGGTAAATAAAATACTAGGTTGTTTGAGCTTCACAGATTAATTGCTAATAACCAACAATTGTTTCGGCACAAAAGGCTGATTAATAATGATGTGGCGAAACAATTGTTGCAGTTATCATCAATAAATCCGTGAATCCCAAACAACCTAGTGTTTTATTTATCACATCATGTATTTGCTTCATCAATCTACTACTCAATTAATAATTAACTTGTTTGCTCGCTAATGCGTTCAAGGTTCTGGTCTGCCCTAATGGCAATTTGTCATACCCAGGGCTGAAGGAACCGAAAATATAATCAAGAGTCATATTCAATCTTCCAAACGAACCGTTATGTTTTAATCGATCAACGCTACACAGTCTAACTCGACCTTGTTTATGTTTTTCAGATGAATTCGCAATTCCCAACTAACAAAAATGATACCTAAGATTAATCTACCACTGCACAATGTCCATATGCAAGCGAAAAATTCTTCTAGCATAGCTCCACAGCCTGATTCTCTACTGCGCGACACAACACCAGCACTTGGAATTGTCTCACCTGAGCCTCATCGCCGGACACCAGGTATTGAATTCAGCAAAATTTACTTTAATAGTAACAATGTGTTATCAATTGTCCCTCTTCTAGGAAAGACCAATGTCTTGTTTAAAAGGGCGACTTCAAGTTTGATTACTAATCTATACAACAGATGGCTCATGAAGTACTGGAATAATAAATTAATTCTTAGTATCTGAAAACATCCGCTAGAGCAGATTTGGTTAATTCTGCATTTACCAGGTAGGTCGCGCTGCTTCACGCAGAACGGTAACGATATACAGTCGATGTATTTCGTTAGTACTCGTTACATGGTTGCATGGTTACAGTGTTGTAGTTGTTGATACGGCCTTGTCTTTTTGTTGGCGTATCAAGTTTCCACCTGTAACATGGGTCGAGCGCGCTCGAGTAAAAATAAGTCAAACCAGGCTGTATTTAATGGTATAGGAGAAATGGAAACACATAAAAAAGAGTTACTTCTCCCAGGAAACTGTCAGAGTGCGCTGAGAACTTGTAAATGTAGTAAACTATAATAAAATAGTAAACTGTAGTGATCGCATTCAATCGCATATTGTTTGTCTGTGTTAGTTAGCATATCGCGCCGGACGCGCCTGATCCCGCCAGATTGCGTTTTAATGGCTGCCGCTTTTGCATGTGCTTTGAACAAGTTTATTGAAATTGTTTTTAAGGGCTATAAGGTAGTAGTTCATAGTGTATAGTAGTTAATTTTGTTGCGATGTCCACAATGCAACCCCCAGGTGTCTACAAATACCGATGCAAAGCTCCAAATTGTAAAAACGCATACTATACCAAAGTAAGTAACCTAACCTACAAAAACAAAAGCTTTTTCCTATTTCCAACTTCTGTAGAGACTAGAAATGCTTGGTTTGAGGCTATACGGATAGGAAGTGGTGTTCCATTTAATTCTGAATCTATAAAAATTTATCTATGCCAAGACCACTTTGCCGATGAATTTTTTCAAAGTTCTCTTAAAAATAGATTAATTGTTTCCAAAACTGTAGTACCTTCAATTTTTTCTAAAAATTTACAGCAAATTCCAAATGTAGAAGCGAATCTAGACATTCCTTCCACCACTGGGGATGTTCCTCCTATATGTGATGTAGCAGGATCTGTTCGAGGTTCATCCTACATTAGTACAAATGTGTTGCCCACTTTGCCAGTCAGACGTTCATTAAATTCAGAATTTAATTTTTCTTTAAATCGCACTGAATCTCAACAACAAATTCGAAATGTAGAAGCTAATCTAGAGATTCCTTCCACCAGTAGGGATGTTCCTTCTATATGTGATGTAGCAGGATCTGTTCAAGGTGCATCCTACATTAATACAAATGTTCTGGCCACTTTACCACCCAAAAGTTCATTAAATTTTTCTTTAACTAGCGGTGAATCTCAATTACAAAAGAAATTTAAACGTGGTAAGAGAACTTTATTGCAATCTTTAGATGTTTCTCGAGTTTCCCAGTTAAGTCCAAGAAAGAAATTATGTTACAATACTAATCGAGCGCAATTAGTCAGAATAACAAAATTGAAAAATATTATAAATAAGAAAAATACGAAGTTACAAGACATTTATAAATTTTCATTTACGAAACTATTTTCTAATGTTGTACATAAATTAGATCCGGCAGGAGTTAAATTTTTGGACTCACAAGTTGCAAATGCTTCTAGAAAACGACCCTCATATACTTCACAGAACAAAGCACTTGCATTAGCAATTTATAAGAGAGGTCCACGTTGCTATAGATTTTTGGAAAAATATTTAAAATCTGTTCCTTTCGAAACTGGCATAAATAAATCTATTTTCCAAAAACTGTCTAAGAGAGTCGAAAAAATGAACCCATTGGAAAATGTTTGTATTCTAATGTTCGATGAAATATCGTTATCTACGGGTTGCACTTATGTAAAGTCGATGGATAAAGTTACAGGGTATGTGGACCTCGGCTCTCTTGGCAGGCGCAATCAACTTGCTAACCATGCTTTGGTCTTCATGGTTCAGGGTTTAAAGAAAAGGTGGAAACAACCCATTGCTTACTATTTCACTAAAGATGTTATCGGAACAGATCATTTAAAAGTTTTAATTAAAGAAATTATTTCTGCTCTTCAGGCAACCGGATTGAATGTGATCGGCACCGTTTGTGACCAGGGTACTACCAACGTTGCTGCTATAAAGAAATTAATATGTGAATCCAGAAGTGAAACTCTTGATCATTTTGTGGTTAACGGATCTAAAATATTTCCGATTCATGATGTTCCTCATCTTCTGAAAAATACTCGGAATAGTATGCTAAAATATAATATTTTATATGATACCAACAAATTTGCAAAATTCAGTCATATTAAACAATGCTATGCAATAGATAAAACTAGGAGATTTCAGGGTTTAAGAAAATTAAGAGACTGTTATCTACAATTAAATAACAGTGCTGTAAAAATGAAAGTTTCAATTGCAGCTCGTACACTTAGCGCATCAGTAGCAGCCGTAATTGAATCAATGTGCTCCAATTCACAATTGTTACCAGCCGAGGCAATTCACACTGCTGAATTTGTCGAGGATATTAATAATTTATTTGACAGTTTCAATGCAAAATTTTTAAATATAGAAGGGAGACAATCATTAAAGACGTGTATCAATACCAAATCACAACATTTGAAATTTTGGCGTTCCATGCTTAAGAAAATTAGAGGGTGGAAATTTGTGGATATTGATAATAATAAAATTAAGGACAGTTTACCAGTGAAAAGGGGATGGATCCAGACTATAAATGGGGTTCAGGCCATTTGGGATACATGTCAAGGATTAGGCTTTAAATACTTACGCACAAATTTGTTAAATCAGGATCCTGTGGAAAATTTATTTGGAGTTGTTCGTCAGTGTACTGCAGCTAACAATAATCCAGATCCATATCAATTCGTATCTTCATTAAAAACTGCAGTTTTAAATAATT
Source organism: Othius punctulatus (assembly GCA_951805005.1). NCBI lineage: Eukaryota > Metazoa > Arthropoda > Insecta > Coleoptera > Staphylinidae > Othius > Othius punctulatus. Next base: position 58,454,237 of record OX638143.1, read on the forward strand.
TGGTTGCACCGCATAGCTCACATTCAAACTGCGAAAAAGATGAAAGCAGTATTCTAGATAATCTACAAGATTATTTTGAAGTAGAACCTGAGGATTTGTACAATAACACAAATGCAACATTTGAACTGGGGAAGAATGAATTGCATGATTTTCAGTTAACGTTTGTAACAGAATCACAGATTTCCGATGCCAATTTTGATACACAGGCTACTGCATATGTTTGTGGCTTTCTAATAAAAAAACTAAATTTTACAGGGTGTTCAAATTGTACTAAATCACTGTCGGTAGAAAATTTAGAATCCCAACATTTATTAACAATGTTCAAAGAATTAGACAATGTAACACGTTTAACGTATGCTTCGAGAGAATTAGTTATTTATATTATCAATGTTCATGATGCAATTGTAAAAATTTTAGAGTCTTTTGGTCACATTGATAATCTCCAAAAAAAAATACTTTTAGTTTTAGACAAAATAGATTTTTCATGGTATAAGTGTTCTGAGCACTCTCAAAGTATACATTCCACATTATTAGATTTATCCTCGGTATTAATAATCAGAAAGTTTTATGATGATCTTCGTCGCAAACATCATACTGAAAATCGTCGGGTAAATGTTCGTAATAAAATGAATAAATTAAAACACGTTTCACACTAAAACACATTTTTTTGTGATATTGGTTAACTTAGTATCTAGAGTGTATAGTTAATTGTTTAGTTTTAATATATTTTCTGCATGACAAAGTTACTTAAATTTTATATTTACTTGTTTGTTACTTTTCGAGTATAATTTTATGTTTGATATGTTTATTGAAGAGTTTATATTTTGTTATTTTTTTTTGACGAAGCATGTGCCATGATTTTTTTGTTTTAATATATTTTCTGCATGACAAAGTTACTCAAATTTTATATTTTATTGTTTGTTACTTTTAGAATATAGTTTAATTTTTGATATGTTTATTTAAGAGTTTATATTTTGTTATTTTTTTCGACGAAGCATGTGCCATGATTTATTAGTCTTAATATATTTTATTGTTTGTTACTTTTAGAGTATAGTATAATTTTTTATATGTTTATTTAAGAGTTTATATTTTGTAATTTTTTTCGACGAAACATGTGCCATGATTTCACCACATTTGCTTTTATGTGTTGGATGTATTCATATTTTTCATGTTGATTGTACACTGTTTAATTTGGCACATGATTTGTGTCTACGATTTCTAAAGTACTGATTTTTTATGAACAAAAATTCACCCAAGATTTATTAGTCTTTAAAAAATCAGAACTAAAGTGCATCGTACTGATGAGAACCATATAGTTCGAAACATAATATTGCCAAAACTAGATGTATTTCATCTACTTCATTTGTTTGTTCACATATATATTGTTTGTCACAGTGGTTTGTAACATATGAATGTATATGCCATGAATTTTGTACAATACTTGTATGTATTCTATGTATCACTTTTTTTATGTTCCCATTTTGATTGTATATGTCCCATGTCCCCAATTTTGTATAATAAATATTTAATTCCATATTAGGTGTTGGTTTAATAGTATTTGTATATCCTTTAAATGTAAAAACTTGATTGATATTATATATGTTTCGTATTATTTACATTATTCCGATGTTAATATGGTTTTTATAATCATATGTAACAGTTGGTAATGTAAATAATATGGAACATTCACTATATCTATTTTAAAAGTCAAAAATACTGATTTGAAAAAGCGCGCCATTCACCGTGCGGCCGAAATAGTTCTCCCTGTATACCCTCAGATGCCGCTGAGAACTTGTTGCCAACTTATAACATGGAATCAACGCGTCTTATATTGGTGGTCTGTGAGTCAAACCACCATCAACTTTTGATATAATCGTTACATTTTTTCTTACGACAGTCCGTAAACTAAGTTTTTACGTACTGTTCACAGTGCGTAAAGTGATACTTTTTAGAACAAGCTTCTGATATTTTAAATACATTCTGGACCCTTTGTTGCTTTGATTGTATGTCTTGAAAATTTTCAATCTCCACAAAACTTTTTGGCAGTTTCTTGAACCCCATTGAAACTTATCATACACTTCCTGACAAAATTAAGGGACCACTAGTAAAATATAAAATAAATTTAAAACCTGATAACGAAATTTAATGAATCAAATAAATATATAAATCCAAGTGTTTCCTCACAGTTTAGTTGACTTAAGAGCTATTAAAATTAACAAACTATACTTTTACTTACTTGTAGAAGTAGAAGAAAATAAAGCACGCTTTATTAATTAAATATGTTAAAAAGGTGAGTCAACAATTATAGCTTTTTGTTGATTTTTCGTTTCCTAGTAGATACTGTCCTGATATTGTTAATAGTTTCATGGCATACTATTTGAATAGTTCTTAATAAACGTCAATTTATGACAAGTGCAAAGTCTATTCAAAACCAACTTGTAATTTGGAAGAGTTATTTCAAGTTTATTTGGTGGTCCCTTAATTTTGTCCGGAAGTGTATTTTATTGAAAATGCTGAATTTTTGCTTATTTATTTATATGTTGTGATCATTATTTTGATAATATGATTAAGTTTTCTGGAGCTATAAAATTTTCCGGTTATCCATTAAGTTTATGATATTTACTATAATGTTCACAATTTCAAAACCTTCTCATTCTTTTGATATTTTGATTGTTTTTTGAATATGTATTAAATCTATCTAAATATTCAGGTTTATTTATATTACAATACCATTACAATTACAATTTGCTAAAAATAGTTGAAATATTTTTTAATTTAATATTGCCAAATATAAAAATAAACTGTTTCGATTTTAGTTTTTTTTAAATTTTGATAATCATTTATTAACTGTATCAGATTTTCGTGTGCGTTGTGCCCGTTATTGAAAATTTACTGAATTTCAGAAATTAATCTTGTAGAGCTTTTATAGAATTTTTTAAAACATTTAAACAATTAAATTCTCATCAATTCTTCGTAAATTGACACATTTGTTAGTTTAAATAAGCTTCTGATATTTTGAATAACATTCTGGACGTTTTGTTGCTCTAATTGCATGTTTCGAAAATTTTCAATCTCCACAAAACTTTTTTTCAGGTTCTTCAACTCCATTGAAACTCATCATATTTAATAATAATAATAATAATAATAATAATAATTTATTAGTGCTAGTACAGAAATGTTTACACAGGTCAAAAAAATACACTTAAACACATACAAACTGTAAAATATGAAATATATAATATAAAGCAAGGACTGATGCTAACAAACAGCAATATACAAATATCGAACCGTAAAAAAACAGCATACATTTGATTGAAAATTTTCAATATATATAATATATGATATGAACATATTATATATATATTATAATTATTTTTTTGAATCAGTATTAAGAAATTAGGAACAACGTAACAACATCCAATGAATTAAAAAAAAAACTTTCGGCGGCTTTCATCAACTATCACCACTCCTACTTGATTACGAGTAATATATGCATCAAAGAATATACTAAAGATATGCATCGTGGGTAGTAAAACGGCAACATCGGCGTTTTTTCAGTGAATACACACGACATCTTTTGTGGTGAAGTGGTGAACTAATGGCAATTATATATTTGCAGCAATCTGTAAGTTTACTAGTTTGTCATCAGAAATAAGACGTATTGAAAAAGATACTTTTTTGGGATTGATGTACAAGAAAATAATGCAGTTTTCAAGTAGGTTTCATATTCCCAGTCATTAAAAATATATTCCTTTAGTACCTAATACCATTATTAAAACAATACTGTATGTCTACAGCAAGTATTTTATGATGATCCACATTGCCAATTTCGAAATTAAATTCATAAAGACATTTATTTCATCAAATAAATTTATGTTAAAAACTACGTAATAATAAATCATTTAATATTCCCGTAACTAAATTCTTAATATGTTACCGAATTCCATGAACATCAATCCCAAACATTTACCTGTTGGCGCCTCTATTGGTTGTTAACTATGTAGTCGCCCTTTTAACATATGTAGTTATTTTGTAGCATAATGTATATGAGTGTGTATATGCTTTTATTGTTTCATCTTTTGCAGATATTCCCCCAGTTAAAATAAGATGTTCAACGCAGCCTGGTATTTTGAAACTAATTGGTGTGAATCGACAAATTCTATTAAGCCCACGGAAAAAAATTATGTATGTAGAGTCTGTTAAAAAAACTAGAATGGTATCTAGGTTAAAACGCCTGCTCACTAGTAAATAGCTACTTAAAATAATAATCTGATTCCTTTGTTAGAAAATATGACAGTTTCAAAAGTTGCACAAACATTTATAATGTCACAGTTTAGAAATGATAAGAGACACTGGTCACTGAGAGAAAAAGCTTTGTTTCTGGCTTTGTTTAAAAAGTCCTCTAAAGCGTATAAATTTCTTTGCAATATTCTTGGCCTTCCCTCACGATATACATTAACAAGGTCGTTGGCACAATTTCAGTTTGATGTAGGTATTAGTAATTCTATGATGAAGCATTTGTCGACAATTAGCCATAAAATGAAATCGTTACAACGACATTATGTTCTTATTTTTGACGAGATGGCAATAATGCCACATTTAGACTTCCATTCCCCATCAGGAACTATTTCGGGTTTTGTTAATTATGGGCAGGGAATGGAAGCAACCCGTAGCATATTATTTTGTTCAATCAACTTGACCCGCATCAGAATTGGGTGTTATCATTAAATCTATTATGAGGTGACACATGTATTGAAATTGCAATTAGTTAGTCTGATTTGTACAATTGTGTATTGATATTATATAGGGATGGTAAAAGAAATTTATCTTAGAATTAAATCTTTTTCCTATTTGTTTATTGTTTAGGATGAATGATAATTGTCATTTCCAAAACATGTGTCTACGGCTGACCGTTACATTATTAAATGCATTTATAATTTCTTTAATAATCTAAATTGTGCAGCAATAGATAAAGTTCTTCCATTTCCATTATAATATTGTTAATAAATTAGCCATATTCAACGTTCAGTGTGTTTGTTTATATTTGATTATTATTTTTTTAATTTATTGTGTCAACTTAGATTAAAGGTAAAGCTGTACTGATGAGATATAAATATCGGAACATGTGTTACTTTAAAAGGATTATTGGTATTAGTTTATTCATATTGTAGCGAAGTATTGTTTATGATTTGTAAATAGATGTAATTTGTATTATTATTCTATTGTGTATACTCTGTGCAAGTAAATTAATTGTGTATACACTTGCACTCTTTCTATCCTACCCAAACAAAAAAAGTGGTTTACGTAATTAGTTAATTGTTTAAAAAGTGTCTTTTAATTTTTTAAACAAATTACTAATTTGAAAATGAATATTAATTTCAACACAATTCAGAACTGTAGTACAGATATTTACCCCTATCCAAGTTCCGAACCCAATTAGTTTATGGACGCTTCTGTAGTGGGCGCAGCTGAGACGGTTCATCCGATAAACACACTCATGCCCTTTCTTTCTTTAGTATATTCTTTGAGCCTGATTATTGATTCATTAATTATATCGTAACGAGGTTGTTCGTTGGGATTGGTCAATAATATTATATTCGTTTAGGTGACATATAATACCGGGAATTAAGTCTGCCATATTAATTACAGATAAAAATCACCCCGCTATCGAAAGCGCGGATATACATGAATATGCTTCCTTAATTATTTAGACAAACAGCTGTCTCCAGCCATGGCCTAATATGATATGGGTAATTGTGGTCGTGGCATAGATTTTGTGGTTATTTGTTGTGATTGGTTAATGATATTATATTCATTCAGTTGACATATAATACGGGGAATTAAGTCTGCCATATTAATTACTGATAAAAATCATCCCGCTATCGAAAGCGCGTATATTCATTAATATGTTTCCTTAATTATTTAGACAAACAGCTGTCTCCAGCCATGACCTGATATGACATGGGTAATTGTGGTTGTGGTATAGATTTTGTAGTAATTCGTTGTGATTGGTTAATGATCTTATATTCGTTTAGTTGACATATAATACCGGGAATTAAGTCTGCCATATTAATTACTGATAAAAATCACTCCGCTATCGAAAGCGCGGATATACATTAATATGCTTCCTTAATTATTTAGACAAACAGCTGTCTCCAGCCATGGCCTGATATGATATGGGTGATTGTGGTTATCGATTTTATGGTAATTTATTCACTCACGATAATTTAACTTGTGATTTACTTTACAAAACTGATCCCGAATTAATATGAAGAATGTTCATCCCTACGACTTTACGTTCGCCGACTCGTGAAATTTTACTTATACTTATGATTCGTGTATCTGTATTGAATACCTACATGTATGCTAGGTTTGGCGACGTTCGCTAAACGACTGATCTAAAACGACTGATCCCCACCTCCTTTCTTGTTTCCCTTTTATAATTATTTCGAGTCATTAATCCCACCCCCCTTGCATTCCAAGGTGCGGGCGTAGGTTTACAAAATCACATGTGTGGCGCACATGTGGCTTATAGTGGCTCTTAGGAGACCGTAGCACGCCACCTAATCTTTTGAAATGCCGACTTCTATACCGCGGTACGTGACGTACCATAAACATGTCATCACATCATAAATTCTAGTGAGTTATTTATTACTCCTAACATCTTCAGCATTAGGGGTTGGGTCCAAGTTTCATTTAAAAGATGGTCGTGTTTGGCTCGCGTTACCCTCACAGGAGTAACCCACGCACAGTGGCACAGCTTTGGCCGCTAGCCGGACAACAATCCACAGAAAAGCAGAAACATCATCAATGTCGTTAAAACTAGTGCCAGGATTTTAATTATAGTCTAATGCACCCTTGGTACAAAGAGTTTCTCTTTAAGAAGAGTTTGAATGCCAGTGTTACACCGAAACGAGTCGCGTGTCGTGAATAATTCTGGCGCCTACTTTTTAATGTATGATTATTATACTTGCTTAGTATTTTTTTTTAGTAATCAGTTACTTTGTACGATATATACATGCTAAATTATAACCAAATTATTTCATCTTGTTTATTTTTCCATAAGATATGCAAATAAATAGGCGATATTTTTTATGAAATAGGGTGCACTAATTATGCAGGAGTTCGCAGGGGTTCAAATTGTATGGCATAGTATGCTCTCAGCCTTCATCTATCATATGCCATTTCGTTCATCTGCCACCTTTTGCCACCTTCGGAGTTAATAGTATGAATGTAGGGCGCGTCCTATCAAAAATGAAACAAAGTCACTTTTCTGCTTACATTTTTTTTTTTAATTTTGATTAAATTATTGTGGAATGTTAATTTCATTTAAAATTTCATTTAATAACATCACTGTTGATTTTCTTTCAAAAAACTGACCTACATTCATGCTTAACGAGATTTTTACGTTTGATAATAAAAAAGGCTCCCCTTCCTACATTTTAAATAATTGAATCTACACTTTCATGTTTTTTTGTCGACTTTAAGTGTCAAAAAGCCAAATACAAGATTTCAGATTTTTGTCCGGCCAAAATCGCTCCTGTCCCACTGTACGACGGTCCGAAAATCGGCCGGTTTCGTAGAAATTAAAAAATTTCAACGAAATTATCAAAACGAATTCACCAGTAAAGTAGTTAATATAAAATTATTACGATTGTACTATATTTATACTCAATTTAAAACAGTTGTAAGTGGTTAGTGAAATTAAACTAATCAACGTTTTCTATCGACAGGTGCATCGATAGTAAGTAACGGAAGTTAATTTAATCCGTTAAAGTTAAAGTTAATTATTTTTTTAATTATAATTTAACAAAATTTAGGAAACTAGTTTTAAATACACAGAAAACGTATATTCATTTGAATTTAATAACAAATTAGTTTTTATATTGTATTTTATCAAGTTTTTGAACTATTTTGCTTCACTTAACAATTGAAACTACCAGTTAATTATGATTTAAATCAGGGAACTATTATTTTGGTGGGAACTGAAAGATAAAATTAGAGAATAAAAATACTCTTGAATTACAAAACATAATTTTTAATTTATAAAAAAATATTATAGTTATTGATTATTTTTATTATAAATATTTATTATTACCTAACTAATAACATTTACGGCATAATGTGCACAATGTGTTGGTTACACTTGCAACACGTACGAAGCAATTTACATGAAAAACTACACATCAACATTATTAAACTTCGATGAATCAGCGCTAGGTAATCCATTGCTAGAAATCATACAGACAATTACAATTCCCAAATCACTTCGCGAAAAGGATTGCTCTTAATGTCATCTATTAAGAAATTACGATTTCGGAGTATATTCGAGTATATTGTTTGGAATTGAGGGTTAATCCATTCATTGTATGAAATTGTCAATGTTGCATTGTAAATAAATTATAAATATTATGTGTAATTAGGTAATCCTATTTAAGAAGGCGGTCGGCATTATTTCCGTCAGTACTTTTCTGCTACTGAAGATGGTCGCATTGCGACCGAAATGTACTTTTAGTTTAAGAGAAATGTCTTTGTGAAAATTGTGTTCCGTATTTTATCTTTTCAACAAGTAACAAGATGGAAATAGTGCAGTATAATGTTATTTAATTAAAATCGCTATATCCCTTGAACGAAGTAATCGAATTTATGCGTTACTATGCTTTATGCGTTACTTTATGCGTTAGTTACAATGTCAAATAAATTTTAAGTGTCCTCCTCCCTTGCGATACCTCATTTTAAAACTTTAAAAAATCCTAATCTAGTGACGCAATAAAAAAAGATGTTTGTCGATTCGTTTTGGAAAAAAATAAAAAAATAAGAAAAATTCCAGAACAATTTATATTGAACAAATCTAAAAAAATTAACTTAGATTTGTTCAATATAAATTGTTTTGGAATTTTTCTTATTTATTTCTTTTCCAAAACAAATCGATAAAAATCTTTTCTTATTGCGCCACTAGATTAGATTTAAAAAAAATCACTCGTCACGTCAAAAATATTAAAGGCAATACTATTATTTTGAATGATTTTAATTATTTTAAAAGTTTTCTCCACATTTTAAGACATTGTTTGGCGAAGATTAGTTTATACCTTAAGAAGCACAACAAAATGATCTATTTAACGGTGCTATTAATGTTATTATGGTTTGAATAGGGGAGCAAAACACAGAGGAAAACTATGTTCCCATATTATTCCCCCATGTTCCGCGGCAAATCGTTCACCCGTTATACAGGGTCCGTCATTTCACCTCCCGTCTTCTGTATCTCAGTTACTAATTGAGTTAGGATTTTGATATTTTGCAGACTTTACTTGCATTCTATGGCGTATTTTAGGAAAATATTTTTGATTATACAGACGTCACATAAAAATGTGACGTCATGATGATGTGTATTTTTCAATTTCATGGTATATTTTTTGTTGTTTATTTTGGTGCCCTTTATGGATGCCTACATACCTATGAAATTTTATTAAAATTGGTTCAGTGATTTTAGCACAAAAAAATAAAAACTGAAAAAAATCAGTTTTGCACCATTGGTTAAGAAAATTAATAAGAGATAAAAATATGCCTTGTTAATAAAACCGTACAAGGTACTCATTAAATAAGGTCTGATAGTTGCGTTAACCAAGTTTTTTTGATATGCTTTATACAGAGTGCCCTAAATTTAGTGTCAAACTTTTCAAACTTTAAAGCACTTTATTTTCCTTATTTTAAATTGAAGCCCCTGTATATTTTTATGTCATTCCATGTGGAAATTTAAGACAAACATTTTTCCTAATTACAACTCTATCGCAATTCCTAACACATTGAAAGTTATGTGCAGAAAACTCGATTTATCAACTATTCCAATAGCCATTTTAATGAATAAAATTTGAAGGTGACTTTGAAAAACAATTTATTGACATAACATGTTTTGTAGTTACAATTAATATCTCGAAAGTATGAAAGGTTTCACAGATCTTCGTCTAAACCTATTACACATCGTAAAAGTATTAAGTTTTGTATAAAAAATAGTTTTAGTAATAAAATTTCATAAAAACATAACATAACTGTGCATTTCTAAAATTAATTAATTGCTAGACTTATGTTCTATATGTCTTCCGCCCTCTTGAAGTCACAAACGAAGACGAGTATGAAATGACATTGCCACTCTTCGTAACAGGTTGAATGTAATATTTTGAAATGCGAATATGAAAGTCATATCCACATTTGTAAATATAGGTCATAATATTTGTCATATTATGAATATCATATTTTCCATGACAAAAAGTAATTTTGCTATCTTGGATATAAAGACCTTAGCTAAAAAAGTTTTAAACTTTTATATTACTACAGTCAACAATGGCTCTTGTCACTTTGTTAAACTTTAATGTCAATAAATTGTTTTTCCAATCCACCTTCGATTTTGATTAATTAAAATGGCCATTGGAATTGTTGATAAAACGAGTTTTCTGCAAATATCTTTGAATGTGTTAGGAATTGAGATAGGGTTGTAATTAGGAAAAATGTTTGTCTTTTAATTCCGCATGGAATTACATAAAAATATACTGGGGTTCCAATTTAAAATAAGAAAAATAAAGTGCTTTAAATTTTGAAAAGTTTGACACTAAATTTTGGACACTCTGTATAATGCATATCAATAAAACTTGGTTAACGCAACTATCAGACCTTATTTAATGAGTACCTTGTATGGTTTTATTAACGAGGCACTATTTTGCAAAATGGTGCAAAACTGTTTTTCTTCAGTTTTTATTTTTTTGTGCTAATGTCACTAACCCGATTTCAATAAAAATTTATGGGTATGTAGGCATCTATAAAAGGCACCCAAATAAGTGACAAAAAATATACCTTGCAATCTAAAAATATATATCAAGATGACGTCACACTTTTTTGGGACACCTTGTATAATCAAAAATATTTTCCTGAAATACACCCTAGAAAGCAACTGAAGTCTGCAAAATATCAAAATCCTAACTCAATTAGTAACTGAGCTATTGAAGACGGGAGGTGAAATGACGGACACTGTATAATTAAAAAAAAAACTTGATATTTTTTTAAATATTCAATTTTTTTCATGTTTTTGTCGTTTACTTTCAACGTATGTTGTAGGAATGGCTCGATGCAGCGTTACTTTTCATTAAAATGAACTATATTTCTGCTTATAGATAATGTTTTATAAGTATTACAAAATTGTACACAAAATATTCGGATATACTAACATTGACATGAGTAGGTACTTTGTTTTATGTATGGTTTAGTTTTTAAGATATAAAAAAATGATGCTATTTTATTTAATTGTTCATTTCAATGCCGATGAAAGAATGTGTAGATTTACTAGCAGTATTTGAATTTTGAAATGGTCAGAAAAGGTCTTCTCTACCTGATTTTACATCTGTACCAAATATTTACGCGGGAAGAAATATTTTGGCCATGTGTCAAGCTAGAATCTGTTCATTGTACACCCGAACGAAATATTTGAGAGGTATTGTCGCAAGCGATTTCCGCCCTTAAGTCTTTTAAATTTTCCCAACAACTTTATAATACTACCTGCAATAGTGTTTAAAGAAGCCTCCGAAATTTTATTCTGGTGGTGAATATCTCATATTGCTACAAAAATATACACCTTACACCGTGGTGTAAGAAACAAGTGACTGCGGCGTGGTCGCCAAGAGAGTATTTGCTTGGTATCTGTAATGACAAAACTCTTAACGATGATAAGAATTAATTAATACACAAAAAAAATACGTGTTCACGTTTTCAGAAATAGAATATTCTACAGTCGATTCTCGATTTGTAAGTTTATTATATTACACATGTGGACATGTTTGTTGCTATAAGGGGTTAATTTTAAGAGCACACCGGAGCCCTACTTTAAATTTTTATAAACATTGCAAATCATATATTTAAAAATTGAAATTTGTATCATGTGCGATTGTAATATCTCTAATAATAATTTATTACTTTGTGGACATTTAGATAATGTATATTATTAACAGAAAAATTACGCAACGCTATTTATTTAAATTGTAAAACGCAAAATATAATTTATTTATTATGCAGCTATAACATATTTTATAGTAGTATAATTAAACTTGTCAAATTTTGTATTACATTATTATTACAAAAACATGATTAACATTAAGAAACAGAATATAATACAAAATTACAATAACAATAATACAAGACAAAAAGGTAACTCGATGGCCGAAAAAAGGATGGAAAAACAGGCACAAAGACATACCCTATATCCAATACCTAAATACTATAAAATGTCAGAATCAACAAAAAAAAAAAAATAATTAACGAGACATTAAAGTCAAAATAAATAAATTTACCAAGCGCAAATGTGAGGCTGTATGAAACAATAAAACGTCGAATACATAAAATACATTTTATCAAGAACACCACTTAATAATACGTTGTAAATTAATATAAATGTTAGATGTCAAAAAATGACGTTATTTCAATAATTTTTTTTTTAAATAATTTAAAATCTATTTTAGCGCGTATGTTTGTTTCATTAATATGTTGTGTATAATTCACCACTTTCGATTACTTGTTAAAATCGAGTGGCATAGTGTTCACTAATGAGGCACAATAATTATTTGTCAGGCCACCCCAAATTTGTGGAATAACCACCTCTCGTCCTTTCTTTGCTATGATGTTGACTCGAATCCCGCTGACGGGTCATCGCAGACCATACATTTTCTATTGAATTCAAATCAGGTGACTTTCAAAACACATACAGAAAACGATAGAAATACGACATTTTATAAATCATTCACAATTCAAGGAAACTTAAGAAACAAAATTAACCATTTGAAATAGACAAAACTATCAATACAGAACACAACACACAATACCTTAATGACCAAACTCAATTAACATTTAAACCCGTTTATAAATTGTTAAATAATCCATTTAACACATAAAACAACAAAAGCAATTAAATAAAACGTCATATTAGACATCTATCAAATTAAAATTACATTTCAAATAAATTAAAGATATATAAAGGTAAGTAAATAATTCTAAATATATACATATAATATAACCAAAATACTTGAATTGATTTTACTTTCTATTACCAAAATTAATACCCCATAAAAATAATTTTCACACATTTAAATTCTTCCCCACACTAACAAATTACATAAACACTAAATCATTTATACACACTATAACATTAAACACATAACAAATACTATTATAATTTATTATTAAACATTTTGTAACAAACTTGACTTCAATTTCATATTTAACTTAATTATTTATTGTATTCTCGCAGATATGCCTCTGACGGTGGATGTTTATAACTGAAAATAGTCGGGCGAAAGAAATAGATCATAAAATAAAATAAAAAATAATATTATTACCATTAAGTACTGAATATAACAACCTTAAATTAATTTTAATATATTTACCTACCAGAACGTACCCACAAATTCTCAGAGCTACGATCGTTCCACCTCAATCCACCCGATTTTTATTTTTGCGATCATATAAAAACAATGGTACCTTAACGAAGTTAACACCGAAGAAGAGTTGCGAAATCGTATACAATCTGTCGCCGAGGTAGCCTGATTGAGATCGCGCATGTTATGGTACCCACAAATGCTGACCCATCAAAAACAAAGATATTATATAATCTCCGGAGCCGCATCCCACGACAGTCCCTAGCATCGGTCGGCTCCAGCACATCGCTCAAATCGCGATAATACAATAGTAATAATCAAATAATTTTTAATCAATTTAACATTAATAAATGTATTAATAATAAAGTTTTTAAAAAACAATATTCCTATTATCGGAATTTAACTGGCGCTGCGAACAGGATATCTGTAACGCATGCAATTCGGCGGTTCGTTTCAACGATTCGTGCAGATATCGAACAATCAATCAGTTAAGTGTAAAATTTAATTAACTATCGAACTGTTAGTTAAGTGTGAAGTGAAGTGATCTTTTGGATTTACCCAGGATTTTTGGATTACCTACGACATGGTTCCAGAACTGCTAATGTAAGTGCAAACTTTCGCTACATTGCCAAAGCTCTTATGACGGATATTGATTACCTATCCCAATTAATAAGCTCCTTAACAATCATGCCATTCACTGTAAAGGATATCACTACCGTTTATCAAGACACCATCCCAATTTTCGACGGTGATTCGAACATATTAAATGCCTACATAGCGGCATGTGAGTTTTTAATCAAGACATTTTTAACAACTCCAAGTCCTGAAATTCAAGCCCTGCTGCTCCGAATTTTTCAAGGAAAATTAAGAGGTAAAGCATTACAAGCTGTCAGCAGCAATGAAGAAGTAGACACATGGACTGGCTTAAAAGAATTATTATTAAATCATTTTGGAGATCAACGAAGTGAGCAATGTTTGTTCGCTGATCTCGCGGCCCTACGCCCACATAAGAACGAAGGTTCATACAGTTATGGGAACCGAGTTAAAGAAACGTTGCAAATTCTTCTGACTCATGTTAAACTACGCGATAATAATGACCAACGCAGAGCATTAAAGAACGCCAACTACAAAAACACTGCGCTTCAAATTTATCTCCAAGGTCTACTAGAGATAGATAACATCACGGGAATAATGGTACAAGTGAAACAGCCTGATAACCTAGAAACTGCAATGGGATATGTTATTGAAGTGGAAAATTTCAATTACCGCGCTGGGAGATTTAATAACTTGCAGCGCATAAGCCCGAAGAACGCTTACAGTGACAAGGTTAAACAACCGATAAGACCACATCTGATTCGTCCCGTTATTATGCCTCAACGTTACCCTAATAATTATAATAATAATTACCAACAACAACCAAGCTTCTACCAACAACAACCAAGCTTCTACCAACAACAACCAAGCTTCTACCAACAACGACCAAGCTTTAATCAACAAGCTGGCCCTTCAAGTACACGATGGCCTAACGCACCACAATTTGGGAAGCCCGGTAATGCTGCAAACACCGCCGCCTTGCCGAAACCAACGCCGATGGACGTGGACACAAGCGCTCGCAAGCGAGTCGCCTCCAATATAACAAATACAGCCAAGAAGCCAAATTGGGGACAAAACCGATTATACTATCAAGAAAATGAAGAGGAAGAAGGAAATGAATACCAACAGCCGGACGTATTTGCTGAAGAAAACACTGAAGAAATTGAACAAGAAACTCAGGAAGAAAACGAGTATGAAGATGAAAATTTTCACTTTCTCACCCTTTCTACCAAGAAGAAATGACCTGCAAGCAAAACGATAAAATAACGACCATCAATGTGAATAACATAAACTGCAATTTGCCCTACATAACATGTTTAGGACTAAAATTTCTCATAGATACAGGATCGACCAAAACGCTAATTAATTCTCGACTCTTTCACCAACTCAGAGAATACGCTGTCAAAATTCCATTCATAATCAAAACAGCTCATGCTGCAACTAAACACAATGATGCTGTAATTGCAGAAATTCCACCAATATTTCATTCAAACCTCCAACACACGTTTTTTAAATTCGACTTTAGTAAAAAATTCGACGGATTAATCGGAATCGACCTTTTAAACAAATTAAATGCGATTCTCGACATCCATAAAAAGGTACTTAAAACTCAAAATGCAAACATACCAATTCATCTAGACGTAGAAAAAATTACTTTTGAACCACTACAAGCAAAACCAATTAAAATACCGGTCAATATAGAAAATGGTACTATTTATATACCTCCAATCGAATTTCGTCCAGGAATTACTGTAAAGGAATCAATAGCAAATGCAATTAACCACCAAGCTCTAGTTATTGCTGTAAATTATACCCAACAAAAGAAATCAATTAATATTTGTGACTCCTTACAAACTCACACGGTAAACGAAATTAACGAAATATACTCATACGAGCAAATGGATACAGATTACGACCCTGATTTAGAAGAAATACAAAGGCAAAATGTAAATACTAATTTAAATACTAAAGGAATGAATATCGAAGAAAAATCTTTTATCAGAGCCTTTGCTGAAAAATACAAGCATGTCTTTCATGCAGAAGGGCAAAGATTGTCATTCACCCACTGCGTTAAACATAAATTGAACCTAAAAGATGAAACACCTGTTTATGTCAAAATGTATCGACAGCCAATAGAGACAAAAAAGGAAATCAAGAGACAAGTTTTAGAACTTCTAGACCAAGACATAGTACAAGAAAGTATTTCACCATGGAGTTGCCCTGTGAATATAGTCACAAGGACTACCAATGGCAAGACAAAAAAACGAATGGTTATCGACTACCGTCGTTTAAACGACCAAATGATAGAAGATAAGTATCCAATTCCTAATATAGCTGATATATTGGACAAATTAGGTAAATGCCAATATTTCAGTAGTATCGACTTAGCATCAGGCTATCATCAAGTAGAAATGGATCCAAGCGATACCGAGAAAACCGCATTTTCAACAGAGCAAGGACATTTCGAATTCAAGAGAATGCCTTTCGGATTAAGGAACGCACCAGCGACGTTCCAACGACTCATGGATAATATCCTGAAGGGATTACTAGAAGAAACATGCATGGTTTACTTAGACGACATAATTGTATATTCAGTCTCACTTCAAGAACATATGTCGAAATTAAATACAGTTTTCCAAAGATTAGAAAATGCAAATTTTAAAGTAAAACTTGAAAAATGCGAATTCCTCAGAAAAGAACTTAAGTATTTAGGACACTTAATTACGGAGAATGGAGTAAAACCCAATCCTGAAAAAATTGAAGCAATTAAAAATTACCCGCTACCCAAAACTCAAAAGGAAATCAAAGCCTTTTTAGGACTTGTCGGATATTATAGAAAATTTATAAGAGATTTTGCCGGAATAACGAAGCCATTTACCAAATGCCTTAAAAAGGGATCACAAGTTAAAGCAGATAAAGAATATTTAGAAGCATTTACAAAATGCAAAGCTCTCTTAATGAACGAGCCAATACTTCAATACCCTAATTTTACAAAAGAATTTATCATAACGACAGACGCTTCGAACATAGCCATTGGAGCCGTACTTTCACAAGGAAAGATAGGTCAAGATAAACCAGTTAGCTATGCCTCCCGAACATTGAGTGCTACAGAACAAAAATATTCCACAATAGAAAAGGAACTTCTTGGAATAATATATGCAGTCAAATATTTTCGACCATATATTTACGGTAGACATTTTAAAATTTATACTGACCATAGACCTTTAGTGTGGTTATGGAAATTAAAAGAACCAAATTCTAAATTGACTAGATGGAAATTGAAATTAGAAGAGTATGACTTCGAAGTAATTTACAAGAAAGGAAAATACAACACCAACGCAGACGCACTATCAAGGATCACTCAAGAGCAACTATTTGCAATAGAAGATGACATAATATCACTAATGCCTAACCCAGATCCAGAAATGCAACGATTATTAGACGAAATCATACAAGATATACAACTAGACGATATTACCAACACACAAAATCTACCAAGTACATCATCTGTTAGAAAAGAACAGCCTACCACCAGTGGTAAAAACCTCTCAATGTTACGTCAAGATTTAGAGAAGAAAACCTCAAAAAGAAAAAGAACTCCAATGTTATTACCAAACGAGCAAGATAATAATAGTAACACGATTCGTTCCAATCAAGAATCTGAACCTACAACTGGAATTACCATATTAGACGAACTAATAAACGATAAGAAGAATCAATATTTTATCAGTAGTACAACAGCTGATACAAAAATTGACATTTCAAACGAAAATGGTAACAAGATCATCAAAGTAAAGATATCAACAAAGAATATCGAAACTGAAATCATAAATTTTATGAAAGAATACTTAATTGGCCCAGGAAAACACTACTTATACTTTGAAAAGGAAATTCTTTACCCAAACTTCTGTAAAATTTATATTCAACTCTTTAACAATGAAGGACCGAAGTTAATCAGATGTACACGAAACGTTATTGTACTAACTAGCGAGGCAGATCAAATGGAATTATTAGAATCACATCATCAAGGTAAAACTAACCACCGAGGAATAGAAGAAACTCTAGCTCAAATAAAAAAAAGATATTATTGGAAAGATATGAGAAAAATGATAACTGACTACATTAAAAACTGTTTAGTCTGTAACAAAACTAAATACGATCGACACCCTACTCAACCACCACTACAACTTACGTTTACGCCCGATAAACCATTCCGAAAGTTATTTATAGACACCTTTACAATAGGAAGCTCGAAATTCTTAACCATAATAGACACGTTCTCTCGATTAGGTCAAGCAATACCTATATCTTCTACAAATTCTGTAGAAATAGCTGACGCATTATTAGAATACTTCAAATACTATGGAGCACCAGAAGAAATAAGCTGCGATAGCGGAAAAGAGTTTAAAAACGATTTAATTATGAAACTATTAGAAATCCATAAAATTAAAGTACACTTTGGAACACCTTCGAACCCCTGTTCCCAAGGAAATATAGAGCGATTTCATTCGACAATCATCGAACAAATTAGATGTCTCGAACAAAGAAAGAAAGAACCTATAGAGCTACAAATGAAACTAGCAATTATCGCTTATAACAGTACAATTTCAAAACCAACAGGTTTTGCTCCGATCGAACTTGCTTTCGGTCACACCGCCTTAAGAGACCCAATGGATTTACTTTATTCGAAAGATTATTACCATCAATACTTATCAGATCATAAAGAACGACTTCATCATCTTTATAAATCAGTTCAAGAGAAAAACATCAAACAAAAGGAAAAATATGTGGAGAAATCTAAACAGAAAGTAAAAGAAAAGCCTTTCAAAATTAACGAACTTGTATACGTTAAAAATAGTGGTAGAAATAAATTGGTAAACCCATATATAGGTCCATATAAAATAACAAAAATTAATGACGATTCAACTATAGAAGTCAAAACGAAAACAAGAATTAGAAAATTCCATACGAGAAACTTGAAACATTCTATTGTTTCAGACTCCTCGGATGTTGTGTCTCTCACATCAGAAGCGACGTTGCCTTAGAAGAGATCAAGGGCAGCACAGGTCTTTTCCCAATGAAATTAGGAGAAGCCCAAATAAAAACCAATCAGTGGAAAATTACAACTATATATCATCTCGATCATTTAATGCAAGAAATTACAAATCTTAATATCAACTACGACAATTGGATTACAATCCTAAAAAATGGTTCATTTAGCGGACCCTATAGTAAAGAAATGGCAAACTACATGTCCATATTAACAACAAAGAGAAATAAAATGCTGAAACAAGTTAATCAACTTCTGCCCCAACAAGAACTGCACAGACCCAGAAGAGGAGCTGTTGATGTTCTAGGACAGATAATTAAAAGAATCACAGGAAATATAGATAACGAAGATGCTGAAAGGTACGACAAGGAAATACAAAAAATAATCCAATCCCAATCTGGAATGCAATCGATAATGGAAAAACAAATTTCCCTATCCATCAAAACAATTGAAGAATTCAATAAAACTATATCCGATTTAAGAAGTAATCAGTTAGTACTAAATTCAAGAATACTACAAATCAACGAGTTTATCAAAAACGCCACGTTTTACCAACTACAAGAAGCTCATCGAATAACCATCTTCGCTATATTCAATCAGCTCATATTTCTAATAGACAACGCCAATGAAATATTGTATACATTGACAGATGCTGTAACTTTCGCAAAGTTAAACATATACCATCCCTCAATAATGGATACCAAAAACCTTATCTTCGAACTGAAACATTTAAGCCAACTACTAATTAATGAAAGACTTCCACGAAAACCAAACGCAGAAAATATCTTTCTGCTGGAAAAAATAATCACAGTACGAGCTTACGTTAAGGATATTTCAATTATATTCATCCTAGAAATTCCTCTAGTTGAAATTTCCCCCTACTCATATTACCAATTATATCCTTTACCAGTTCGCAACAGTAATAATACCTTCCATTACATAAAACCAGAACATACGCTTTTGGCAATCAATAGTGATAGATTTGTACCGCTCACCGACTCATGTCAAGAAATAGAAGCCACACACTACCTGTGTCAAACTTCGAGCAGTCTACAAATTACCTCAGACTCACCATGTGAAGTTCAACTGTTATCCTACACTGGTCACTACGCAACATGCAAAAACGACTTCAGAATAATCCGAGCAACTTGGATCAACAAAATACACAATAATCTATGGATGATTGTTTCACCCTTTAATCAGAAGATTGAAAAGAAGTGCAACAACCAGACCGAATTGGACGCAATCAACGGCACCTACATTGCGAAGCTGACACCTGGCTGTTCCCTACGTATACGGAACCTTACATTGACCAGCTACCAAGACAAGAAGATTGCAAAAAGACCGAATATTCCACAACTAGCTTTTCCACAAGAAATAGCACAGTCACCAAAATGGAAGACGCAATACGATAAGTTAAATAAAATCCACTCATTAAATATTAATAAAATTGACAGTAACCTGAACGAGCTCCAAGAGGACCTTGCGACCCTGAAGAAGTCAAACACAGTTTATGGTCGACCTCCTTCAATCTGGACTATGTTCATTTATGGACTCTTAGTCATCGGATCAGCTGTGCTGATCACTACCTACGTCCGTAGCAGACGACTTCTACAAGTTTCGGAGAAGAAGACTTCGAACCCGAACCTCACAGACGAAGGAACCACGAGTTACGGAAAACAACCCTGGATTCCGTAGTCATCTCAGAGGATGTTTCCGCTCTTAGGCCGGGGGTGTTATGGTACCCACAAATGCTGACCCATCAAAAACGAAGATATTATATAATCTCCGGAGCCGCATCCCACGACAGTCCCTAGCATCGGTCGGCTCCAGCACATCGCTCAAATCGCGATAATACAATAATAATAATCAAATAATTTTTAATCAATTTAACATTAATAAATGTATTAATAATAAAGTTTTTAAAAAACAATATTCCTATTATCGGAATTTAACTCGCATATAGGCTCATGATGGGAGCTCAATTATGCATCGAACATGTAGGAAATATCTTCCAACAGTTGCTATAACGATTTATACATTGAAATCCCATTCAAGCCAAACCAGCCAATGGTTGGGCATGGGGCGTTGTTCCCTTGGATGAACATAACTGTCACGTTCGAAATCAGGGGTGCTGACATATTCGACATATTTATGGCTTGTAAACACCTTTTTCTCGCTGGGAGATTTTAGGTGAAACGCACCGGCACCGGCTCTTAGTCCGTGAATGCATTTCCTGGCTCTTTATTTCCATTTGCACGAGCTCGTCGTTATACCCGGAGTTCTCCGCCTCTTCCGTGTTTCGGCACCTACCCTGACTAGCGCGGTTTAGTACATACCTTACCAAGAGATTTGAATAGCCGTTTTTACTTATGAGACAACGAACACGTAACTTTATCGACACGTGTCTACCATGCATACCACAAGATGGTGAAAAAAAAAAGTTAAACACCTTCATTTATTTGTAGTGACGTCACCGACAATTTTTTTAAAACGATCGGCAGATTTTTTTTTGTTATTTTTGTAGTATCTACCAAATTGAGAATGCATACAGCAATATTGAAAGGTATATGAATAAAACATTACTCGCCTTTGAGTTTTATAATACATTGCATTTTACAAGTGAAAGACGAAGATTTCAAAGATTTTGAGGCAAAAAAACTTTCATTCAACAAAATCCCGTTTTTTAAAGTTGCCTCATTAAGGTTTACTCAAAGCCTATCAGAAGTTGAATAAAAACTAAATCATGCTCACGACTTTATAAGGGAAACCTTAAAACCCGATAGAGCTACAGCACGGCGAAATCGAGGTTCGCAAATTCCTGGAAACGCAACTGCTGCAGTCTCCAAATCACTTATATTGACATTAAAACCAACAGTACTATCTTCGAAAAATAGCTTTTCAGAAGGAAAGATTAAGACTATTAAGAAAATGATGACAGGTTGTATGACAGACTTGGACAGAAAATATTTTCCATAATTTTTAAATGACCTTAAGTAAAAAAAAAATATAACTATTTTTTAAACAGTGCGCCTGAATTAGTACTGTTGTTTAGTATTAGGTTCAATATTGTACATATTTGTAAGAACGTCTTTTCTGTTTTAGTACTTAGATTGCGCTTTTATTTTCTTTGTTGTAAATATTAAATTAATATCGGGTATTCCCTAATGGGGTACTTAAATGTGCATCTAATCTGGATCAAACTCATCCGCTGGGAATTACCAGGCCACCTTGCAGGCCAGATTACCAGCATCTCGGGATTTCGGCCTCGATAACAACAATAGCGCGGTGAGCCCTCAAAGGAAATGATCTCTGGGAACCTGGTTGTTTGCGTTAATTAGGCTCCGAAGTACTTCACAGAAGACATCAAGGGATCAGTGGCCAAATCTTACCATAATGGGGTATTACGCATACCACGAAAGAGAAAACCTGCAACAACACCTCGTAGATGGAGCCATTTATTCCGTTCCCTCCCTTCTGCTGCGCCCCACTCCATGGACCTGATCGTGAGGGATGACGAAGGAAGGGCAAAAATGAGATCAGTCGCTACACGAAGCCGAAAGAAGCACAAGTACCATTGTCACTAGAATCAAACTATCTCATTTAAAGTGTCGCTCAGCACATTAGTTCAAAACTTCGCCGTCTTTTATCTAAATTAGTTTATTAGAATTAAAATTGTAAATAACGTGTTTTACCTCCCATCTAGTGGGTACCGAATAAAGGTCTAGAATTAACACCATACAGAGTTTTAATTTCTGTGCCTGCGCCAAATAACGGTCGTTGTATCGAAGCCGCGACCGTAACGCAAAACAACTGTTAGGGTTTATAATGTTTAATACTGTTTGTTATTTTTTAAAGAATAAAATATAAAGTAAATATGTTAAAAATAAAACCCCACATGTTTTATTATATTTAAATAACAAAGGTTTAAAAACATACCATATTGTTATTTTAATCCAAGACCTTATTAGGCCAAGAATAATAACACAAAGGTTTATCTGCCACATATAACCTTGTTAAATAAACTCATGTACGTTAGGTTAGATAACAAAGGTGTATCTGCTTGTGTCCAAATTAAAATTTAATTGATTGGTTTAATCCAGGCTGCTTGTATGTACTTTCTTATATTTAAGGTATTGACCACATAATGTGTATAAAGGTAGTTTTCAATTAGAGGCTGTTCATCACATTCCAGAAGGACAATTGAACCTTTTATTTCATAAGCTTGTCAAGTGCACCTTTTCAAATTGTTGAGAAACAAAGAAAAACCCTTGATATCCTTGATATTTAAACAGTTTATCGCCTGAAAACATTTCAATTTCATTTTTTTTTTGTAGCATTATGATTTTTAATAAACAAGAAACTATTATAAAATATATTTTTTTATTTGAACACAGAATAAAACACAACATTTTCCGTGTTTTCATTAAAATTCACTAAAGAAATTTGAACTGATTTTCTGATTTGTTAAATTTACCAAACTACTAAGCAATGGTAAGTAATGGTAAGACAATGGTAATTGTTAGCATGGTATTAGTATTACACAAAATACCACAATACTTATAAAATTTTAAAACTACTATGAATATATGAAATTAAACGGGAATAGCTAAAATTGAATACTCTCCATTCTACTCTCCATTCACGATGTTTTTGCGTCAGGGAAGTCTATGAATATCTAGTAATTTTGTTGGTAGTGTTTCGGAAATAACTGAATTCCCTAATGGAGCTAAGTTATATTTTTTAAATAACATTGTTGCCAGATGTAAAATTAGCTGCCAGTAGCAGCGTTTAATTGATACCTTTTGTTGCAGTTGTATAATTTTTTGCATTTTGATTAATATTTTCACAGAAGTGAACATTATTTCTGGGTTCGAATTTATTTTATTTAATTATTCATTTGCCTTTCTACCTTTCTTTGCAAGGCATACATTATTAATGTTTATAATATTTTCTCCACTTCCTCTTATATTTTGTTAATTCCTGTATCTCTTCCCTTGTGTTCCCTTTTCTTGCTGCCTCTCCTTTTATTGCGCTGTTCCACACTTTTCTCGGCCTTCCTCTTTGTTGTTTTCCTGTTGGTCTTGTCTCGTATATTTTCTTAGTGTTTCTTTCTTCTCTCATTCGTCTCATGTGTCCATACCACATCATTTGGCTTTCTGTTATTTTTTCCTGTATTAGTTTTATTTTTAAGATTTTCCTGTGGGTCTCGTTCCTTATCCTGTCTCTTCTTATTTTGTTTTCTATTTTTCTTAGGAATCTCATCTCCATGGCATTTATTCTTTTTATCTTTTATTTGTTTTCCTGTCATCGTCCATGTTTCGCTGCTATAAGTTAACGTTGGTCTCATTACGTTTTTGACTATTTCTGTTTTTTTGTCTCTTGATATCTCCTTCTTGCTAAAAAAAAGTGTTTTTTAATATGTTATATGTTTTGCTGTTTTTCCTTTTATTTTTATTTATTTTTCTTCTATTTCATTGTCTAATTTATCATTGCTCTGTATGATTGTTCCTAAATATCTGTATTGTTCTACATGTTCTGTTTTGTTCTACATTTTTTTCCTTGTATTTTAATTTCGTGTTTCTTTTTCTCTTTGGCAATTTTTAGCATTTTCATTTTTTGCTTCGCTTTCTTCATCGCCATAGCCAATACAATTGTGAAAAGCAAAGCGCTTAGCACGCATCCTTGTTTTCGTCCTTTCTTCGTTTCGAATTCTTTATATTCCTCGTTGTTTGTTCTCACAATATTTCTGTTTTCTCTGTGCATGTAATTTATTAAATTTATTATTTCCTCCTCTATTCCTCTTTCTGCTAGTTCCTTTCACCTTATCCTGTCGAATGCCTTTTCGAGATCTACGAAGCATATGTGCATTTCTCTGTTCTTCTTAATTAGTTTCTCGCTTAGTTGTCTGAGTATGAAGATTTGGTCTTGCGTACTTCTCCCTCTTCTGAATACGCACTGGCTGTATTATTGTTTCTAGTTTGTCTCGCATCCTTTTTTCTAGTACCCTGGTCATGATCTTACTTGGTATACTTGTTAGTGTGATTCCTATGTAATTATCGCATATTCTTTTATTCCCTTTCTTATGTATTGGTAGAATTATTTCTTTATTCCATTCTCTTGTTGTTTCCCCGCTGCTTATTATGTCATTTATTAGTTTCGTTATTTATGTTATTCCTTCTTCTCCCATGTGTTTCATCATCTCCGGGGTTATATCGTCTGTTCCTAGTGCTTTCCCGTTATTTAGTTTTTTTATTGCTTCTTGTACTTCTTATTTTTTAATTTGTTCAATTTTTTTCTCTTGCCTTTCTTGCGACTTTCCCCCCATACTTGTGTTACGTTATCTTCTTCATCCTGTTCGGTTAATTCTTTGAAATATTGTCTCCATGTTTTCATTATCTTGTCTTCGTTCGTCATAATTGTTCCATTTTTATCTTTTATGTTCATCATGTTGTGTTTTTTGGTTTTAGTTGCTTTAGTGTTCCGTAGAATAGTTTTTGGTTCTGAACCAAATTCTCATTCATTCTTTCACCAAATTTTGTCCATGAGTTTTGTTTTGCTTCTTTTATTATTGATTTCGGTTTGTTTCTCTTTTCTTTGTATTTTTGATAATCTTCTATTTTTTTGTTTGTATGTATCTTTTCCATTTTTTTTTTGTATTTTATATCCTTTTGAACTTCTTCTGTCCACCAGTTTGTCTTTTTCATTTCCCTGTTTCCAATTTTTGTTGTTCCGCAGGTTCTAGTATATTTATTTTGAATGTTTCCCATTTTCCTTCTATGTTTAGCTTCATTTCGCTCTCTCTGAATTCATTTTGTTGTATCTCTCTTTGTATTTCTCTTGTGTTTTGTGTTTCTCTTAATCTGTAGGCTTTTATCTTTTCTTTAACTTTTATCCTCCTCTTGTCTGTTTTTTGTATTTTCGTCTAACCCATGTCAATTTTTAGTAGGTGGGGGTCACTTCCTATTTCAGCTTGCCTTGTAACTCTTACATTCATTATTTTGTTCCACCTGTTTCTATTAATTAGGTGGTAGTCTATTATCGATCTTTCGTTTCTGCTTGGCTATTCCCTTGTGTACTTGTGTATGTTTTTATGTTTTAATTTTTTATTTGTTATCACAAGGTTGTTTCTATTGCATAATTGTATTATTCTTTCCCCATTGTTGTTTTTAATTTATTCTCCTTCTTTTCCCATTATCTCTTCTTTTCCGCGATTTTGACAACCAACTCTTCCGTTTAGATCTCCCATTATCATTATGTGTTCTTTTCTTTCATCTACTTCCCGTTGTATGTTTTCAAAGAATGTGTCTTTCTCTTCTTTCTTTGCGTCTTTGTTCGGTCCGTATGCTACTATCAGTAGCCATGTTTCATCCCCGACTAGTTTGATTTCTATAGTCGTTATTCTTTCGTTTATATGTTTTTCTTTTATTACATCTTTTATTCTTTCCGGTGTTATTATAATTCCTACTCCTCCTTTTGCTCTTTCCTTTTCATCTACTCTTGCCCATGTCAATTAGTATCCTCCATGTATATTTTCTATTCCGTATCCTTTCTTTCTTGTTTCGGTAATTCCTAGTTTTTCTATTTTATATTTTCTCATCTCCTCCACCAGTTCTGCTTCTTTTCCTATGTATCCTCTAATGTTCCATGTCCCTCTTGTTATTTTTTCTTTTCTTTTTGTTCTATTTTTCGTTTTTTTTCCTTCCTCTTTTCTTTTTCTTTTTATTTTGTTATTGCTATTTTGTTCTGGTTTTGTGTTCTTTTCTATAAGATCTATTTTATCGCTGTTTTCCATATTCATGTCCTGTGTGTTGCCGCTATTTGTCTTCTGTCTTGGTTTTTGGTTTAGTTTTTTGGACCCATTTTTGCACCTTCTACTACTTCCATTCCTTTTCTCCCTTTGTTCCATCTGTATTCTGTTCCATTAATTACTATTTTTCTGTAGCCCATTCTTACTTCATTTCCTTTGTATTTTTCTTCCTTCGCTATGTTTCTAATTCCTCTTTGCACTTTTCTTTATTCCAACGTTAAATCATTTTCTATGTATATTCTAGAATACTTTATATTGTTCTTGGCTTTCATTAATTGTTTTTTCATCTCCCACGTTTCCACTTCTGCTAGTACTACGTCTTGATTTAGGTATTTGTTTATTTTGTATGCGCTTTTTATTTTTATTTCTACGCATTTCGAATATGCAGTAAATAAAAAAATAATAATGATATCTTTAAAAGCAACTAGTGAAAAAAATTATAAATCGGACAATGTGGTAGGAACCAAATATCTAATAGACATCGACACAAAAACTGCTGAAGTATGTTAGCGTAGAAACTTGCATACTGTTACGTCGGGCACTTGCAACGTAATACTATTATTACAGTTAGGGAAAATAACACTATTAAGGTTCGCAAATAACTTAATCTTTATTTTAAACTACGAAATATACAAACTAGTATGGCTACGGGTCAAGCTCAACTGCCTATTTTCGCGCGTTGATTGCCACGTTGCCAGCTCTATGCTATATACATTCATCATACATAACACCTTCCCTCTTAAACTACAAACTCGGAAGAGTTGAAAACCAAACCGATCCGGTATTTTCCTACATCTTTGTGGTCTATTATTGACCTGCACTACTTTAGAAATTGCCGAAGTCGAACTCACCGGTAACGAAGCCTGTGGCTCATTAGTAAAATGTTTTAATTGATTAGCATGTCGTTTCCAAGAAGTTCCGAGATCGGGAATTTTTACAATATATACATTACTACCATTTTTCTTTTCAATTATCCCTTTTGTCCAGAAACTCTTATTATTTTTATAACACTTTGCCAGTACTCTATCTCCTTCCTTAAAAACAACAGTACCCCTACCCTTAAAATTGTTAATTTATTTATTTTGTTGGTTAGTGACAAATTGTTTAATATTTTCCTGAAAAGGTGACAGTAAACTAAAACGATTGCGTACTTTATGTCTGAACATAAGTTCAGAGGGAGTAACACCCGTAGTGGAGTGTTCTGAATTTCGGTAATCTAACAGATAGTTACATAATTAGAATTCCACGTCTTTGTTGGAGTCATGCAGCAGCTTCCTCAGTGCATTTTTAATTATTTTTACCGATATCTCTGCTGCTCCGTTATACTGAGGGTGATAAGGTGGTGACAACATTTGTTGGATTCCATTTTTTGATAAAAATATTTTAAATTCCTTTGAGTCAAATTGGCTTCCATTATCAGACACTAAAACCTTAGGTAAGCCAAATCTGGCAAACATTTGTCTTAATACAGTAATGGTGGCTTCTGCCGTAATAGATTTCATTTGGAACACTTCTAACCATTTAGAATGGGCATCAACTACAATTAAAAAATATCTATTTAAGAAAGGTCCACAGAAATCTATATGTAGTCGGTCCCAAGCTCTTTCTGGCCAATGCCAAGGGCTTAGTTTAGATTTTGCAGGACTTGGACTGTTGAAATTGCAAGATTCACATGCCTTTGACAGCCTTTTAATATCGTCATCAATTTTAGGCCACCAAAAGTAGGACCTAGCTATGCCTTTCATTTTAACAATTCCTAGATGTGTGGAGTGCAACTGATTTAGTATGTCGTTACGTAATTTTGTAGGTACCACTACTCTGTTATTCCACAATAAACATCCCGATTCGATAGTTAATTCATGACGTTTTAATAGAAACGATTTGAATTTAATATTTTTAAAAACAACTGTTGGCCAATGACCAGTCCTTCCAAATTTTATTACCTGTTGCCATAATACATCTTTTAGTTTCTTCTACTATATCTCTAAATTTAATTTGAAAATCGTCAATCTTTGAAAAATAGTCATTATAATCAACATCAACATTATCCCAGTCTTCCTGTAACTCATCTGACGTCAATGGGAGTCTTGATAGACTATCCGCTTTGTTATTTTCAGATTTTATATATTCGATTGAATAATTATAATTAGATAAAATGACCGCCCAACGTCGCAGACGGTTTGCAGAAAACTGAGGAATTCCCTTATTCGGACTAAATATAGTTAATAATGGCTTATGGTCGGTAACTAATGTAAATTTGTTGCCGTACAAATATTGATTAAATTTGCATAACCCAAATATTATAGCTAGCCCCTCCTTCTCGATCTGAGAATATTTTACTTCAGCATTTGTTAAAACTCTAGATGCGTAAGCTATCGGTTTTTCAATATTATCAATCACATGACAAATTAATGCACCAACTTCATATTCAGAAGCATCTACAATTAGTTTTATAGGCAGATTTGATTGATAGTGTACTAATATTTCACTTGAAGTAAGTTTCTTTTTAATTAATTCAAAAGACTCTTGACATTTATCGGTCCATATTCATTTATTTGATTCCTTTAATAAATTATATAATGGATACAATATGACTCGACCTCGACTGGTAAAAGATACTTACCTCTCTTAATGCTTAAATAGTCTTAGCAACCAAAGCCGTACTGACATTTAGTTCATATTGCGAAAATAAATTAATCACACACAAACAATTAAACCAATTTCAGGAGTGGAAAAACAGTTATAAGCAATTCGAGAGGTATGTTTTGACCAGTCTCGGTCTTTATTGCTAGCCCTCGCTGTCGCTCGGGCGCAAACTCGACCTCGACTGGTAAAAGATACTTACTCTCTTAATGCTTAAATAACTATTTCCTAGTCATGCCCACACTCGCACACGTCCGTCACAACGTGTCACACGAAATCTTGATTCATCCGTAAACATAATTGAGGACCACTGCTGGATTCCCCAGTTTCGGTAACGTGTTGCAAATTCAAGTCTGTTTCTTTTGTGGGCTAATGTTAGACGAGGCTTTTTAATAAGCCGTTTGGGTTTTAAACCACGTTCACCAAGCTTTCTACGTACTGTTTGGTCCGAAATAACCATGCCCATTACTATCCTAAATTCGTTTTTAACATCTCTTGCGGTTGATGTGCGATTTCTCAAAGCCGAAGACACCAGCATTCTGCCTTGACGACCTGTGTTACCCGTTTGCGCCTTTGTCCTGGCCTTCTCTTATATCGTCCAGTCTCTTGATGTCTGTGCTATACTCGGCTTACCACAGAGGGACTTACAGTCCCTCTGCCTTAAAGCTCTGTCCCTTAAAGCAACAGCCTGTGACACTTCTAATTTGCATAAATTCCTTACCTTGGATGTATGGGCTTGATACCGATTTTAGAATGACATATTTACTATATTACTATGGTTATTAAATTTTTTCAGTCATTATCAAAGCACTTGGTTATTAGTGGAAATTCAATTTTAGGCAATATAAGGTGGTACAAGCGTTACGTACTGCCACAAATAGACCTGTATCGTTCAAATACTTCTTTAAATTAGTATCAATAGTAAACAATACCTATACCGCCTACTATAAAAAAAAATAACCGTGTTTAACCCTTTTTATATGCGTTCCTCTAATTTTGTTGAGCAGTGTATATACAGTCTCAATAGTTTTTAAATGCAAGCTACCTTGATAATAAAAGCAAAACACGTCGATTGAATTTTGGAGGGGGAAATAAAAAAACATCGTGAAATAAGTTTCGAATGGCACCCCCCATCTGGCGATACCTCATTTTAAAGCACAAAAAAACTAATCTCGTGACGCGTTAAAAAACCATTTTTGTCGATTCGTTATGGAAAAAAAAAATTAATATGAAAAATTCCAAAACAATTGATATTGCACAAATCTGGTTAAGGTGAATCACTTAAACAACATCAGAAAGTATAAAGATAGTCTGCTTTCAGAAGTGATCAAGTAACGCAGTACAACAGAAAGATTTAGAAAATATATTTAGGCGATGATTTCCCAATTTCCAAAATCCTACGCTCTAGATAGTTTTTTTTTTAATATTTAGTCGATAAGTTCCGTACAAATTTGCCGTAATAATTAATTAAACCTAGAAATGATTTTAATTGACTGACATTTTGAGGAATTGGTGCCTCTTTAATTGCTTTAATTTTGTCATCACACGGATGCAATCCATGTTTATCTATCCAATACCCTAAGTATTTTATAGATGTTTGAAAAAATGAGCATTTTTCCCTCGAAATTTTTAATCCTGACTCCTGCAATATTGTCAACACCTTACTTAACCTCTCCAAATGTTCGCCTTTAGTCGAACCAGTAATTAAGATATCGTCTAAAAAACAGACGACTCCATCCACCTTGAGCAACAGAGATTCCATTATCCTTTGAAAAATGGCTGGAGCTGAGGCTACACCAAATGGCAATCGATGGTACTGTAACAGACCCTTATGAGTGGAAATAGTTACAAACTTCTTTGAATTGTCCTCTAATAAAATTTGCTGGTAGGCATTTGTTAACTCGGTTTTGAAGAATTCAACACATCCACTTAATTTTGAAAAAAGTTCTTCCGTTCGTGGTAATGGGTACTGAGTTATCTCCAAATGAGGATTTATTGTAACCTTGAAATCTCCACAAAGACGGATTTTACCATCTCGCTTGATTACTGGAACTACTGGTGCTGCCCACTCTGAATAATCCACTGGTGAAATTACACCCATTTCCAACAATCGATTCAATTCATCTTCCACCTTCTGTTTTAGTGCATATGGTAGCGGTCGAGACCTGAAAAATTTTGGTGCTACAGTATCATCTTTTAATTTTAATTTGGCTGTGGATTTATTAAAAGTACCCTGTCCTGACTGAAATAGTTCATTCAATTTTGATAAACTCTGTTCAGTAAATTCATTATAATAATTAATGTCCGCTAACCCGATTTTAAATAATGTTAAAAAGTCTCTACCTAATATTGGGGGTCCTCCATTTTCAACAACGAAAATATCTAATCGCTTTGCTTCATTTTTGAAACTAACTACTACATTAATAACCCCGGTTGGTTGAAATTTTTGTCCCGTATAACCAAATAATTCTCGTGTAGTTATGTTTTGTTTAATCTCTCGAAAATGATTTTGATAAAAACTATCGGAAATTGCTGACACACTAGCTCCTGTATCGATTTGAAACTGATATACTCTATTTCTTATAACAATATCAACTAAAAACACATTATTTCCCATGTTTTCATCAGATATTTTAAATAATGAAACCTTAGTTTCTATAAAATTCTGAGAATTAGAATTGTTTCTTCGATTGTTATATTTATTTTCAAAATTAACTTTGTTTGATAAATCTTTATTTTTAGTTGGGCACATGGGAGCGATATGGCCCTTTTTATTACATTTGTAACAATTTGAGTTACGATACTGTAACGGTTCGAACCCAGGTGTTGTACAAATTCTCATAATTTGTAATATTTATTATTTATTGCATTTATTTAACTGCAATTCATCCTTAAATGCAATTGGATGCATTTAATTTCTTTAACTGCATATTACATGAATTCTTATAATTCAAGTAATTGATTTGGCTCGTGATTTACAAATTCTCGTAATTTGTAATATTGATTTGGCTCGTGATTTAGTGGTAGTACTCTACGTTATGTTTGATTTTTAAATCAAAATCGTGATAACTCAGTTTGGTTCGTTTTATGGGTAATGTGTCTGTTAGTAATTTTTGTTAGCAAGTAAAACACAGATACATGGATTTCATATGATTTATTCATTTTAAAAGGTTATGCAAGCGACAGGTAAATAAAAGACAATTTTGTTACTCTAATTGGACGTTATTTATTTAGTTATATTTATTTAAACTCTGGAATAGATTTGTTTAATAATTATTGAAAATTTATTATATTCTTTGAATTTGAATGATTTATTTTATTTTGAAAACAGAGTAACTTATTAACACTGCGGTTGGAATTACAAAGTGTTACTTAGCGACTTCATGCACCACAATCTTCAAATTGTGCCGAGAAGGATATCTGATACATGCCATCACTGCATAGAAATTCATTAGCACGGTGCCTACCAATGTATTTCAACGCCACCTTGTGGATAGGAACGAATCACATAACTTCACATTAAAGTATTTTAAGCGATTCCAGTGCTTCAAGCACCCAATGTGTCCTCATTCGGAGATATTGCTAGTACTCGCGTCTACCAACATTATCAGCCATGTGATCGTAAAAACTTTAATAGGTATTGTTATTCAAAATTGATTATTGATTAGTATGATAAAGCTCTATTCTACTTCTACTTTTCTATCTACTTAAGCACATACAAACATTCGTTTCAGTCATTCATAATTCTGAGATTTCTTGAATATCGGAGCGCTGAGCAAGTTTAATTATACGATTTAATTACAAATATCATTGAATTATTTATATTGAAATATTTATGTTGGTAAGAGGGACGTTGTTGTTGGGTGTTTAAAATTCATTTCTCTCGCTTGGAGTGGCGTACGCCCTGATGCTGACGACTGTCGAGGCTGTTCTGTGCTCAATTCCGTTCTTAATTTTCGTTTCAAATCATGCCTCTTCTTGTTATTCCTTTCACCTTGCCGCGATCTCCAGGGCTTTACCTTTTATCTTTGGTTGAATACCCGTGTCTCACATCCATATGTCAGAGTGAGCCGATATATGATTTTATATATCTTGCTTTTTGTTTCTATTGACACCTCCTTTCCCCCAAGTGTATTGAGTGATGTAGGTTGCCTGCCTTCTCCTTTCTGTGGTTTATGTTTATTTCCTATCTTCCTTATTCTTCAAAAGTTGGTCCTAAATAATGAAAGTATTAAATCTGTTCTATATTTGCTCTTTCTATGTATATATTTATCATTTCTTCTTCATTTGACATGCCCACAATTTTGGTTTTTGCTTGTTTATTTTTATGCCTGCTTCATGCATCATTTCATTCCATATTTTTAAATTCTCAAGTAAATATTTTTCACTACCTGCTACCAGTAGTACATCATGGGCGAACGCACAATCGTGTATTTATACTCTTTTTAGTTTTCCGTGTCCAAATACTACTGGTTTTGTTTTTCTTTCTGCTTTTCTTATTATTTTATCCATAACAGTAGATAATGTAATTGGGAGATGTTCCGCTTAGTGATGAGCCCATAGGCGTTCATTTTATAGAAGTTGTTGTTGAATACACAAAAAAAAGTTTTATTCTAAAGTTAATTTAATAAGGTTGAATATGCGTGTGTATTGTTGTTTTTTGTGTATAGTTTTTTTTAATTCAGTTGGCTAATAGATGTTTCTGTTATTGGTATATTTGTATATACATGTATTATGTCAAAAGAAGCTAGAGAGTAATATGTTGATAATTTTCATTGCTTATGTGGCTTATAAGTTCTATTCTGTTTTTAATTGTGTGTTTAGGTTTTGTATTGAATGATGCTATTAATGATGCTGTTTATGATTTTAGCTATTTTATGTGTTGGTGAGTTAATTTATGTAGTAATAGGTCTGATTGGTATTTCTTCTTTCTTTATTATTTGGAATTGGGTTTTGATTATTGATTTTATTCTGTACTTTTCCTATTCATTTGTCCTATTCTCCTTTCATTTTTTTTCGCCTCTTTGTTGGCGGTCCTTAAAGTAATTTTAAATTTTCAGTATTAAACGATTATTTGAGAGCGGTTTTAATAACTTGTACCTTGGCGCATTTGGTAACGTTCTTGTCTGTCACGCGGTCGGCCCGGGTTCGATTCTTGGCTGACGTGTAATTTTTATTTGGTAAAAATGCTTTGGTTAATAATAATAACAATAATAATAATTAATAATAAATAATAATAATTATTAAAAATTATAATAAATAATAAAAATTATTAAAAATTATAATAAATAATAATTAATAAATAAAACTCGCGCGCCTCCATATTCAAATAAATTCATTCGCGCCGGCTCGTTCATTTTGACCAATCAGAAGCGCGGTGACCTCGATCAAAATCGCGGTGGAGGGGATAAAAAGAGAATTTAGACCCCTGTGTAAATCCTTATGGGAAATGGTCACAGAACTGTCCTAGGTACACTACTCATATTCGCCCCGTTATCATAGCCCTGTCCTCTCATGTCACAAATATTATGACCAAGACTGATAAGATGTGACAGTATGGTTTCTGAAATATACCTGTGGTATTCGTGACAAGTAAGAAACATATGAAGTGCTTCCGGATTTCGAATTAATTGTTAGTACTTAATTCTAAAAACCTTACAATTATAGATAACTGTTCAGTGCGACTTTTATCAGGAGTACAATCAACAATTATGGAATAATATTTTGATTCTTTAATCAGTTCAATTAATTCGCGATTTAATTTGCTTGGCCATAATTGCTAACAGTTAATTTTGAATGTCGTGCGACAAATAATCATGGCTTGCACTATTATTATCTATGCGCCTCTGACCAATAAGATTGACTAATTTAAGAAAATTGCCATTATGGTCACTATTTAGTCTTATCTGTAGATCCGCGAAG
This sequence comes from Othius punctulatus, assembly GCA_951805005.1. Lineage (NCBI taxonomy): Eukaryota > Metazoa > Arthropoda > Insecta > Coleoptera > Staphylinidae > Othius > Othius punctulatus. The sequence goes on from OX638143.1 coordinate 58,489,668, forward strand.
CGCTAAAGTTTGTGATCCAAGAAATTGGAGTATTGCAAGTATTCTTCCTAGAACCGATCGCCAATGATTTATTTCCTTATTCATTTGTTTTTGATGTTCGGCATCAATTATTCTTGATTTGTGTTTAGTCGTTTATGAAATTCTTTCCAATTTGAGAAAGAAATTATATGTTGTTTGGAAACTTCATGTCGTGTTAATGACCTACTTAGATTTCTCCATTTATCAAAACCAATTGTAAAAGCCGACGCTTGATCTCGAGAAAATAGTACACAACAGAAGCAATACACTTTATCTGAAGATATTGAGTATATTAGCCAAGGGCGCTTGACTATTTCACCGTTAGATCATTTTCTAGAATAATAGTTTAGTGAAAATTGTCTGTGATCAACATTAGTAGGAAATATAATGCTGAATATTTCCATAGGACCTCTTCCACTAAACATTGTCATATTAGCCTGTTGATTATTTGCCATAATAGGACTCGCGATGTATTCTGGTACTGGATATACCACGAGCTCTCTGACAATATGTCGCAATTGGGAGAATATCTCCAACGCATCACGAGGCATTGGCGATGTAGGGTCTTCGCCAACTGTATCACTGACCGTGGTAGTACTTTTATCAATAGAGTTTTCAGATAAGTCCACAAGTAGCTCCTCATTAACATTTAGTTTTGATGACACTCGTCAGTATTTGCATGAACAGATGTTGATATAAGAAATTTATTAAGAGAACCAGCTAATTTACAGTTTACCATTTGCTTTGCAGCTTTTCGTTTTTTATATTGATAGCCTGATAGTTTAACCTTTTTTTTTCGGGAGGAGAAGTAATTTTGAAACTGCAATATTTATAATACGGTGGTAGAAATTATTTTTCGAACAAATCAAATATTTACATAATGATGTGCAGTACCGAACTTATCACTTGATCCGCCTTATTCAATCACTAATTTTACACAGTTTGTGCGTCTCAGGTTTTTAGTTCTAGTAACGTTCAAGTAACGTTGTGCGCTTTTCCCAATCCCAAAACCACAGACTACAGCAAATAGGGCATGTTTTTATAATGTTGCTGCGTCGGCGTTTTCTCTACAACTATGCACTAGCCGGGAGTAGGGAATCCCTAATCCCGGCTGTGCCAAACTAAAATCAAGACAATCCTCTGTTTGCAGCGCTTTCCCGGACCATCACCGTAGGTTCGCAGGCCGCGTAGAACCAAACCACCCTCGACGACGCGGCGCCCCTGGGACGCGGCGCCCGGCTGCGGTCGCTTCACGGCTTCCGGGTTCCGCCGGCCCTGATTGCAACGGCAATACAATGTTCTCCCAAAGCCTCGCGAATTCCAGTGATATTTTTAATAATTTTATTAGGTCACTTCCTAGCGTCCTACCGCCGGCGCCGCACAGTTGGGCAAATAAGCTACACTGCTCAACAAAAAATAATTACTTAGTAATTATTACTTCGCACAGTAATAAGCTATAAAGCTGGCATTTATCAGAAATATGAAATTCAATTTAGAAGCACCTACTTATAGGGCTTTCGTAGACCACTTATTAGACAGTATTCCAATGTTTGGTAATGTATCCCTACCGTCACTAGTGGTCATTAGGCGAGGTGCCGTTGCTTCAACTCTGATAACAGGTGAATTTGCTCATTTGTCAGATTTGTTTTCTTTTCGCGTTTGTGCTGTAATTAATGAATTATTTTTTTGCCATGGAATAATCAACTTCATGTATGTAACTATATTTAAGAAACTTTTATTTTATTTTTTACTTTGTTACTAGACATTTAATTACGCTGAACTAAAATGGTAATTGCATTTTGTTTGCATTGAAATGTTTGACATTTAACTTTTTGGTTATGTTCCAAGGTAGATCGAGTACCAACCTTTTTTTTTCTACTAAGTTTGAGTTACAGGAATATATAAATCATTGGATTTTTTGCAACTTTTTGCAAATTTGTTAGTTTTGCAGTCATTTTGTTAGCTATTTGTGAATGAATGCTTTTTCTTAATTTACCCACATAATTTCATTCATCAGTCATTATTTGTTGTTTTATTTTAGGAACGAGTTCGAACACATTGTTTATCTATAGAAAATAACTCGTAGATATCATGAAACGGTCTGGAGCAAGTGATTTTGAGCAACAATACAATATCATGGTAGAAGAGCTGAAGAAGCGGACAAATATTGATGGGAGTAATTTTATCGACCTAAGACAAAAGCTATCACATATTAAGTCAGAATTTTAATCTCGATGGGTGAAGGCATTTCGAATAGATACAAAATATCAGAAAATTAATAAGGACTGGCTTGATACCTCATTTTCGTTCGCTCTCTGCATAAACCGCCTCTCCAAATACAAACGCGGCCGACCACATATTCCGTTTAAATTGTGTTCCGAACATACAAAACGATTGAAGACCAAAGATTTGCGTGACTCTACTTCTGCATCTTCCTTAATATATGCTTCCTGTGTGAGCTTAAGAGCTAACTGGCAAGTTCAGGCCTCGAAAGTTTTAAAAGATATGACAACTACAAGTCCAAAACGAGCCAGCAAGTATCATACCGCTTACAAAACATTTCTGGGAACACAGCAACAGCTTTGGTCAGGTGAAGATGCTCTGGCTGTTTTAATAGATGCTAAATTATCTCGTGAGCAATATGATGTTATAAGAATAAGTGCCCCAGAGAAATTCCCTTACAAGATTGTACAAGCAGCGAAAACGTTTTGCTATCCTATAGATATCACAGTAACAGAAACTAGTGCATCTGTTAAATTACAGTCTGCTGGATCATACTACAAAGCGCGTATGTCAAACATTAGAGCCCGTTATTGAAGTTCTTCAAAACTAGAAATTAAGTCAGCTGTGTCTAGTATCGAAGTGTGGTTTTAATGGTTCTTCTGGATACAGTTCATATAAGCTAGCATTCTATGACTTGGAAGCCAACGATTCGGCAGTATTTATTACATGCTCAGTTCCACTTCGTCTAACGTTAGGAGAAGTCATAATATGGCAAAATCCACGTCCCGCATCGACCAGGTATTGCAGGCCTATTATATTATTAATATAATTCATATAGGAGTCTCCTAATGTATCTATTGCGGAAAAAAATAAAATGGATGACCAAATAAAAAACCGATTTGCTAGTTCTATCAAGGCAAGTGACAGTAAGTCATAAATTATATCTTTGCCATGGTAGACGGCAAAGTATGTAATGCTCTCACGGAAACAATTTCTACCTTAAAATGCTTTATATTTGGTGCAACATCGAAACAATTCAACAAGGTTGACGATATGATTTCAAGGTATATTCCTGAGAATTTGGATTTTTTCTTATCAATGTTACATGGGTGGATTGGTATGTTCGAATTTATTTTGCATTTGGCATATAAACTACCAATTTACAATATATAAAGTGGCAGGCTCGTAGTCAAGGAGACAAAGCCATTGTAGCTCGGAATAAAGCTCGAATACAAAAAGAGTTTAAAGAACAATGTGGTTTCATTGTTAACAAACCTAAGCCTGGATTTGCACGATGGCAATACTGCCAGGCATATTTTTTTTATGCATTTTTTTTCAACATTAAGAACTTTTTGCTCAAATCACAAAAATAGATTTTGATTTGATAAAAAGGCTTCACATAATTATGATTGTGGTAGCCAGTGGATTTGAGATAGATGTGGAAAAATATCGCCTGTTCGCTTATGAAACGGCCAGACATTTCTTCTCGAAGCATCCTTGGTACATTGTGCCCCCAACACTACACAAGTATTTTATCCATGGCCCAGAAATTATATCCTCAGCCCTTTTGCCAATAGGTCAATTGACCGAAGAAGCACAAGAGGCTCGGAATAATGATTTCAAAAGGTACAGAGAGCATACAAGAAAATGCAATAGGGAGAAAATTAACACGGACATTTTAAACTTTTTCTTATTGAGCTCTGATCCTGTGCCCACCAGTAAACAAAAAAACAAACAAAGCATAAGTTACAACTTCTGCCAGAAAAAGCATTAGAGTTGTTAAAACCTCCATTCGTCAAGAAATCTGATGAAAATAATTATAACAGTAATATTGATGCCAGTGATGTTAGTGACGAAAGTGATGATCAAAGTAATGATAGCGGTGAAAGTTATGTTTAAAGGAGTAGTAGTAGTTATGATGCACTGGGATGTATTAAGGATTAAGACCGCTTTTACTATTTTATGTCGTATTATTTTTTGAGTACCTCAAATATTAACAAAAAAATGATTGTACATTATTAATTAAATATTCTACCGCCCATCTATATGTTTTTATTTATTCTACATGAGTTCATGAAATAAATACCTAACGCCAAACATGTTTTAAGCTGAAATTTATTTATTGCCACTTTTGAATGTGTCTTGCCCCAGTGTGCGCCGCTCCGATGGTACCAAACGAAGCGTCTTGATTTTCTGCACCAGAATATGCATCATCGATTCTTCCGGATAGCGGAGAACATTAAATAAAATTAAAATCCTAGAAAAAACGTATTTTTTTATTTTTTCGTACTTCAGATGGTCAGGCACCGAAGGGATTTTTTTTTCGAGGAACCGATGCAAAATTCTAGATCTGTGCAATATTTAATTTGTGTCGTTATTTTTTACCAAATCCGAGATGTCGTTTTTTTCGTAAATATTCCCATATAATAATAAATAATTTTACATAAAATATTAATATTTCGAAAACCGCGCGTCATAGAGAAAAAACTTTTTTTTTAATTGTAGAGCTTCGATAGGTCCGTCGTTTGTTTTTTTAAACTACCCTTTGCGGTTTTCGAGATTTTTTTTTTTTAATAGTAGTATTATTTATGCAGTCATTAATATTTTTTTCGTGCGGTTATAAACGTCGAGGATTAATGAAATTCACCAAGGACCTTCTTAGAGGTTGCCCCCCGACTGCCAAAAATAAGTCGATAGCTCCTAAGATTATTTTTTTAGTTTTTATTATTTTTTTGTTTTTGTTTTATTTTCCCAAGAGTTATTTACAATCTGTCCAAAGACAATAAGTAAATGTTGTGGCAGTAGTAGTTAACGTGTGGGAGGGTGGCACTGCCCTTCTTGTGTTTCTTTCTGTGAGTTGTGGCGCCTTGGTTGTAGTGGTTAAAACCTATCCGGTAGGTCTAGTGGATCTAGTGGTCTAGTGTCTTGCTCTTGCTGTTTTGTTGAGTAAATTTCTCGCCAGTAGATTTGGGTGGACGGTGAGACGTTGTTGATATTTTGTGCTCATTTGTTTGGTTTCTTCCTTTACTTCTTTTATATTGAGGTCATTGTGAATAATTCGGTTTGGAACGAACCAAGGGGCGTTAACGATTTCCCTCAACACTTTAGATTGGAAGCGCTGGATTTTGTTGATGTTTGAGGTGCTCGCGGAGCCCCATAATTGTGCTCCATACGTCCATATCGGTCTTAAGATGGTTTTATAGAGGAGTAGCTTGTTGTCTGTGCTTAGTTTGGAGTTCCTGCCTAGTAGCCAGTGCATTTGTCTGTATTTCATGCCAAGCTGGAGTCGTTTTGTCCAGATGTGTTTAGCCCAGGTTAGCCGGCGGTCGAGGTGTATGCCCAGGTATTTAGCGCTGTCATGTTGAGGTATGGGATGATTGTTTAGGCGGACTGGTGGGCATGTATATTTTTTTGTGGTGAAGGTCACGTGGACTGACTTTGCTTCATTGGATTTTATGCGCCATTTGTTGAGCCATTCTTCAACTTTTGTGAGGTGGATTTGCAGGAGGCTGGATGCGATGCCTGGTTCAGTGTGTGATGCCATTATGCAGGTGTCGTCGGCATTTGTGTACGTATGTATGTCTGCCGTGTACAGAAGGTATAGGATTGGGTCCAGGACGCTCCCTTGGGGGACGCCTGCTTTAATGTCATGTAGTGGTGAAAGGGTACCTCCGTACTTAATTTAGAACAGTCTATGGCTCAGGTATGACTGTAGAACTTGGTAGAGGTTGTGTGGTAATTTTAGTTTTAGTTTATACAATAGGCCAGTGTGCCACACCTTGTCGAAGGCCTGGCTTATGTCCAGGAAGACTGCCGAACAATATATTTTGGCATTGAGGTCTTGATTGAGTCTATTAATCTGTGGACCTGCTCGGTTGTTGCATGTTCATGGCGAAAGCCAAATTGGTGGTTTGGAATTAGTTCTGCTTCGTCTAGTATTGGAAGTAGTCGTGTTAAGAATACTTTTTCAAAGGTTTTGGATAATATAGGTAGCAGACTTATTGGCCTGTAACATTGGACTTCTTCGGGGGGTTTCCCTTTCTTCTGTATTAGGATTATTTGAGCTGCCTTCCATTGGCTGGGGAAGTATCCGAGTCTAATTATACCGTTGAAAATCATGGTTATTAGTTGTATTGCGATCAGTGGTAGGTTTCTTAGCATGGTGCCTGTGATGAGGTCGTACCCTGGGGCTTTTTTTGGTTTCAGTTTGGCAAGTATGGATTTCACTTTGCTCGTTTTGAATTTTTTGATAGGAGGACTAAGTTGATGTGGTACTGTTAGAAAATGTTTGATTAGATTGTCTTCCTCAACAGGGCATACGGTGGGTTGGGGTTCGAATACAGTCACTAGATGTTTTGCGAAGGCATTTGCCTTATCTAGATTATCACGTGCCCAGTTTCCGTCTGGTTTTCTTATGGGTGGGTGGGATGGTCTGTTGTTTTCTGTTTAATTTTTTGGTCGCCTTCCATAAGGAGTAGTCGGATGCTTTGCTATTAGACAGGTTCTCCAGGTGGTGTTGTATTGTTTGGTTTTGGTGTTTATTTAGACTCTCTTTTATCTCCTGGACAGCTAGATTTAAGATGGCTTTGTCTTTGGGAGACCTCGTGATTTGCCATAGTTTTCAGAGCTTTCTTTTTTCTTTTATTTTCTGTTGTATATTTGCTGGACATATCTGCCTGATTTCTTTTTCATCTAGTTCTGGTGTGGATTTCCACGCAGCATCTTGAATTATTTTGTTCAGGTATTCGATTGCACAGTCAAGATCTTCCTCGCATTTTAGAGGGAGAGTTGTTACAGTGCTTTGCTTTATTATTTTTCTGTACAGATTCCAGTTGGTTTTGTGCTTGCAGAAGGCTGGTGGTATTTGTCTTTTGGTTACTTGCGTATTGAGATTAAGTATGATGGGTGTGTGGTCCGATGATAGATCTAGGTTGTGACTAATCTCTAGGTAGTTTAGTGATATGTCCCCAACTACAAAGAAGTCTAGGAGGTCTGGTCTTTTTGCCCGATCTATCGGCCAGTGGGTGGGTTGTCCTGTGGATATGTGTTTGAGTTTGTTTGTGTTCATGGCTTTCAGTAGTTCTCTCCCTCTTGTGAGAGTTTTGCTGGAGCCCCATATTGTGTTTTTGGCGTTAAAATCCCCTCCAACTATAAAGTGTCTGTCTAGTGTGTTGAAGTACTCTAGGAAGTGGTGTTGTTTGATCCCCTCGAATTTTCTATAGCGACGCTTGTTGCTTGTATATGTTTCTTGCTGAACTTGGGGAGTTCGTGATGTTTTATGGATATCCTGATTATTATCGCAGTGCCTCCGTGTCCGCCTACATCGGGGTGGGTAGTTGTGTATGTGTTATAGTTTGGAAAGTTTATGTGGCTTTTACTTGTGAAGTGAGTTTCAGATATCAGTGCAATGTCAATGCAGTGCATTTCTATAAAGATTTTGAGCTCCTGGTAGCGTGCTGCCAGGCCACTTGCGTTCCATTGAGCTATTTTCAATGGTGCTTCTGGCATTATGGCATTTTTGAGACTAGAGTGGTAAGAAGGGTCAGCATAGTGTCCATCCTCTCCATTAATTTGGGCATCATATTTTCTAGTTTGTTTGCTTGGGGTGGGACTGCTGCGTTTTGTTGTTGGTTGTGAGTCTCTTGGTTGTTGTTTTGTTGTGAACTGTTTCCAACTGTTTGTGCGTAGGTTTTATCTGTCTGTACTTCTGGTGTCTTGAGTGTGTTGAGTGTCCTTTGTCTAAATGGCGGGAATTTTCTTCTCTGTATTTCCTTGTATACGCTACAAGCCTTGTAGTTTGCGGGGTGGTTACCATTGCATAGTACACATGTGACATCCTTTCTTTTTTCCTTTATTTCGCAGTTTTTTGTGTGATGATCTCCTTTGCATTTCACGCAGCGAGGAGTTCTGTGACAGAAATTTTGCGAATGCCCGTATCTCTGGCATTTTTTGCACTGAATGACTTCCCTCTTAACGTTTGGAGGTTCGATGGTGGCTTTTGCCTGAAGTATAAATTCAATTTGGTAAATTTCCTTATTGTTTTCTTTTTGCTCGAGTTCGACTAAGAACATTGGTAGCGGTCGCTTTGTATAACTGTGTTTAATGTTGTTGATGTTGAGGACGGTATGACCGTGTGAGCCTAGTTCAAATATTATGTCATTCGTGTCTGTGGAGAAGTGTATGTCTCTTATAACTACTCTGAATTTTCTGTCTGATTTCAGTTGATACGAGTGGAATTCGGTGTTTTCGCCTTCCAGTTCCTTGATTATCTTACTGTACGTTTTTGCTTCATTTAGCTGAATTTTTAATGGCCTATTAGTTTAGTTGAGTATGCGTTTTTGGCGTGTAGTACTAGTAGGTCTGTAAAGCCGGGCATACACGATGCGGTATACCGGAGAGGTAAACCTGTGCAGGTCACCTGTACAGGCAAACCGGAGCGTGTGTGTGGACAAGTTTCGGTATACCTGCACAGGCATACTGACCTGTACAGGCGACCGGAGAAGAATCAAAATTCGATTCTTTCTGCCTGCAGGCGAGTGCAAACCGGAGCGTGTGTGGGAATCTGCAGGTTTCAGTTGAGGTTTCAATTTCGTTTAGTTGTATCCTGTAAGTTTTCGAAGTGTTTTGCTATTTATTTTCGTTAAATTTTTCGTCAGTTGAAACAAAATGGCATTAACAAAGAAGCGTAATTTGGTTATTGAAGATAATTTATTAATAAAGATATTAATTGTTAACTTATTATTATAAGTCAGAAACTTGCCTATGGCATGTCAAGAGCAAGGAATGTCATGATCGCTCGAAGAGGGACGCTGCGTATGATAAATTGCTGAGAAAATTAAAAGAGGTGGAGCCTGATGCTACTAAGGATTCTACTGTAAAAAAAAACAATAACCTAAGCAGCAATGTGCGTAAAGAAAAAAAGAAAATTGAAGCGTCAGTCGAATCGGGAACATCTCCAGACGACATTTACAAACCTTCACTCTGGTACTATGATTTGTTTGAGTTTCTTGGGGACCAAGATACACCAAGGGCATCAACTTCAAATTTAGATGATATGGAAGGGAATGAGGATGAAGAGGTAAAAAAATCCAAAACTTTTTATATTACATATTTGAAAGCAAGTAGTAAGAAATATTTGAAAGTGAAAGGAATTCTCGGTACACCTTTTCGTTCATGCGTCGGTAATTAAGGCAATCCACGAGTTCTACTGTTAATTCTTGCAATAAATTAATATTCGTGTACTGGTTTCATTTTAGCAGCCACTTGCTGCTCTACTTTTTGCGTTTTTTCTTTTGATTTTGCTTGGCCGTGAAGTAGCAGGCAGGAAACCGAGGATCGCAATTGCGTCTTCTGTAGATGTTGACGCCATTCTTGTCTTTGCCAACTGAGACCTGAACTGAAAGTCCAGTACGGTTAACCCTACTGTGTGTGTGCAAGGCACCTGTGCAGGTATACCTGCAGGTAAACCGACAGGTTTACCTCTCCGGTATACCGCAACGTGTATGGCCGGCTTAAGAGGTTGCATGTTCCCTACTTTGTGTACAAAGATCGGTGGGGGTTTTACTGGGACGAGGGTCTCTTCTGTGGCAACTGCTGTTGTGAGGCAGTCGAATCTGTTCGATGTTTGGGGCGCGTTTAACCAGTAGTCTGCTAGTTTGTTTTGCCGGGTTGGATTTGTGCTGGCGTTGGATTTAGTTTGTTTTATTTTATCCGACGATGCAGGACTATGCGGGGGTCTTTTGTGTGACACTGTCGTCCAGGTGCCGTCCTCTTGTCGCTTGTCGCACCGTACGATGGTGTTCGCCGGTTTTGTGTTGGCCTCGCTAAGCGAGTGTGACTGTGTCCTTGTATAGAACATTGCTTTGTGGAACACCTGTTGCCTCTGTGTGTGGGTTGACTGGCCCTGGGTTCCTTTTTCCGGTGTGATAAGTTTGGGAGGTTGGTCTTGTGCTGTGCTGTTTTGTGTGCTTGTTTGGATTGATAGATCGCCCGTTGTTTGGTGTGGTGGGTTTATTTCGGAAGCGGTGTCCATAAGGGGGTGCGATGTGTTGCTTCCTAGGTTCGCTGTATCGGCGAGGATCGACTCATTCAGGTTCGCGGTTAATGCGTTCAGTTTAGAGGTTATGTTGTGTTTACAATCATTGCAGCCCCAGGAGTTAATTTCTCCGTTTTTGTTTAACTCATTCAGGGTTTGTAGAGTTATATTAACACACTCAATGTGAAATGTGGACATACATTTCATTTTACAGCAGATACAATCCTCATACCGCGAGACAATTTTTAAGCACTTCTTGCACGACGCAATCTTGGTGTACGATGATAAATTTATCAGGTCTTTAACTGATTGATTTTTATAAAATATTTAATAACTCTGGAACGATTGATTTCAATTGAGATCAAGATCACTCGACGTCTTCAGATTTTAAAGATTCAAAGATTTTTTTTAATTTTTTTGTTTTTCAATTATCAATATATCAATATTTTCAATAATCTGAGCATAAAAAGACAAGTATAGATAATTGTGCATCAAACTTCCCCCCATCTCACAGCGCACGTTTAAACAATGCACCTTCTATTTGACTTACTCCTACCCTAATGTATTTACTATTTCACCTATTCATAAAACTATTAGTAGAGTACTAGTATCTCTCATATTCTAAAACAAATTTTAGTGTAACCTTCTAATCGTGACTTGCGGTGGAATTGGTGAAATTTATATTTGAAAATGGTATCTTAACCTTCTGATCGTGACTTCCGATGGAATTTGGAAATATACCATATGATTAATTTTAAAACCTATAAAATTGAGAGATTCATTAATAGTATTCTAAGATAGATACAGTTTTCTTTATAAATTAAACATATGGAAATAGGAACGTAGATAAATATCTCTCATATTCTAAAACAAATATCAATGTAACCTTCTAATTGTGACTTTCGATGGAATTGGTAAAATACATATTTGAAAATGGTATCTTAACATTTTGATCATGACTTCCGATGAAATTGGGAAAGACAGTAGAATGCTTATGTAATTTAAAAAAAGTTATGGCTCTGCCTCATTTTTGAGAATTTTGAAATTAGTGAGCGCGCGTCGCGGTATCAAGCAATATCTCGCCTTAATATTTTTATATCTCGGCCGTTTCAAATACATGTCATTTTGATTTTGGTCACTTACGATTGGTAATACACTGTAGAATGCTTATGTAATTTAAAAAAAGTTATGGCTCTGCCTCATTTTTGAGAATTTTGAAATTAGAGAGCGCGCGTCGAGGTCCCAAGCAATATCTCGCCTTAATATTTTTATATCTCGGCCGTTTCAAATATATGTCATTTTGATTTTGGTCAATTACGATTGGTAATACACTGTAGAATGCTTATGTAATTTAAAAAAAGTTATGGCTCTGCCTCATTTTTGAGAATTTTGAAATTAGAGAGCGCGCGTCGAGGTCCCAAGCAATATTTCGCCTTAATATTTTTATATCTCGGCCGTTTCAAATACATGTCATTTTGATTTTGGTCAATTACGATTGGTAATACACTGTAGAATGCTTATGTAATTTAAAAAAAGTTATGGCTCTGCCTCATTTTTGAGAATTTTGAAATTAGTGAGCGCGCGTCGAGGTCCCAAGCAATATCTAGCCTTAATATTTTTATATCTCGGCCGTTTCATATACATGTCATTTTGATTTTGGTCAATTACGATTGGTAATACACTGTAGAATGCTTATGTAATTTAAAAAAAGTTATGGCTCTGCCTCATTTTTGAGAATTTTGAAATTAGAGAGCGCGCGTCGAGGTCCCAAGCAATATCTCGCCTTAATATTTTTATATCTCGGCCGTTTCAAATATATGTCATTTTGATTTTGGTCAATTACGATTGGTAATACACTGTAGAATGCTTATGTAATTTAAAAAAAGTTATGGCTCTGCCTCATTTTTGAGAATTTTGAAATTAGAGAGCGCGCGTCGAGGTCCCAAGCAATATCTCGCCTTAATATTTTTATATCTCGGCCGTTTCAAATACATGTCATTTTGATTTTGGTCAATTACGATTGGTAATACACTGTAGAATGCTTATGTAATTTAAAAAAAGTTATGGCTCTGCCTAATTTTTGAGAATTTTGAAATTAGTGAGCGCGCGTCGCGGTATCAAGCAATATCTCGCCTTAATATTTTTATATCTCGGCCGTTTCAAATACATGTCATTTTGATTTTGGTCAATTACGATTGGTAATACACTGTAGAAAGCTTATGTAATTAAAAATAAAGTTATGGCTCTGCCTCATTTTTGAGAATTTTGAAATTAGAGAGCGCGCGTCGAGGTCCCAAGCAATATCTCGCCTTAATATTTTTATATCTCGGCCGTTTCAAATATATGTCATTTTGATTTTGGTCAATTACGATTGGTAATACACTGTAGAATGCTTATGTAATTTAAAAAAAGTTATGGCTCTGCCTCATTTTTGAGAATTTTGAAATTGGAGAGCGCGCGTCGAGGTCCCAAGCAATATCTCGCCTTAATATTTTTATATCTCGGCCGATTCAAATACATGTCATTTTGATTTTGGTCAATTACGATTGGTAATACACTGTAGAATGCTTATGTAATTTAAAAAAAGTTATGGCCCTGCCTAATTTTTGAGAATTTTGAAATTAGTGAGCGCGCGTCGCGGTATCAAGCAATATCTCGCCTTAATATTTTTATATCTCGGCCGTTTCAAATACATGTCATTTTGATTTTGGTCAATTACGATTGGTAATACACTGTAGAAAGCTTATGTAATTAAAAAAAAGTTATGGCTCTGCCTCATTTTTGAGAATTTTGAAATTAGAGAGCGCGCGTCGAGGTCCCAAGCAATATCTCGCCTTAATATTTTTATATCTCGGCCGTTTCAAATATATGTCATTTTGATTTTGGTCAATTACGATTGGTAATACACTGTAGAATGCTTATGTAATTTAAAAAAAGTTACGGCTCTGCCTCATTTTTGGGAATTTTGAAATTAGTGAGCGCGCGTCGCGGTATCAAGCAATATCTCGCCTTAATATTTTAATATCTCGGCCGTTTCAAATACATGTCATTTTTATTTTGGTCAATTACGATTGGTAATACACTGTAGAATGCTTATGTAATTTAAAAAAAGTTATGGCTCTGCCTCATTTTTGAGAATTTTGAAATTAGAGAGCGCGCGTCGAGGTCCCAAGCAATATCTCGCCTTAATATTTTTATATCTCGGCCGTTTCAAATATATGTCATTTTGATTTTGGTCAATTACGATTGGTAATACACTGTAGAATGCTTATGTAATTTAAAAAAAGTTATGGCTCTGCCTCATTTTTGAGAATTTTGAAATTAGAGAGCGCGCGTCGAGGTCCCAAGCAATATCTCGCCTTAATATTTTTATATCTCGGCCGTTTCAAATATATGTCATTTTGATTTTGGTCAATTACGATTGGTAATACACTGTAGAATGCTTATGTAATTTAAAAAAAGTTATGGCTCTGCCTCATTTTTGAGAATTTTGAAATTAGTGAGCGCGCGTCGCGGTATCAAGCAATATCTCGCCTTAATATTTTTATATCTCGGCCGTTTCAAATACATGTCATTTTGATTTTGGTCAATTACGATTGGTAATACACTGTAGAATGCTTATGTAATTTAAAAAAAGTTATGGCTCTGCCTCATTTTTGAGAATTTTGAAATTAGAGAGCGCGCGTCGAGGTTCCAAGCAATATCTCGCCTTAATATTTTTATATCTCGGCCGTTTCAAACATATGTCATTATGATTTTGGTCAATTACGATTGGTAATACACTGTAGAATGCTTATGTAATTTAAAAAAAGTTATGGCTCTGCCTCATTTTTGAGAATTTTGAAATTAGTGAGCGCGCGTCGCGGTATCAAGCAATATCTCGCCTTAATATTTTTATATCTCGGCCGTTTCAAATAGATGTCATTTTGATTTTGGTCAATTACGATTGGTAATACACTGTAGAATGCTTATGTAATTTAAAAAAGTTATGGCTCTGCCTCATTTTTGAGAATTTTGAAATTAGTGAGCGCGCGTCGCGGTATCAAGCAATATCTCGCCTTAATATTTTTATATCTCGGCCGTTTCAAATACATCTCAGTTTGATTTTGGTCAATTACGATTGGTAATACACTGTAGAATGCTTATGTAATTTTAAAAAAGTTATGGCTCTGCCTCATTTTTGAGAATTTTGAAATTAGAGAGCGCGCGTCGAGGTCCCAAGCAATATCTCGCCTTAATATTTTTATATCTCGGCCGTTTCAAATACATGTCAGTTTGATTTTGGTCAATTACGATTGGTAATTCACTGTAGAATGCTTATGTAATTTAAAAAAAGTTATGGCTCTGCCTCATTTTTGAGAATTTTAAAATTTGTGAGCGCGCGTCGCGGTATCAAGCAATATCTCGCCTTAATATTTTTATATCTCGGCCGTTTCAAATACATGTCATTTTGATTTTGGTCAATTACGATTGGTAATACACTGTAGAATGCTTATGTAATTTAAAAAAAGTTATGGCTCTGCCTCATTTTTGAGAATTTTGAAATTAGTGAGCGCGCGTCGCGGTATCAAGCAATATCTCGCCTTAATATTTTTATATCTCGGCCGTTTCAAATACATGTCATTTTGATTTCGGTCAATTACGATTGGTAATACACTGTAGAATGCTTATGTAATTTAAAAAAAGTTATGGCTCTGCCTCATTTTTGAGAATTTTGAAATTAGTGAGCGCGCGTGTGGTATCAAGCAATATCTCGCCTTAATATTTTTATATCTCGGCCGTTTCAAATACATGTAATTTTGATTTTGGTCAATTACGATTGGTAATACACTGTAGAAAGCTTATGTAATTAAAAAAAAGTTATGGCTCCGCCTCATTTTTGAGAATTTTGAAATTAGTGAGCGCGCGTGTGGTATCAAGCAATATCTCGCCTTAATATTTATATATCTCGGCCGTTTCAAATACATGTCATTTTGATTTTGGTCAATTACGATTGGTAATACACTGTAGAATGCTTATGTAATTTAAAAAAAGTTATGGCTCTGCCTCATTTTTGAGAATTTTGAAATTAGAGAGCGCGCGTCGAGGTCCCAAGCAATATCTCGCCTTAATATTTTTATATCTCGGCCGTTTCAAATATATGTCATTTTGATTTTGGTCAATTACGATTGGTAATACACTGTAGAATGCTTATGTAATTTAAAAAAAGTTATGGCTCTGCCTCATTTTTGAGAATTTTGAAATTAGAGAGCGCGCGTCGAGGTCCCAAGCAATATCTCGCCTTAATATTTTTATATCTCGGCCGTTTCAAATATATGTCATTTTGATTTTGGTCAATTACGATTGGTAATACACTGTAGAATGCTTATGTAATTTAAAAAAAGTTATGGCTCTGCCTCATTTTTGAGAATTTTGAAATTAGAGAGCGCGCGTCGAGGTCCCAAGCAATATCTCGCCTTAATATTTTTATATCTCGGCCGTTTCAAATACATGTCATTTTGATTTTGGTCAATTACGATTGGTAATACACTGTAGAATGCTTATGTAATTTAAAAAAAGTTATGGCTCTGCCTAATTTTTGAGAATTTTGAAATTAGTGAGCGCGCGTCGCGGTATCAAGCAATATCTCGCCTTAATATTTTTATATCTCGGCCGTTTCAAATACATGTCATTTTGATTTTGGTCAATTACGATTGGTAATACACTGTAGAAAGCTTATGTAATTAAAAATAAAGTTATGGCTCTGCCTCATTTTTGAGAATTTTGAAATTAGAGAGCGCGCGTCGAGGTCCCAAGCAATATCTCGCCTTAATATTTTTATATCTCGGCCGTTTCAAATATATGTCATTTTGATTTTGGTCAATTACGATTGGTAATACACTGTAGAATGCTTATGTAATTTAAAAAAAGTTATGGCTCTGCCTCATTTTTGAGAATTTTGAAATTGGAGAGCGCGCGTCGAGGTCCCAAGCAATATCTCGCCTTAATATTTTTATATCTCGGCCGTTTCAAATACATGTCATTTTGATTTTGGTCAATTACGATTGGTAATACACTGTAGAATGCTTATGTAATTTAAAAAAAGTTATGGCCCTGCCTAATTTTTGAGAATTTTGAAATTAGTGAGCGCGCGTCGCGGTATCAAGCAATATCTCGCCTTAATATTTTTATATCTCGGCCGTTTCAAATACATGTCATTTTGATTTTGGTCAATTACGATTGGTAATACACTGTAGAAAGCTTATGTAATTAAAAAAAAGTTATGGCTCTGCCTCATTTTTGAGAATTTTGAAATTAGAGAGCGCGCGTCGAGGTCCCAAGCAATATCTCGCCTTAATATTTTTATATCTCGGCCGTTTCAAATATATGTCATTTTGATTTTGGTCAATTACGATTGGTAATACACTGTAGAATGCTTATGTAATTTAAAAAAAGTTACGGCTCTGCCTCATTTTTGGGAATTTTGAAATTAGTGAGCGCGCGTCGCGGTATCAAGCAATATCTCGCCTTAATATTTTAATATCTCGGCCGTTTCAAATACATGTCATTTTTATTTTGGTCAATTACGATTGGTAATACACTGTAGAATGCTTATGTAATTTAAAAAAAGTTATGGCTCTGCCTCATTTTTGAGAATTTTGAAATTAGAGAGCGCGCGTCGAGGTCCCAAGCAATATCTCGCCTTAATATTTTTATATCTCGGCCGTTTCAAATATATGTCATTTTGATTTTGGTCAATTACGATTGCTAATACACTGTAGAATGCTTATGTAATTTAAAAAAAGTTATGGCTCTGCCTCATTTTTGAGAATTTTGAAATTAGAGAGCGCGCGTCGAGGTCCCAAGCAATATCTCGCCTTAATATTTTTATATCTCGGCCGTTTCAAATATATGTCATTTTGATTTTGGTCAATTACGATTGGTAATACACTGTAGAATGCTTATGTAATTTAAAAAAAGTTATGGCTCTGCCTCATTTTTGAGAATTTTGAAATTAGTGAGCGCGCGTCGCGGTATCAAGCAATATCTCGCCTTAATATTTTTATATCTCGGCC
The DNA here is from genome assembly GCA_951805005.1 of Othius punctulatus. Taxonomy (NCBI): domain Eukaryota; kingdom Metazoa; phylum Arthropoda; class Insecta; order Coleoptera; family Staphylinidae; genus Othius; species Othius punctulatus. Next base: position 58,506,999 of record OX638143.1, read on the forward strand.
GTTTCAAATACATGTCATTTTGATTTTGGTCAATTACGATTGGTAATACACTGTAGAATGCTTATGTAATTTAAAAAAAGTTATGGCTCTGCCTCATTTTTGAGAATTTTGAAATTAGAGAGCGCGCGTCGAGGTCCCAAGCAATATCTCGCCTTAATATTTTTATATCTCGGCCGTTTCAAACATATGTCATTATGATTTTGGTCAATTACGATTGGTAATACACTGTAGAATGCTTATGTAATTTAAAAAAAGTTATGGCTCTGCCTCATTTTTGAGAATTTTGAAATTAGTGAGCGCGCGTCGCGGTATCAAGCAATATCTCGCCTTAATATTTTTATATCTCGGCCGTTTCAAATAGATGTCATTTTGATTTTGGTCAATTACGATTGGTAATACACTGTAGAATGCTTATGTAATTTAAAAAAGTTATGGCTCTGCCTCATTTTTGAGAATTTTGAAATTAGTGAGCGCGCGTCGCGGTATCAAGCAATATCTCGCCTTAATATTTTTATATCTCGGCCGTTTCAAATACATCTCAGTTTGATTTTGGTCAATTACGATTGGTAATACACTGTAGAATGCTTATGTAATTTAAAAAAAGTTATGGCTCTGCCTCATTTTTGAGAATTTTGAAATTAGTGAGCGCGCGTCGCGGTATCAAGCAATATCTCGCCTTAATATTTTTATATCTCGGCCGTTTCAAATACATGTCATTTTGATTTTGGTCAATTACGATTGGTAATACACTGTAGAATGCTTATGTAATTTAAAAAAAGTTATGGCTCTGCCTCAATTTTGAGAATTTTGAAATTAGAGAGCGCGCGTCGAGGTCCCAAGCAATATCTCGCCTTAATATTTTTATATCTCGGCCGTTTCAAATACATGTCATTTTGATTTTGGTCAATTACGATTGGTAATACACTGTAGAATGCTTATGTAATTTTAAAAAAGTTATGGCTCTGCCTCATTTTTGAGAATTTTGAAATTCGAGAGCGCGCGTCGAGGTCCCAAGCAATATCTCGCCTTAATATTTTTATATCTCGGCCGTTTCAAATATATGTCAGTTTGATTTTGGTCAATTACGATTGGTAATACACTGTAGAATTCTTATGTAATTTAAAAAAAGTTATGGCTCTGCCTCATTTTTGAGAATTTTAAAATTTGTGAGCGCGCGTCGCGGTATCAAGCCATATCTCGCCTTAATATTTTTATATCTCGGCCGTTTCAAATACATGTCATTTTGATTTTGGTCAATTACGATTGGTAATACACTGTAGAATGCTTATGTAATTTAAAAAAAGTTATGGCTCTGCCTCATTTTTGAGAATTTTGAAATTAGTGAGCGCGCGTCGCGGTATCAAGCAATATCTCGCCTTAATATTTTTATATCTCGGCCGTTTCAAATACATGTCATTTTGATTTCGGTCAATTACGATTGGTAATACACTGTAGAATGCTTATGTAATTTAAAAAAAGTTATGGCTCTGCCTCATTTTTGAGAATTTTGAAATTAGTGAGCGCGCGTGTGGTATCAAGCAATATCTCGCCTTAATATTTTTATATCTCGGCCGTTTCAAATACATGTAATTTTGATTTTGGTCAATTACGATTGGTAATACACTGTAGAAAGCTTATGTAATTAAAAAAAAGTTATGGCTCCGCCTCATTTTTGAGAATTTTGAAATTAGTGAGCGCGCGTGTGGTATCAAGCAATATCTCGCCTTAATATTTATATATCTCGGCCGTTTCAAATACATGTCATTTTGATTTTGGTCAATTACGATTGGTAATACACTGTAGAATGCTTATGTAATTTAAAAAACGGTCCTTTTCGTATTAATTTTTTACGTTTTTTTTTTTCAAATTGCTGTTAAAATTTCTCGTAAGCAAATGACTTAGGTTTCCGTCTATCTGGTTAGCGATGAGCATAAATTCTAGTAGGTACTGCAGAAACAAGCTGTGTGATGTCGCTTGACGGGTTTCTGCACTAAACGCAATAATCACTGTAAATAATATCCCATAAAATGGCATGGCAGTTGAAGGGATAATACAGAAAAATATGTGTTCACAGTATGAGATAATGATTCGGTAAAAAAATAAAAATCCATAAAAATGTTAGTCGACGGGTTTCTGAAATAAACTATTCAATTATACAATGCCTTACCAAATAAAATTCTTTCAGCATCTCCTAAAATTCTAGGCCACAATGTTGGATCTATGTCTAAAGTTTGTTGAGCGCTGTCCATAGATGGGACTGTTTTCTTTGCTTTTAAGCAAAAACACTAAATACAAAAAGTGCGATTTTACCAAAAGAAAAAAATCTACAAGTATAAATTTCGATTAACTGGCTTAACTTAACAATATTCTGTCAAAATCATAGCCAAAATGCCGCCGTTTAGATTTGCTGCCCCAGACAAAAGTCCATGCTGTCTGCCCCAGGCCCTGGAGCCGGACAATCGTTTTCCCTAAAATGTGTTTAAGTTATTCACTACTCCCATTTAACTTGATCGACTTTGCAAACTGTTAACTGTAACTGTTAATTATTTTAGATGGAATAAAACACAAATATATCAAATGCTTTTTATTGTGATTGCAATCAACTTATATACTAATGTGCTTATTATATAGATATAAAATTAAGTACAAAAAATGGACGGAATAATGGTGATATGCTGTCATGGATAAACGTGAAACTTGTGAAATGTAGTCTGAATATTGGCATGAAATTATCCGTGATTATCACACAGACAATAACGGGCAATCATATATCCCTTCTCGTGTCGAAGGGCAGGCCACTGGGTCATCGCTGCAATGATATTTTGTAAATCAAACGAAAAACTATGTGGTAATAATTTCAGGTGCTCTATGCTTTTATTTACTAATAAACCCGTGAAGTTTTCCACCATTCATGGTGTGTTCATGGAATGATGTTCCTGTCATAGCTGGATGACAGATTAAGGGCAGGCGGTAAACTGGCAGTACTGGAAACTGTATTATCTAATTTTCGTGCCTCCTGCTCCAGCAGAAGAGCATCCAATGACGGATCCTGGGAAACCGTACGTAGAGAATCCCCCAGTGCCTGTCGGAGGTGCTGCATTTCACGCCCTGCACGCGTGCTTCTCAATACATATTGCTGGCGCCGTTTGATTTCCTGGTTAAGTTGCTCTCGCAGGGAAGCTACCTAAAATTTATAGATAAGTGTTTCTGGTTAAACTTACAAGGAAATGATTTCATTCTTAAAACGTTTGTTGCCACCAATCAAGAGTTGATGATGTGCCATCATGCCATTAGTTTTTAGCTTTTAACGAATCTTGAGGTGAATTGTCAAGCAGAAAATACTTTTGAACTGAACTCATCAATTACTTCTAAAGATGACATGTAGCGGTTGAAACATACATTTAGGATCTTTGTTAAAAAGGTACCTGCGTAAAACGTTCACCGGCTCCAAATTATAAATGAACTGTCTCATCAGACGATCAAATACAATTATATAATAGCTTTAGGTTTAAAGTACCTGATTTTCTAATCGTGCAACCTGTTGACGATGACTCTGCTCACGTGCTTCTAGCAATCTCTCAGCTTGTAGTTGTGCAGCCCTGTACCGTTCCATCTCGGACCTATCGAACTTGCTGTCCATTCCCATTCTTTGACCACGTATCTTTGAAAGTTCCGTTTCTTTTTCATTCAGTTCGGCTTCCAGTCTGGTTATTTTCGAACGCAGTTCTCTATTCTCCTGCTCGTACTTCAAGCTGTCCCTGTCTGTTGTGGTAGTGTCCAGCTCATACTTCTCCTGCCTTTCATAAGACTTGCTTCTTTGGCCTTTGGCCACTGACCTCTCCAAATTGCGGTTCTCAGTTTCAATTTGCCGCACCTTTATAACAATCATCATTAAAATTTTAGATTTCACTGTTATCAGGATAAATATAAATATTTAGCATGCCTGAATGTATTGCCTCACAAACAAAACTATTTACATACCGACATAACAAATTGTGCATTGTTACAATCGGAATTGTGCTGAATGTTAGGTCAGACTTTTCTCTGAGTAAGCCCAATTAATGAGGTCTAGGCAGGAACTTTTTAACTCACGAATTGGGGACTAGTGCCAGATAATTAATATGCCTGATGATTCTTAACAAGTTCTTGCCATTTCAAGGGATTGATATTTCCTAGTTAACAGAGATTATACTTATACTAGATAAGTCTATTTATTAGCCCCAAAATCGAGAAAAGGGATTCTTTAGGTGATGTCCAAGTATACCCAATACTTTATAACTGACAGATAACATCACCAATTGTTGCACCAAGCATTGCAATGATTTATAACCAATACCGTTAAGTTAGATGTTTTTTTTTTCCAAGACATGAATTTTAATATAGATTGTCAAAATGTGAAAATTTTACAGTGAACTCTATACTACATAACTGGAAAGGCCTCGTTACTATACCGCAAATACAAAGCAGTGTGTCAGGCGTAGTCAACTGCGATGGAGTGACTAGTATTGGCATCTCTTTTTAACTTACATGCTGATATGAGAAGTATAAAATCAAGTTTTGCGGTAATTTTGCGTTTTTATCTATAACCTGATCTTCGGTATTAATTAAATACATTAATAGGTTGCATTTTATCTACATACCGGGTGTTAAATTTGTTTGGTATACTAGGAATATAACATATAACCCCACATTTATGCATTTTCCTGCAAATGTTTAGAAACAAAATATCTCTCAAAATATATTTATATCTACTATTATATTAGATTATTATTATTATTATTATTAATTATATTAGATTAGATTATTATTTTATATCAATATGCTACATGCGTGCTGCCAAAACATGCCAAAAGTGGCTTATTATTACACAATTACCGACACATTTTTTTTGTTAACATTATAGCTTTAAAAACTGAGTTTTATCAGTAATTCTGCAATGATAAGTAATTTTCAACATGCACTGATTAATGAAACTTCAAAACTGACAGTAAAATTTATTACATTTTTACATGTATTTATTACCATTTAATTTTCAATCTGCTAAGACTACCAGACTACTCGATCTTACAGCGCGCGTCATTCCCAGAGTCCGTGGCTGCACAAGTATATTGGTAGTAATACCAGTAAGTAATAAATACCAAGAGTAAGAAAAAGCAAAAAGCAAGAAAAATTTCGGGGTCTTTGATGGGGAAGACGTAGGGCGAAAGACTCTGGGTAACTCCGAGCAGCACTTTGAAGCGAAAGGAAAGCACCTATTGAGAAGCCTTTCCAGTTATTTAGTATAGGCGATTTACATCAAGGCGGCAGTGTCACGGTGGCGCATTCACGTACTAGCCTTGGGCGGCATTTGACGCTTCCAGACATGTGTTCCTATGCGTTTCTTGTGCTAAAGTGTGCGATTTGTTTCAAATTCGTCGACTTCTGCCGTTTATCGTACAGTTATCAATCTGGTGGTTATGGTTTAACATCAACAATGGCAAAATATAAAAGGGTTTGTACCGTATTCCTCCAACGCTGACAGCAACAAAAATCTTGACGTCCTATGTGTTTGTTGTGCTAAAGTGTGCGATTCGTATCAAATTCGTCGACTTCTGCAGTTTATCGTACAGTTATCACTCTGGTGGTTATGGTTTAACATCAACAATGGCAAAATATAAAAAGGTTTGCACCGTATTCCTCCAACGCTGACGGCAACAAAAATCTTGACGTCAGTTAGCATCGATTCTCGCCTGCAGGCAAAATGAACGAGAAATATGTAACGAAGCTGGCAAACACCGAGCTGATGGATATACAAAGAGCATGGAAGCTCAAATTAAGAATGGGCATGGAAAAGCAAGTACAGTCGTGTTCATTAAAGTGTTTACATATATATTCCAAGCATTTTCTTCCTGAAAACTATTTTCGAATGAGAGGTTTGAATTTTCTCTTGAAAATACCAAGTTGCGTATCCATCGTATACATTGCAGTATTCATCGTACAGTTATAATGCGCGTATCAATCGACGAACTGGATACGAATGGCACACCTTTTACCTGCAACCGGGAATCGGTGGAACTAGCGTAGAATACGGTACAAACCCTTTTATATTTTGCCATTGTTGATGTTAAACCATAACCACCAGATTGATAACTGTACGATAAACGGCAGAAGTCGACGAATTTGAAACAAATCGCACACTTTAGCACAAGAAACACATACGAACACATGTCTGGAAGCGCCAAATGCCGCCCAAGGCTAGTACGTGAATGCGCCACCGTGGCGCTGCCGCCTTGATGTAAATCGCCTATAGAGTTCATTGCAATTTTATGACAGTCACATTGACAATTTCTGCCAAATGAATTGTAGGAAACAAATTAATGTTTTCCTAAATTAGTCGTGTTCTCTAATCAAATTTGCTTAGCTAACCTCAGTTAATCTCATATCAGATGGAAAATGTAGCCGTTCTTTTATTTTGCTCTGCTCACTTTTGCTTAGCAATTTCACCTCCCCCTTCCCGATGAGGAGCGTTTTTGTGGGGGGCCACAGTTCGGAAGTGAGCAGATGAGAACCGAGAACCTGTCAAACGTGTGTTTCAATGGTTCCCATTGTAAACAGACGTTTATGCCTAACCTACAAAACAGAGCATCTTGATTGGTCTTTCTTTTATTATTCACTCAGATCAGATCTGCTCGGCTATCTAGCTATCCAGAGTCCACGGAGGTGAGCCATTTGATACAAGAACACGACTATTAACTTCACATATTTTACTGACAACAATGACGGCTGTCAGTAATTATAACCACAAAATTGAAATAACATAACCTAACTATGTCATTATATTTATTTAACATGCTTATCACTGAAAATGCCACCCTAACATAGCCTAGTCTGAGGAGGAAACAGCGTAAATGCTACTTATGACCATATTACCACAATGCGAGGCGAACTTACCTTGTTTGCCAGAGAGTCCACCTTACCCCGCAACTCATTTCTTTCTCTTTGGACCGTTTGCAGTTGGCGCATCAGCTCTTCTTCATGATGTGACCCCACAGTGCTCTCCACCGGCCATTGAGACAGACGCAGCTGAGATTCAAGGCCCGATCTCTGAACCTCGTTGTTTGCCAGTTCGGTGTTCAGTCGAGAGATTTGATCCTGCAGAATTTGAGCATTGCGCCTCAGTTCTGCCACATTTTGTTGACCCACTTCCAGACGTTCCGATAATATTTTCCTCTCATTTTCACTGTTGGCCAGTGCCTTTTGGAACTGAAAATAAGTTATAAAATCGTGTTCACATGAATAGAATAGAGCAGAGGTCCCCAGCAAATTGCATAAAATTTAATAAATTAGTAGTTAATACTAAGAAGTGTAGAAGTTTCCAAAAAATTTATCAAAATTCTGAAACATCTGTAAATCTGGAAAACTTAACAAAAGCATAATGAAACTGAAGAAACAAAACACGGGAAAATTGCAGCAAATTTAATTTATATCTCTTATGCCCGATTGCACCGTATGCGTTAAGGATACTTAAAATTTTGAGGTTCCTTAACGGACGAAAAACCATTGCACCGCCATCTTAAGGTTACTTATGCCCGATTGCACCGTATGCGTTAAGGATACTTAAAATTTTAAGGTTCCTTAACGGACGAAAAACCATTGCACCGCCATCTTAAGGTTACTTAAACGCCGTAAGGACCCTTAAATTTTAAGCTCCCGACTCCGGCGGAATAACTTATTTAAGGGTTTGTCAACTGTCAGTTTAACGTATTATGAGCAGTGGATGTGTATAAAATATTACTTATTTTTCACTACATTAGCCTTTATACTGATTTTAAGATAACTAACGAACTTATAATTACAATTCGAGTGTTGAATACCTTGACTATGATTGCAATTGTTGTTAAAGCAATATTGTGAACAATTTGGTGTTTGTAGGTTAGTTTGTGTTGAATTTTGATACAGGATAATCGGGTGTATTGCGTATCAAAAAACGTTAGCAGTAACGTGTACGTTACTTGAGAGCATCACATTCGAAAGTCAGATAGAGTTAGGTCATAAATGCATTTGATATTCGAATGTTATACTGTCAAGTAACGTACACGTTACTGCTCAAGTTTTTTGATACGCAATACAACAAATTGTGTGATTCGATTGAATTCAATTGAAACTTTAATATAAATAAATTACTTCTACATTCGTATATTATTCGGCATTAGTGCTTGATACATTTGCATTTCCTCTACAATTATGACATAAAAAAATAATTTTGTTAAAATTGAATAACATTTAAAATCAAGATAATAGTGGCATTCTGGAATCCAAATTCATCGGATTTCCTTGTTTAGTTTATTTGAGAACGGATTAATTTAACAATTTGGACGACCTAAGTTTTTATAGACAGAGAGGAATCGAGGTAAAACATACCGTTGACAACTGTTTTGTGTTAAATTTTATCCGAGTGAATGTAGCAGTTATTAAAAATCCCTAGAATGCTGAACGCTAAGGTCCCTTTACTAAGGAATCTGAGGTCTTGTACGGTGCAACACAAAGTTAATTTTAAGGATCCTTAAAATTTAAACTTACTTAACTAAGGGTCCTTAAAACTACAAACGGTGCAATCGGCCATTAAACGCCGTAAGAACCCTTAAATTTTAAGCTCCCGACTCCGGCGGAATAACTTATTTAAGGGTTACAAACTGTCAGTTTGACGTATTATGAGCAGTGGATGTGTACAAAATATTACTTATTTTTAACTACATTACCCTTTATACTGATTTTAAGATAACTAACGAACTTATAATTACAATTCGAGTGGTAAAACCTTGACTATGATTGCAATTGTTGTTAAAGCAATATTGTGAACTATTTGGTGTTTATAGGTTAGTTTGTGTTGAATTTTGATACAGGATAATCGGGTGTATTGCGGATCAAAAAACGTTAGCAGTAACGTGTACGTTACTTGAGAGCATCACATTCGAAAGTCAGATCGAGTTATATCATAAATGCATTTGATATTCGAATGTGATTCTGTCAAGCACAGATTATATATCAAGTCAAGTAACGTACACGTTGCTGCTAAAGTTTTTTCATACGCAATACAACACATTGTGTGATTCGATTGTATTCAATTGAAACTTTAATATAAATAAATTACTTCTACATTCGTATATTATTCGGCATTGGTGCTTGATACTTCTGCATTTCCTCTACAATTAGGACATAAAATTATTTTTATTAAAATTGAATAACATTTAAAATTAAGATAATAGTGACATTCTGGAATAAAAATTCATCGGATTTCCTTGTTTAGTTTATTTGAGAACGGATTATTTCAACAATTTGGACGACCTAAGTTTTTATAGACAGAGAGGAATCGAGGTAAAACATACCGTTGACAACGAGTTTCATCCGAGTGAATATAGCAGTTACTAAAATTCCCTAGGATGGGCAACGTTAAGGTTCCTTTGCTAAGGGAACTGAATCTCTTTACGGTGCAACACAAAGATAATTTTAAGAATCCTTAAAATTTAAACTCACTTAACTAAGCGCCCTTAAAACTACAAACGGTGCAATCGGCCATAAGTAACCTTAAGATGGCGGTGCAATGGTTTTTCGTCCGTTAAGGAACCTTAAAATTTTAAGTATCCTTAACGCATACGGTGCAATCGGGCATAACGAACTTATAATTACAATTCGAGTGTTGAATACCTTGACTATGATTGCAATTGTTGTTAAAGCAATATTGTGAACAATTTGGTGTTTGTAGGTTAGTTTGTGTTGAATTTTGATACAGGATAATCGGGTGTATTGCGTATCAAAAAACGTTAGCAGTAACGTGTACGTTACTTGAGAGCATCACATTCGAAAGTCAGATAGAGTTAGGTCATAAATGCATTTGATATTCGAATGTGATACTGTCAAGTAACGTACACGTTACTGCTCAAGTTTTTTGATACGCAATACAACAAATTGTGTGATTCGATTGAATTCAATTGAAACTTTAATATAAATAAATTACTTCTACATTCGTATATTATTCGGCATTAGTGCTTGATACATATGCATTTCCTCTACAATTATGACATAAAAAAATAATTTTGTTAAAATTGAATAACATTTAAAATCAAGATAATAGTGACATTCTGGAATCCAAATTCATCGGATTTCCTTGTTTAGTTTATTTGAGAACGGATTAATTTAACAATTTGGACGACCTAAGTTTTTATAGACATGGAGGAATCGAGGTAAAACATACCGTTGACAACTGTTTTGTGTTAAATTTTATCCGAGTGAATGTAGCAGTTATTAAAAATCCCTAGAATGCTGAACGCTAAGGTCCCTTTACTAAGAAATCTGATGTCTTGTACGGTGCAACACAAAGTTAATTTTAAGGATCCTTAAAATTTAAACTTACTTAACTAAGGGTCCTTAAAACTACAAACGGTGCAATCGGCCATTATATAATATATATTTAAATTATATATATATATATATATATATATATATATATATATATATATATATATATATATATATATATATATATACAGTATGACATATACAGTATGTCCCCGGATTGAGTTTACAAGAGGAAAAACTTTTTTTTCTTTTATTTTCCGCCAAAACTTCAAAGGAATAAGATTTTTTGCTTGTCCTAAAACCAACAAATCTCTAATTAAAACTTATTGATTGTGACTCAGTGGAAAGAAAAGTTCATTTTTCTTTTGATTTCGGAATTTCTCTGCTTTTTAAATCCCATCACATTGGCCGTTTTATTTTTTTTTACGATATCACTTTGACAAATGAATTTACGCAAGTTAAATAACAAAACAGTTTATGAAAAACATAATTTTAATAAACAGCAACTCAAAGAAACAGCTTTGAGATAAACAAGTCATTTTTAACAAGAGCAATCATTATTAAATTAACCGTGTGGTGTGCCGTTGGTTATCACGGGATAATTGGTCCATACTTTTTTTAAACGTTAATCAGCACACAGATTTAGATATGTTCGAAAATTTTCTTAGCGATGGGCTTCATGCTTTAGAAATTAATTATAGACGTACAATGTTTTTTCAGCAGGATGGTTGTCCTGCACATTATTCTCGCATTATTACTAACTGGTTAAATGTTAAATTTGGAGACCTATGGATTGGAAAAAATGGTGCAGTATTGTGGCCTGACAGAAGTCCCGATTTAACAATTTTGGATTTTTATTTGTGGGGACGTTTAAAGCAAATTGTGTATATGGATAACCTACCTAATCATACCTAAGAATTAAAAAAATTGAATAAGAGACGCCGTGGCATCATTGCCCATCGAAGAAATTCAAAACAGTTTGAAGGAGCTTCATTTTAGAGCAGAATTGTGCGCAGAATTGAGTGGGGAGTTAATTGAATAATGATTGTTCTTGTTAAAAATGACTTTTTTTATCTTAAAGCTGTTTCTTTGAGTTGCTGTTTATTAAAATTATGTTTTTCACAAACATTTTTGTTATTTAACTTGTGTAAACTCATTTGTCAAAGTGACATCGTCAAAAAATAAAACGGCCATTGTGATGGGATTTAAAAAGCAGAGAAAGTCCGAAATCAAAAGAAAAATGAACTTTTCTTTCTACTGAGTCAGAATAATTAAGTTTTAATTAGAGATTTGCTCGTTTCTGGACAAGCAAAAAATCTTATTCCTTTGCAGTTTTGGCGTAAAATAAAAGAAAAAAAAAGTTTTTCCTCTTGTAAACTCAATCCGGGGACATACTGTATATATCAAAATATCACAATGTACAAATACATTTGAAAGTTACAAATAAATATTTCAGAAATTGCCACAATGTCTTATGGAATATTCTAGAATATACGATCAAAATATCAAATGAGATAGAAAGCCCAAAATTTCAATAAAAATATCAAAAGTATTAGAAAGTATTATGAATTCAAAGAAAGAGTAAGGAATTGCAGAAAACTTAATAAATAATATCAAAATACAGGGTGATGAGAATAATGAGTAACAAAGGGACAACTTTTTTATTATGCATTTTAGGTAAAATTGTTAGGCAAAAAAAGTCTTACATTAGCTTAAATTATTAATAGATTTAATTTTAAAGAACAAATTCCTTGCTGGCCATTTCGTTATATCGTTATCTAACGGACAATCCATTGTTTAGGAAGTTATTTTAAAGAAATTTCCTTACTATAAATGAAAAATATGCGCCAAAAGGTGCTCCATCTAACTGCAGAATCATACTGTGCCTCTGTACATTTTTATTATGGGTATATCATGTAATACTTTCAACCCCTGTAACGCACCGCACTTAAATTCATTTATTTTGTAAAAAAGTTTAATAACGCAATACTGTAGCCGTCTGGACGAAAGCTGACTATGACTCATGCTTTTTGAAATAAAGAATCGCGTTTTCTATACTCGTTCGCATGCTTAAGGTAAATGCAATAAGAGTAAAATGAAATATGAAATTTACGTCAAATTCCTGCAATATGGTTTCGTTATAATTGGGAAAATTATCCGGGTTGAAAACACGTTCTTTTTGGAATAAAATTAGTACTTGCGCTAAAGTTTTGTGACTAATAGTTTTATCAGGATGATTTACATTACATTAATTTTCTGCTTCTCTGCATGTTCTGTAATTATTCCCCACAATAAGAACAATTTCAACCTTTTCTGGGTTAGTTCCCGACATCCTAAGAATGTAAGTCTCATGCAAGAATGTGCTTGATTATTTGTTGGTATTTAGGGATTACAATGATAACGCAAAATCTATGTATAAGCAGGTATTATATGAATACAGGTTCCTTTTGGAAAGCGAAAAAAGGAATCACATTAAAAACCTAATTTTAAACAGTGATAATAAAAATAAAGCTACAATAAACCTGGCACGCAATACCTAGTACGCAATAAACACATGTATTAGGAAAACTACTAAAACAGATAGATCAGCACATTATATGTTGTATGATAAACTGGATGAAATAAACCACTATTTTACAAACGTAGCATCAAATTTAACAAAAGGTTTGCCCAACGTCAGTCACGAACATAATAAGAAACGCAAAGTCACTATTTCTATGTACTGTAACACCGACTGAAATATATAACAACATTATTTCATTAAAAAACAAAAAAAGCTCAGGCTATGACAAAATCTATTCAGAACTATTAAAAGAAGGTATAAATAGTTTCATAACACCTTTAACTTTTTTGATAAATAAGATATTAGAGATAGGAATATTTCCCAAATGCTTAAAGATAGGAATACTAGTACCAATATTCAAAAGTGGAAACCCGGACGATCCAGCAAATTATAGACCAATAACCCGGTTAAGTTTGTTCTCAAAAATAACAGAGAAAGTAATGGCAAAAAGAATCATAGATTTTTTTAATAATAATAATTTATTTAACGGTGCACAACACGGTTTTCTAAGAAACCGGTCTACGAATAAGCAATATTTTAATATCTCGATGGTGTGATAGATGCCTTGGAGAAGAGACAAGTGCTATTGGGCATTTTTCTTGACTTATCCAAGGCATTTGATACAATGGACCACAATATATTGCTAGAAAAAGTAGAGATGTATTTGGTCCGAGGCGTGTGTCTGAACTTGATTCGAATATTTTTTTAAAACAGATACTAAAAAATTCATGTAAATGGTAAATTCTCTGCTGTAGCTGAGACAAATATCGGGGTGCCACAAGGAAGCATACTGGGACCAATATTATTTTTGATATACGTCAATGACTTACCACAACACCTCGAAGACAAAGGTATTGTAAAAACTTATGCCGATGATACAAACCTACTTGTTCGTGGCACTACCGCTCAGAGTCTTGTGTTAAAAACTATCGATATAATGGAAACATGTCAGTGGATGGAAATAAATAGGCTGATATTAAATAAATCGAAAACCAAAGCAATGCTGTTTCATGTCGGAACAGTTAACGTCAATTTAGATTTTATTAAAAAACTAGAAATCGAAATCCATTCCCATGCTAAAGTACTTGGAATGGTAATTGACGACAAATTAAATTGGAATGTCTATTGCCAGAACCTAAATAAAAAACTACTTTCTGTGTGTTATGGATTAAGAGTGGCCAAACATTTTGTGGATCAGCACACACTAACAATAATATACAAGACAATGTTTGAATCGTTGTTAAGATACGGAATAATATTCTACAGAAATTGCGTTCAGTCCAAACCAATATTTCGGACACAAAAAAAGCAATGAGGATTATATTTGGACTTAAAAATAATGATTCCTACAGAAGTCTTTACAAATCAGCAAATATATTTACTTTCTACAGTTTGTATGTACTAGAAATTCTAGTATTTAATTTCAAATACAAGAACAAGTTTATCAAATATCACTTCCACCATAACCATAACACAAGAAGTAATCGCAGCTATGCTTATCCTGTACATAGGCTAACTGTCTCGGAAAAGTCTCCAACATATAATGGGCTGAAATTCTACAACAACCTACCTCGCGAATTACAAGACATAAACGAACTAAACCTGTTTAAAATTAGATTATCTGAATACCTTATTAAAAGGGAATTGTATGACATAAGGGAGTTGTACGCTCCTTTATGGCGTTGGTCTTATGTATTCTATGTCAGAATGATAATAATTCTGTTGTCGGACACAGCATGACCCCAAATATTTGTGACGACCTTCATCTTAATGAATGTGCAGATATGTAGCTCATTGTAATACTATTTGTGTATTGCCTGTACTTCATTATTCGTGAATAAATATTGATTTGATTTGATTTGATTTGATCCACACAGTCCAAATAATACTTAAAGCCTCATTTACATTTGGAAAGTTTACTGGCGGAAAGTACTTACCACCAGTAAACTAACGATGTGTAAACCAGAAAAACATCTGTTAAGAAAGAACTAAACAAGAAAGTAAGACGTTTTTCTGGTTTACACATCGTTAGTTTACTGGCGGCAAGTACTTTCCACCAGTAAACTTTCCAAATGTAAACAAGGCTTTAAGTGACAAACATAGTACAAAACATTAAAATTAAACTGTCAAAACAGATCACGTCATTTAGAAATTATAGTAATTATTATTATATATTATTATTTTATATTATATTTTATATATTATTATTATATAGAAATTAAATCATTAATAAATTAGAGTCATATAGTAATTATAGTCATTATAGAATATTTGAAGTGTGAAACGCAGGTCATACAAAGGAAAGATAAATATATTTTCTGAACACCCTGTAGAAGGTAATAACAAAATGTACCTTATATCATTAACTGTTATAACTGTTTCCTCTTAAATGCATAAAAATTTGCCTCTTTGTTACCAATTATTACATTATATATATATATATATATATATATATATATATATATATATATATATATATATATATATATATATACTAAATAATATATATAGGGTGTTAATACTAAGTTGTAACACTCGAAAATGGCAGTTAGAACTCATTGAAACAAACAACTGTTCTTAGTTCAAATTTTTGAATTGGAGCCCAAGTTCATAGTTATTGGCGTTCGTTTGTTTTTCGAAAAATCGACATTACTCCCTTATTTTAAGGGATATTTAAAAAATATAAAAGCGTTCAGCATGCGCTTTCGGTTCTCTAAAACATTTGAATTTACAATTATTTTCTATTTTATCAAATAACAAGATGGCGACCGATCAAAAAATTTCTAAACAAGATATTTTGAAAATCACTCGATTGATTTTTGAAAATAAAACATTTATGAAATCCTTAATCTACATTGTAACTTTTGTCTGAAAAGTTTTTATACAAATTGAATTACAAGATAAATTTAACAAACTGCAACAATCATTTGAAACAAAGTAGGCTTGCTGCCATTAAACAAGTTGAGGCACGTGTTTTCTAGTTTGTACGTTGAAATTTAAATACTTTTTATCTTGTTCTTCAGAAATTTCTGCTTCATCTTGAAAAGTTTCTGTCACGTTTATCATTTGTGTGCGTATTTTGCATAATTTGTGTATAAAAATGCATAATTATCGAAACGCTGAACTTCTAGACATACTTTTGGTTTTTGGAGAAGCAACGCGATATGCAAATCGTCAGCAACCAAATTGCCGCATTTTTAGAAGAATATGTAGACGTTTGTCAGAGACTGTAAGTTTTCACCCAAGAATTGGTGGGAATACCAATAGATTACGTCGAACCCTAGACAAAAAGTGCAAGCTTTGGCACCTAAAGATTTCCAGCAAAGATTGTTGTTTTGCCGTTGGTTTATCGAATGTTGCAATTTCCAGAGACGTTTTGAAAAGTTTATTTTATTTACAGTCGAAGCTTATGTCACAAGTGACGGTGTATTTAATTCTCGCAATAATCACCAGTAGTGTGATGAAAATCCCCACGCAACATTTATTCGTTTAGAACTGGTGGCTAGAAGAGTAGCTGCAGCAGAAGATATAAAAGACAAGAAACAGGCAGCTCTTGCAAGTGTCTCTTCTAATATTAAAACACGCTGCCGGGCTTACGTTGCTGTGAATGGTGGCCATTTTGAAAATCTAATTTAGTCTATCCCTTGTTGTATCATTGTTTGTTGTTTTATCTTTTTTGTTTGTTTGTTTGTTTGTTTGTTTCTAGTTCCTCTTGTTTAATTTTCTTGTTTAATGGCAGTAAGCCTACTTTCTTTTAAATGATTGTTGCAGTTTGTTAAAATTTATCTTGTAATTAAATTTGAATAAAAACTTTTTTGGACAGATCGAAAAAAAAATTACAGTCAAATGTTATAAGATAGTTTAAGGATTTTATAAATGTTTTATTTTCAAAAATCGATCGATTGGTTTTCAAAATATCTTGCTTTGAAATTTTTGATCAGTCGCCTTTTTGTTATTTGATAAAATAGAAAATAATTGTAAATACAAATGTTTTAGAGAACCGAACGCGCATGCTGAACGATTTTGTATTTTTTAAATATTCCTTAAAATAACGGAGTAATGACGATTTTTCGAAAAACAAAAGAACGCCAATAACTATGAACTTGGGCTCCAATTCAAAAATTTGAACTGAGAAAAGTCGTTTGTTTCAATGAGTTGTAACTGCCATTTTCGGGTGTTACAACTTAGTACACCCTGTATATATAATATTAAAAATATTATTTATTAAATTTATTAATATTAACACGTTGACTGCCACGGCAATTTTCAGAATTCCGGTCTAAAAAGCCAATTTGATTTAATCATATTATATTATTAAAAACTCTAATTATAGTACGTAGTAATCATCAAAAAGCATAAAAAATGTATTTTAAACAAAAAAAAGGTCCTACGAATTATCTCGTAGTTGGCTTATGTAACAGAAATCTCTTCGCGGAAGCCAACTACGAGTTAATTCGTACACAGGCATGCTTAGACCTGTCGCTTCGCTAAAGCTGAATCATAGATATGCGTCCATATTCGTCAGTAGTATCTCAGATATTGTCGAGTGCATCACATTTACGTCTTTCTTGAGTGTGTTGTTTTATAATTATTGTTATAATTAAATTATCAAGAACCCAATATGGGTGAAAAAAGACCACTGACTCAAAATGAACTTGAGCACTACGCTAATCTAAGTGATTCAGAATTTGACGAGATATTTGACGAGGATGGTAACGACAGTAGCGATTATGAACCTTCTGAGAATTCAAGTGATAGTGACGATGAAGTCGGCTCCGAACCTGATGATAATCACGATGATCCCAAGCAACAACATCAAATGCGAATGATAATTTGTGGACAGAAATTCAAAACAAAATCCTGAATTATTTATTTTTCAAGAAAATGTTGGTGTGACATTGGATACTTCAAATTTTACAGTGCAAACGCTGGTGGACTTATTTTTTTCGGAAGAGTTTATTGCATTACTGGTCGAACAAACTAATTTATATGCTGCGCAAGAAATTGCAAAACGCACAGCAATAAAAAAATCTAACAGGATATCAAAGTGGACCGACGTCAGTGCTGCAGAAATGTTGTGTTACATTTACTTGAGGACTATTTCGATAAGGGATACACGGTTTACATCGATAATTTTTATAATTTTGTTACTCTTACAAAACTGCTAAATACACGAAACACTTATGTGTGTGGAACCCTACGAAATAACAGAAAGGGAAACCCCAGATATGTGGTAAATCGTAAACTGAAAAAAGGGGAGTGTATTTGGCAGCAAAATGGTCCTGTTACTGTATGCAAATGGAAAGACAAACGAGATGTCCTTACCATTTCAAACAAGCATGTTGTTGAAATGGTAGAGGTGTCCAATCGCAATGGAAAACTTTCTATAAAACCGAATATAATTCGAGATTACAATAAAGGTATGTCTGTTATTGACCGATCAGATCAAATGCTATCCTACTACACATCTCTAAGAAAGACTGTTAGATGACCCAAAAAGGTTTCACTACATATTATAGAGATATATATATACACAATGCGTACAACATTTTTCAAAAAGTAACTTCTTCTAAAATAAAACTGATAAAGTTTAGAGAAGAATTCGTCTCCGCGTTGATTGGAGAACAAATTCAACCAGTTTCGAAAAAAATTAGATTGCAAGAGATCCATTATTTAGAGTCTGCCACCTACCGAAAAGAAACAGCGTCCGACAAAGCCATGTCGTATATGTACCCAATCAAAAAAATGCCGAGAAACGCGTTATTGTTGTCCGACCTGTGAAGAGAAGCCAGCCCTTTGTGTGGAAGATTGTTTTAAAAAGTTTCACAAAAAATAAAAATATTCTTTTGCTTCTTGTTTTTGAACAATTATATTTCCTGTTCATTTATTAATAAATTTCCTGTTCATGTAAGCCAGCATTGATTTTTTGTTCTCTACCCAGAAGCTATCTATCCATATTAGTACTGATATGCTACGAGTTTAATCGTAGCTGCACGAAGATGGCAAGTAAACACACTACGACATAACTCGTAGTTGGCGTCCTAGCAAAGAACGCAATCTACGAGTTACCTCGTAGTTGGCAGTCAACATGTTAAATATTATATATAATATATATATATATATATATATATATATATATATATATATATATATAATATTCTGAATACTTTGACCAATTTTAATAAAATTATTAGTCATAGGTTACTGTCATAGGCAGTCAACATGTTAAATATTATATATAATATATATATATATATATATATATATATATATATATATAATATTCTGAATACTTTGACCAATTTTAATAAAATTATTAGTCATAGGTTACTGTTTGGGGTCGATTCAAGTTTCTCACCAAAACTTTCAGGATTTTGTTAGCTAAGATGTTGTAGCAGTGTTATGGAAAAGGTATCTTGTGCAAACGAAATAGTCCGTCAAAATTGACAGCTACGACCGAAACCTATAAATTTTGTACAAGGGATTGCTAATTTGTAAACAAAAAGAAAAGTTTTTAAGTTAATACAAAAATACTCACATGTTTCATTTTTTCGGCTCCACTGTGTGAAGCAGTTGTTGTCTCCAATAATGTCCTCTGCAAGCTTTGAATTTCCACCTTCAGTTCAGATTCGCCTCCCGATGCTCTCTCTAGTGACATGTTCAGTTGATCGATGGTCGATTTTAGTGACACACACCGTTCTTCCAGACTAGCAAGATTGCGCGATTGTATCTCGCATTTCTCTTGTAGTTTCTGCAAAATACTGCATGTAAAGTCGCTCGATGGATAAGAGGACTTATGGAAACCTGTATATGTGAATCTTTTTCCTGCAGCACCATTTGCAGCCGCTGCAAATCGCCCTCTGTAGACATCCTTTGCAACTCCAATTTTGAGGAGCGGTTTTCCATGCGGCCAAGTTCTTCCTGCAGGCTCCGCTTCTCTGCTTCCAGTTTTCCCAACGCGTTCTTGTATTTGTCGAGTTTATCCTTCGTAAAATGAGTGAATGGCTTTTAGTGGCTTTTATTAAATTTTCACATAAATCTCACCTCGTATTGAATTTTCTCTTCCTTGCAGCTGCTGATGCTTAGTTCCAAGCTTGTTATTTTGTCCCTCATTAATTGCACTTCTTCTGATTTTTTTTTCAAGGCTTCGTTTTGTGCATTGAGAGCTACTGTTTTTTGACCCAGTCTCGCTTCGAGGCCACCCTTTTCGTCTTGCAAGGCACGCAGGTTCTGCAAAGCTTTGGCGAGCTTAGTGTCCCCTTTGCTCTGATTGTCGTGCGACTCCTTCAGTTGCTTCTTAACGGAATTCACCTGTGTCTTGTAGTCGTCCTGCAATACAGGGAGATAATGTTAAGTCATTTTTTGGGCAAATATTGTCGAATACATACCCTTTCCCGTTCTATATGTGCAACCTGTTGCATTAGATTCCTAACACCTTTTCGTACTATTTCTGGATCAATATCACCTGCATTGTCCACTTTACCATCATATTCGGCTAGAAGTTATAAATATTGTTGAATCTGGAATACCTATGTGTAGTCGGGACCAGACAAATTTGAGTGCAGCCAGGCAAAATATTTTCTGGTTGATCCACATACAGTGCCGCATTAGCCATATAGCAGTAGCAAATGCTACAGGCCCCCAGAATTAAAATCAGAATTAAAATATCTCTGTGAATTTTGTTAATTGCTTGTTTGACTTGATTGAACAGTGGGGAGAATAGATTGAAATATAATTTATCAAGCAATTCCTGAGGAAATCGGAAAAGATGTTTAACTCGAGACAACGAAATATCCCGAAAACTGCAACCCGGATTAAAAAAAGTTGTGAATGAAATTTATTCGTCCCAAAGGGGCCTATCTAATGATATTTGAAATTTCAAACTTGCCCCCAGCCCATTATAATGGGCGGGAGTAAGTGTCGAGATTGGTATCATCTACTCCACATTAGTAATATCGCTAAATTTTTTTAAATTGTGTTTTATTTTGTATCCAAAATCAAGGGCCTTCTGATAACATTTGCCACAGGCCCCGCGCTCGCTTAATCCGGCGCTGTCCACCTAGAAAGGACCATAAATCCTCTGCACAAGCCTGTTACAAAACATAATTGATCATATCCAAGCCAACAAGTAACTGCTAAATCTGACACCCAAGTTTATCTCGTCCCATTACCTAACACCGCTTAGAAATTGTCCCCAGAGAACGGCCAGGTTCAAATATTTTTACCTGCCTCTAGACTACTAACACATGCAATATACAGGGTGTTAAAAACAAATGTATGATATTTGTAGGAAATATGGTACAGACCAAAATAAGCCTAAAAGCCTTAATATACAGGTGTCCTAAAATTATCTGTTTCAGAGATATGGTTGATATTAATTTTTATATTTTATTTCTTACATATCAGTTTTTAGTAACAATCCACTTAAATTATTTGTGGAAAATTTTAGATGAAACCAAAGTAAATGTTCGAAACGTAAATTATAATTTTCAACACATGTATTACACCCCCCAATGAATGAACCACATACTCTTTCAAGAATTCCCGGTATTTTTCGAATAGCTTGGCAACCTTAATGAAATCTTCAGTCAGCAAATATCATAAAAATATGGCTACATATATCCTGCACCCTGTGTCCATCAGGGTTATCCCTCTATAATTCTTCACTTCATTTTTGTTCCCTCCTTTACTTATTGGTGTATTAGGCTCCCTTCCGTTCCTCTGGAAACCCTTCTCACCATATTTTGTTTATTATGTTGCTTAAGTTTTCTGAGACTATTTCTCCAGCATTTATCCATGCTTCATTTTGTATTCCATCCTGTCCTGCTGCTTTTCCCTTCTTCATCTGGTTTATCTCATGGTTTATTTCTTCTATTGTGGTGTCATTCTCCCCTTTCTCAAATCTTATCCTTGATCCTGTCCATTCTGTGTTAATTAATCTTTTAGTCTCACCATTCAATAACTCTTTGAAGTGTTTTGTCCATTGTTGTACCTTTGTTGTGTCATTTTTTTTTTTTTCGTTCTCTCCCATTTTATGTACTTCCATATACCATTTTCATATTTTATTTCATTGATTTCCTTTATTTCTTCTTCCAATTTTTATTTTTTCTTATTTTGGCAATTTTTTTTATATTCTGTTTTCATTCTGACCGTAATTTTCTGCCGTATCTTCATCTTTTTCAGTTTTGTTAGTGCTCGCCTGACTTCGTTTTGCAAAGTTCTGCATTCTTCGTCATGCCACCTTTTACCCTGTGTTTTGTTACTAGTTATTGTCTTTTTGACCATGGCACCTCTTATT
Source organism: Othius punctulatus (assembly GCA_951805005.1). Taxonomy (NCBI): domain Eukaryota; kingdom Metazoa; phylum Arthropoda; class Insecta; order Coleoptera; family Staphylinidae; genus Othius; species Othius punctulatus. Next base: position 58,529,195 of record OX638143.1, read on the forward strand.
TTCTTTACTAGCTCCTTCCATGACATTATTGTTGCTTTGTTTGTTGCTTGTTCCTTTCTTTTATCCCTCTTTTAAAGTTCTCTATACTTTTTCCATTCCATATTGCTTTTTTCTTTCTTCTCTTTTCCTGTCTTTATATTTATCCTCTCGCTACTGTTTTTTGTTAGTACTATGGATTGGTGGTCTGATCCCATTCGTTCTTTTACGTTGAGGTCTATAATGTCTTCCTCTGCCTCCTCGTTAGCAACTACGTAGTCTATTACCGATTTTCCTGTTCCGCTGATATACGTGTATTGTCCCTTCTTGTCTCTTTCTGTTCTATCGTTCATTATATTCCAGTTATTGCCATCTATCCACTCTATCATTGCACTTCCTTCGTTGTTACACCGTTTATCTCTCGAGTTCCTCGTTCCGGATTCTTTCTCCTCCTGCCTTCCTATCGCCCTAATTATACTTCTCCCTGTTCTTGCATTCCAGTACCCCCAATTATTATCCTCCCTCCTTTTGCTAGCCCCTTCTCTTCCATCATTCCTTCAATTTGTTTTTTTTTGTTGCCTCAATATTTTTACTGTACGTAGTAAATATATTCCATTCCTTCCCTTCTATTCTTATTTTTTGCCTGATTACGTCCTCTCTCTGTTCTTCATCGATTATTATATTCTCTTTTTTAATGTTTAGTCTAAATCAATCAATTTAGGTGCTTATTTAATTTATGCTAGGGAGATACCGTTTGAAGTTTAGTATTCTAAAACAATCAAATTTTTTCAAATTTTCTTATGTACGGTATTGAAATTTGTATGCAGCCATACTATAATGATTTAAAAAAAATTACGTAAGCCTTGAAATAACCTTGAAAGTCAACTTCAAGGTCAAGTTAAAGAATATTATGAGATGTCTCCCTTGTAGCCTTACAACTTTTGTAAGAGTCAATTTTTGCTATCCAACATACCTTCGGAGTGATATTCGTGGATTGATTAAAATGGCCTACTCTGTAGATGACTGACTCAAGGAATTATTAAAATTGGAAACACCAACATAGCATGTAAAGACAATGTAATTTTAATGATAGTAAAATATCTGTCAACGTCACATTCTTACTTATCTAATTACATAGTATAATGATCCGTCTACATCTCTTCTGTACTTCAGCAACAGTATTATTGTCACTAAAGTTTATACCTTTGAACCTTTGAAGGTTTATACCCTCTTGATACCTTTGAAATTATATTATTTTTATAATTCTACAAGAGATGGCAAAATAGTAAACTTAGAAAAGCTGGATTTAGTATAGTAGTAGTATTTAGTATTCATTAGTTTTTAAGCCAATAAGATGGCCTCATGTGAAACTGACTGTCTGACATTGACAGTGATACTGAGATGTCAGAAATGTCGATTTTGTTTTAATTTTTGCTTACACGAGGATTTCAATCTTGAACTTAGGTTCAAGTGGCGCCTGCACATGACATAGTAATTAAAAACTTTAAAAACTTACATCGAGCAGGGCTCCATCTTCTGGATGGACTAAGCAAACGGTACGAGGCGTTAACAGAACCGTCCAACTGGACGCCGGCGATTCTCCTCAAAGTGGACACGACGCTGGTTAATTTCTGTTCAATGTCGCGCTTTGCGACTTCAGTTTGTCCTAGCTGGGCATCAAGAGACCGAACTCTGCTCTCGCAGGCTCCCAATTTGGTCTGAAAATGTGACAATACACATTAATAATTAATTTACATTAAATAAAACTAATAAAAAAACATAAAATGTTAGATGCAAGGCAGTTTGCATAAGATTTATTGCGCAAAAAATTTTGTTGAAGCAAATTAATGAATAGGAATAAATACATTATTTAAATTTTTAGTGGTTTTATTATTCAAAGCGCTATTGATCACAAAAACTGTGCCGTTGAAACGTGCTATAATATACAACTTAAATGTAAATTTTTATTTAACATTACCATTAAAAGTTGAATTTTCAGAAACGGCATACTTTAATTAAAGATGGAATATTTTGTCACTAGTGTTAAAAGAAATTCACTTTTAACACTAAAAAGTAAAAAGTAAACAGTTAGTCGTTTGTTAAAGTGACATGGTGTTATGGAACCTGCCAAATAAAATTGAAAAAGGACTTGGATATGCATCCCTACAAACTACAGGCCTATCATGAATTTCTGCCACCAGATTTTAGGCATCTTGTACCTTAGTAGACATACTTCCAACACCTCAAGGGCTTCTTTTATCTAAATAATTGTTGATCGCACGGTATTTGCCACGAAAATATTAATATATTACACAAAAAATTAGAAATAAGCATAAATAAACACAAAGCAGGATAATTAAACATCATATTTAATTAGCACTTAAATTTGTATTCAGATCTAGAGGATACAAATAATTAAAATTTAGTATGTTTAATTGTTATTTTATTTTAAAAACAAATATTCAAAGTATTCATAAAAGTGATTAATTTGATTTCCCTGAAACCTGCTATTGTTTACCCCGTTCTAGTTTTTTAATATCAGGATTCAAAGACTGGGGACATACAATTTTCACTATGTCGTAAATATGTGTATTGTCAGTCTCGACCTACATGCGGTGTTGTTTAACTTCATACATGAAAATAATTGCTCGCATAAGTATGAACTCCCAAAGTAGTTATAGTTCTAAACTTTTTAATTTCCGGAGTATTTGCACCTAAATAAATATACAGGGTCCGTCATTTCACCTCCCGTCTTCTGTATCTCAGTTACTAATTGAGTTAGGATTTTGATATTTTGCAGACTTTACTTGCATTCTATGGCGTATTTTAGGAAAATATTTTTGATTATACAGGGTGTCCCAAAAAAATGTGACGTCATGATGATGTGTATTTTTAAATTGCATGGTATATTTTGTGTTGTTTATTTGGGTGCCCTTTATAGATGCCTACATACCTATGAAATTTTATTAAAATCGGTTCAGTGATTTTAGCACAAAAAAATAAAAACTGAAACAAAAACAGTTTTGCACCATTGGTTAAGAAAATTAATAAGAGATAAAAATATGCCTTGTTAATAAAACCATACAAGGTACTCATTAAATAAGGTCTGATAGTTGCGTTAACCAAGTTTTTTTGATATGCTTTATAGAGAGTGCCCAAAATTTAGAGTCAAAATTTTCAAACTTTAAAGCACTTTATTTTCCTTATTTTAAATTGGAGCCCCTGTATATTTTTATGTCATTCCATGTGGAATTTAAAGACAAACATTTTTCCTAATTACAACTCTATCGCAATTCCTAACACATTGAAAGTTATGTGCAGAAAACTCGATTTATCAACTATTCCAATAGCCATTTCAATGAATAAAATTTGAAGGTGTCTTTGAAAAACAATTTATTGACATAACATGTTTTGTAGTTACAATTAATATCTCGAAAGTATGAAAGGTTTCACAGATCTTCGTCTAAACCTATTACACATCGTAAAAGTATTAAGTTTTGTATAAAAAATAGTTTTAGTAATAAAATTTCATAAAAACATAACATAACTGTGCATTTCTCTAAATTAATTAATTGCTAGAACTTGTGTTCCATATGTCTTCCGCCCTCTTGAAGTCACAAACGAAGACGAGTATGAAATGACATTGCCACTCTTCGTAACAGGTTGAATGTAATATTTTGAAATTCGAATATGAAAGTCATATCCACATTTGTCAATATAGGTCATAATATTTGTCATATTATGAATATCATATTTTCCATTAAAAAAAAGTAATTTTGCTATTTTGGATATAAAGACCTTAGCTAAAAAAGTTTTAATGTCAATACATTGTTTTTCCAACCCACCTTCGATTTTGATTAATTAAAATGGCCATTGGAATTGTTGATAAAACGAGTTTTCTGCAAATATCTTTGAATGTGTTAGGAATTGAGATAGGGTTGTAATTAGGAAAAATGTTTGTCTTTTAATTCCGCATGGAATTACATAAAAATATACTGGGGTTACAATTTAAAATAAGAAAAATAAAGTGCTTTAAATTTTGAAAAGTTTGACACTAAATTTTGGACACTCTGTATAATGCATATCAATAAAACTTGGTTAACGCAACTGTCAGACCTTATTCAATGAGTACCTTGTATGGTTTTATTAACGAGGCACTATTTTTATCCCTTATTAATTTTCTTAACCAATGGTGCAAAACTGGTTTTTTTCAGTTTTTTTTTTTGTGCTAATGTCACTAACTCGATTTCAATAAAAATTTATGGGTATGTAGGCATTTATAAAAGGCACCCAAATAAGTGACAAAAAATATACCTTGCAATCTAAAAATATATATCATGATGACGTCACACTTTTTTGGGACACCTTGTATAATCAAAAATATTTTCCTGAAATAGACCCTAGAAAGCAACTGAAGTTAGCGAAATATCAAAATCCTAACTCAATTAGTAACTGAGCTATTGAAGACGGGAGGTGAAATGACGGACACTTTTTGAAATTCGTTATTCGTAACATTAGTTTTTCAAAACTGAATCATTCTGGAAATTATTTCATTGCAGCTGAATCAACGTGAGAGCTTTTTGGATTTAAAATGAAAAAGGTCAAACAAAAAGAGAAAACATTTCTTATGACTCTTTAAAATCATTAAAACACTTATCGAATTCGTTTTCGATTTCCTCAATTTTGTTACAATATGGTGCGATAGAGCCATTTTGATTGTTGTGTTTTGATGTTGTAATGTTGTGTTTGATGTTATGTTTCAAACTGCTCACATGTAGAAAAATGGGTCATCTTATTTTAAATTACTTTTTCTCCCGACCAAGAATAAACAGACAAGGTGTTATATCACATATGTACAAGGTGTTATATCACATTAAATGCACAATGTTGTGCAGTTTTGTATGATAGTTCAGATTATGTTAAAAGTTTTTCACAATTCTGAGTAGTTTAGAAATAACTGAAAATTTCAATTTTCTAAAAAATGCGGAAAAAAGTAACAAAAGGTACTTGGTTCGATCGTGCAAACTTAAGAATCGAGTCAAAATAAAATTCAAGATTATAGTTTCTGAGATATAATAATAACTTTCTTATTTGAAATGGGTGCCACATTTGATTTTTACACGCCTAAATTTTTTTTGTTACATTACTATAATTAAAATTACTTCCATAAACTTTGTTTTTTAAAGTGTCCCACAAATAAAAGTCAATAGTCCCGATTTCAATGTGCTCGATCTTGTTTTTTTCATCTATTCAATCATTACAACACCAGCATTCACCGCGCAATATGGACGGACGAATTAATAAGAGTTGTCGAAGAATCTTTCGAAGCGGAGACTAGACATACATTAGAAAATGTGTTTTTAAGTTTACACACAGTTATGAAATCGATTATAGATTGTGGCGGTAACAATAATTATAAGCTTCAATATATTAGCAAGGCAAAGCTTCGTAGGGAAAATCACTTGCCTACTATTCGTTTATACTAAGATTTATGACAAGCCATGAAAAGTCACTTCGCCTCCATGTGAAATATACTATTTTTTCTTTAAACATACTGCAAAATACGAAAACTCGTAATATTGATATGTAATTTTTACAAATACATTTAATATCAAAGAATGCATCGTATGGTTTTCTGTTTTCTTGACAGAAACTATTTCAGCATTTGACAGTGACAGTGTTATTTTTTGTTGAAGAAACCATTTATAGATTTAATCCATTGTTAGTGAAAGCAGTATATCTACCAGAAAATACTAAAAGAATTGCAAAACACTGATATATGTATTTAATTGTTATATGATGAAATTTATAGTATTGCTTCATGTTGTTTATTTAATGTTGTATGACAACACTTTCCCTTCCGCCGACTGGGAAAGGAAAAGTAAAACTTCCGCTGGCGGAAATGTGACATTTTTCTACAACTGAGTTAAATAATGACATCATTTTCTGACGTTTGAAGAATAGTTATTTATGATATAAGTGTTAAAAGTGAGAAAATGCTTTTAAGACGTATATCATACACTATTTTTTCTATAAACACCATTAAACGCAACACAAAGCTCTTTAAAAAGGTTGCAATCAGCTTTCAATCAAATATGTCAATTGTGGAACTTATGAAGTAAGTAATTCAGGTTACGTTTTGTATGACACATGTGTCAAACAATAAAAAGTCTCGCTAATAACTACGCATGAAGAGTTGCAGAACGAAATATTGTAAGATATTATTATTTCAATCAATCTATTATGTTTGTAATATTTCAATAAAATATATGTGACTTTGACAAAAGCCTGTCAGTTTACTTTTAACACTAGTATTAAAAGTGATTACTTTTAATACAAGTGGAAATATATTCCATTTTTAATTCATGTATGCCGTTAAAAGTTCCACGTTTAATAGTGTTTGTAGAAAAAAATCATTTTACCTGTCGCTAATATTTATCAACATTGCCAAAACAACTGTTTGACATTAATCAGATATCGTTTGTCGCTGTCACGGCTCCAGCAGTGTCGCAGATTATTTATAGAAAATAATGGAAGAATATATTATTTACCGTGGGCAAAAAAGTTTATATACACCACGTGAGTAAAGTGTCTTTATCAAACTGGCCAGCACTCGCCTTGCTCACTTCGCTCGCTCAGCTAATACACCAGGCTCATTCGATAAAAAATCACTCTTTATGCATAGTTATTAGCGAAACCATTTATTATTTGACACATGTGTCATACAAAATGTAATTTTTTAATTCCACAATTGACACGATTTGATTGAAACCTAATTGCAACCTTTTTAAAGACTTTGTATTGCTTTTAATGGTGTTTTGTACCATATTTCATAAAAAAAGCCCATCAGGGGCGGTTGTAGAAACTTTAATGAATGTCCGTGACTTGATTCATAATCATAAAATTTAAATCGAATCGCATTGAGCTGTTTGTCAATGTCAAAAATATGGCAAAACTGTCGACTTGTTCCGAGAAAACTGGCAGCATAATCGAAAAAAGGGAAGCTGCCGGCCCATAGCGCGTTCGCAGGAAGTGATTGCTGTCTTGTCTTCGTTTCGCTCATGTCGCAAACTTCCCCACTCACAAAATAAAATCCTATTTTTAACACTTACATCATAAATAACTATTTTAAAACTTCGTACCTTCAACTCCTGTATTTGTTGGGTGGCATCCACCAGACACACTTCTAGGTTATGCTTTTGATCTTCGAGACGTTTCTCACGCCCCCTGCAGTCCTCCAGGTGGACAAGCAAGTCTTGTTCGCGTGCATGCCACTGTTCCTCCAGGTGACCTGTGTGTGCTCTGCAACGGCCTAGCTCCTGTCTTGTATGATTCAAGCTGTGGTCGAGCTCAGCCATCTGTTGGTTAGTAGTAATAATTGAAGTATTTATATTTTAATAGTATTTTTTTATACTAAGTTGGTTTCTAGCAATATAATGGTTATTTTGACTGGCTTTTGTTTGGTCATGTCCTGCCGCTAACGACAGATCCTTGATGCAGGTTATAAATTTGACATATTTAGCCAAGTACAAAACGTCAACTACGTAATAATGGGGAAAATTCAATGGACAAGCAAAGGCTCACTGTTTCTTATCACATGAAATAAGTCTTAAGTTCGAGAAGTATGACGAAATATTTATCTTTGCAACCCACGGGTGGACAATTATCTCTTGAAATACATGATTTTTTTTTTTATTTGTGGGTAAAATTAGACAACCAATGATGCTCTTATCATCTATGAAAACACTCGCTTGAGAGTAATTTCACAAGTTTTGAATCAAAATTGTTTCTCATACTGTATTTAACTACCCGACAACTTACTTGCTTCTTCAGTGTGTGCACTTCCTGATTAGCCCGTTCTCTCTCCTCCACTTCGTTCAGCAGTCGGGTCTGCAACTCCTTTTCCTCCGCCTGTTGCTGAGTGTTGGCGCTTTGATTTCTTTGCAGCTCTTCATGTAGTGATTGTAGCTTGTGCTCCGTCTGGAGCTGCTCCTTCTCGACGTCTCTGACTGCGTTTTGGAGCCGGGTGCGTTCAGCATCCAGCGATACTTTGAGGTCTTCAAGATCTAAAAAAGTTACATAATAAATACATAGAGTTGCAGCGCATATAATTTTGGTTGCATAACCATTGCATTTTAGCAATACAATTGATCCTGTCGTTATAATACTGAACATAGCTTGCATGAAGAGAAAGTTTTTACGAGTCGCAAAGCGGCGCAATTACCTTACAAGTCAAGTAATGTATGCAATTACTTCTACTCCCAGTCGTAATTATGAAAAATGAGCACAATTTGATACATTTTTGTTTTGTTGACGTCATATGACTACTTTGACAATTTCAAGTCTAGATGTAACAATGTTGCCAATGGTCATACAAATAATTCCCCCATAACTGTTACATTATAGGGAAATTTGAAAAAAAATCTATTGATTTTAATGAATAATATAAATAAAATTTATAAAACTCTATTCCTACCCAAACTCTAAAAATAACAATTAAAGCTATAATTTTTATAATAAATGGTATACAGATAAAATATGGAGTAGGAAACTTTAATCATATATATATATAGGGTGAGTCAATAGGACGGGCAGGCTCGATTACACCTACACCGTTAATGATATCGAAATGAACCAAACGGCACTGCAAACTAGAGGCTTAAGTGCAGTTTGAAAAATTCCATTTTTGCAGGGCAGCCTTGGACCTAGTTTTTTTAAATGGCACCCCCAGTATACATTTACCTATTTGACTTAGCCCTTTTTTGGGCTTTATAAATCCGTTTAGTTTTTGCAATTTACTTTAACCGTTCAGAAGTTGTTTATGGTTTTCTAAAATTTAATGCATTTACAGGTACAGGTACTGTGGTGGAATGCAATACAAATGCAGGTCAAGGCATTGTTGTGCTGACGACAACAATAACGGAATACTGCAAGCACGCAAGGTTGCATGTATTGCATACGATCACTACGCAAGGAACCTACACGGCCATCACAGTAGATATAAATACCTAGCATAAGATAGATAGTACATAGATAGTGTAGAGAGATGACACTTTCGTGTCACTCTAGCTGTACGCTGTCACGCTGACCATTTAGTAAATAAACATGTACTACTACCCGTAAGTGTCTAATTGATCCCACTGCACCGAGATCAGGAATCACCACCGTGATACATCGGAACCCCGTCTGATCTCACATGGCGATCCAAGCGACCCTAAGCCGGTCATCACATGGCGATCCTGACAAACCACTTCGGACATCGCATGGCGAGTTGGCCTAACCACTTCAAGCAAATGAAGCAATTCGGTCCTCAAGCAAATGAAACGAGGCGAATGGCGAACGTTCGACGGTGAACTTCTGACCGCATAGATCAAACCATCGAGGCTACGGATCAGCAACACTACGATGGGAGGAACCGAGTCCAAAGAAGAAGTCTTCATGGTCCAGGGAGGCAACAGCATCGTAAATCAGCAGGAGGGTGTCAACTTCCACAGCATAGGAGCGATAGCAGCCATCGCACTGACCATCATGTTAGTTATATACGTACTAACCCGGATCCTGAGAAGACAGCTCGAGAAGAAGATACGGAAGGAAATCACGCGCAGCCAGGAGCTCGTTGATTTAAGAAACGTAGTATAGACTAAGGTTAGTTTTACGAAATATGAAAACTCGAAAATTATAGAATCATACTAACAAGTCAAAGATTTTAAAAGTAATATTAGTGAAGATAATCAAGAAAGACGTAAAAATAGTAAGTTAACAAATGAAAAACTAAAACAATTAGAAGATATTGTAGTACTATTCAATAATTTAAAACTTAATACTAGTGTAGAAGAATATACCGCCGACATTATACAATTTGTGAAAAGTATAGAAGAATTAATCAGTACAGTTAAGAAGAATTTAGAATTAAGGTTAAATAAACTAGACAATATGGCAAATTTCGATTTAAAAACAACGACAACGAAAAAATTGTTGGACACTTTAAAACTATACGAACAATTGATTAAGGAAGAAGATACAAAATTGTTGATTGAATTTGTTTTGAAAACTCGTTTGTCTGAAAACGCAAAGGTGCGATTATCAAAAAAATATGACTCCATTGAAGCGCTCACAAAAGACATTCAAAATAACTTTGTTACAAAGAGATCAGCCACAACGCTGTCAAATCAACTACATCTTGCACGACAATACAATAAAACGGTAAGTCAGTTTGGGTTTCAAATAGAACAAATGTTGAGTGACTTAACATTGGCACAATCGGGAGATAACGAAGATTTATTAATCGCATTACAACCAGTGAACGAGAAAATAGCAATTAATTCGTTTTGCAATGGGCTAAGAGATAATGTTATAAGAACTATAGTAAAGGCACGTAATTGCAACACCATAAAAGAAGCCATCAGTTTGGCGGTAGACGAGGAGCAGAACAATCAGAATGAAAGTTCAAAGGTATTTCATTTCGCGAAGCGAATGAGTTACCACCACCCCCGAGATAACAGAAATACGGCAAGCAGACAACCACCAAATAAAAATGGGAATTATCATAAACAATTCACCACAAGAAATGACAACACTCAGCGAAACAGTTATCAGCGGAATAATTACCAAGGAAACAGCTTTCAAAGGAGCCAAGCATCAACACAATGGCAGAAAGGAGCAGTTCGGGGAGACAACCGACACCATGGCAACAGAAAACAGTTATTTCTTGCATCAAGAGAGAGCGACTGTACCGAGAAAGAGAATTCAACGACTACAGCATCGAGAAATCGTTTTTTTCGAGAATAACAGGCAGTCAGCAATATTTCATATGGACGGTAAAAATTACATACGAATGCAGTACAGAGGTAGCAATTTGTTATTTTTATTAGACACGGGAGCGTCTATTAGCGTAATATTTGCAAACTCAGTGCATTGCCGCGAAGCAGTTAACAACAATAATAGAATAACTATAAACGGAATTGCAGGTACCACCGAATCGAAAGGTTCAGTGAGGATACCATTAAAAATTAAAAATATTTAATTAACCACAAATTTTTCATCCTAAATGATATAGAATGTAAAATGAACGGAATAATTGGTTCCGATTTCTTTACAAAATTTAGAGCAACTATTAATTTTGATAAATATGTGTTTTCATTTTGGGATCATTCACAAAACATAATAGCACCGCTAGAGTCTATTTATAAACACGACGTATTGTTACCGCCGCGTTGCGAAATTATTAAATACTTTAAAGTCAAAAGTGCTGACGATTGCATGGTTTTGCCAAGCGAAATCGCTGACGGAGTATATACAGCAGGAAGTATGGCAAGGCCAATATCAGATATGATTCCTGTGCGAATATTGAATACAAAAGACGAGGAAATACGAATTAGAAATTTCGAACCATAAACAACGAAATTATCGGATTACGAAATATATAATTTCGAGAAAAGTGAAAATTCTCTGGAACGAGTAAGTCAATTATTAGATTTGATCAATGTAAATGTACTAAATAAAGAAGAGAGAGATACAATCCACAAAATCTGTGCTAAGTATGCGGACGTTTTCATGATGGAGAATGATCAAGTCAACGTAACGACGATCGACAAAGCATACATTAATTTGAAGAAAGATGCACAATCGGTATACGTGAAACCGTACCGATTGCCGCACGCACAAAAATCTGAGATTGACAGACAAATAGATAAAATGCTGAAGGAGGGCATCATAGAAGACAGAAAATCCAGTTGGTCTTCGCCACTATTAATAGTACCCAAAAAGATAGATTCTGATGGAAATCGCAAATGGAGAGTGGTAGTCGATTACAGACTATTAAACAAAGCGATAGAAGATGATCGATTTCCACTACCAAACATTACAGAGATATTAGACTCTCTTTCGGGAGCACTATATTTCTCCCATCTGGATCTGTCTCAAGGATATTACCAAGTGGCACTCGATCATAGCAGCAGAAAGTATACGGCGTTTACCACGGACAAAGGTCAATACCAAATGACAAGAATGCCGATGGCTTTAAAAACTAGTCCAAGCACATTTTCCAGGATTATGACAATAGCTATGTCTGGCTTAAATTATGAGTCTTGTTTTGTTTATTTGGACGATCTAATAGTTTTTGGGAATAATTCACAGAATCACAACATCAATTTAACGAGAGTCCTCGATAGACTTCGGAAAGTAAATTTAAAACTAAATCCAAATAAGTGTACATTTTTAAAGAAGGAAATACTCTATTTAGGACACATAATTACAGCCGATGGCATAGCTCCTGATCCAAATAAGATAAGTGCAGTAGAAAAATACCCAGTACCATCCACAGCAGATGAAACAAAAAGATTCATAGCTTTCGCAAACTACTATCGAAAGTTTATACCGAGATTTTCGGAGATCGCAGCACCGCTAAATAGATTAAGTCGAAAAACAGATAAATTTCAGTGGGACGAACACTGTCAAGAAGCATTCCAAGCAATCAAACAATCGTTAATGAGCACACCTATATTACAATATCCGGATTTGTCAGAAAACAACAAGTTCGTATTAAGAACAGATGCTTCAGGATATGCAGTTGGAGCAGTACTTTCGAATTCTAATGACAAACCAGTAGCATATGCGAGTAGAGCACTAAACAAGGCGGAAGTAAATTATGCAACCATAGAAAAGGAGCAATTAGCTATAGTGTGGGCAGTGAAGCATTTCAGACCGTATCTATTCGGAAGAAAATTCACTATCTACACCGACCACAAGCCATTAATTTATCTATTCGGAATGAAAAACCCGTCATCAAGATTAACAAAATTTCGTCTAGTTTTGGAGGAATACGACTTCGAAATAGATTACATAAAAGGAAAGGATAATGTAACAGCAGACGCACTGTCAAGGATTAAGTTAGATTCGGAGGATCTAAAGAACATGTCAAAAGAAATTTTTGCGATAACAAGAAGCAAAACTGAAGCAACGGAACAGAAAAGTTCAGGAACCAAAGGGAGATTCAACGACGGAGATGAGGAAAAGGCAGGCCACCCAGGAATCGTCGAACTGTTGAAGCGACCTAGTGATTCTGTGGAACTACGAGAAGTAAATAAGGACAACTTTAAGGAAATAAGTGGTAAGCAAACAAAAGGAATGGGCAATGTCAAGTATGACACGAATAAACAAATAGTTTATATGAAGCCAATCTGTCGATCAGCGCTAGCCCTAGACGCAGAGCTGAGGGAGTTGGCTAATATTTGTAAAAATTACAAGATTGCGCACTTGTATATTTTAAAGAATAAGACAAATGAAGGTCTTATCGCCCTATTATGGAAAAATACGTCCTTACTAAAAAGCTTTGACATAAGAATTAGCATCATAAGCAATACAAAGAGAATAGATTGTTTGCAGACGCGACAACTAATTTTAAACGATTTTCACATCCTACCGACTGGAGGTCATGCAGGGATAAACAGGATGTACGCGAATATTAAAAGATATTACTTTTGGGAAAAATTAAAAACTGACATATCGAAGTTTGTAGCAAAGTGTGATGATTGTCAACGATTTAAACACTCCATTACTCACAAAGAACCACTAACTGTTACTAGAACAGCAGCATCAGCATTTCATAAAATTTATTTAGATCTTGTCGGACCTTTACATCAAGACAATGAGGACAATAAATATATTTTAACGTTGCAATGCGAATTAACAAAATTCGTGGAAGCATATCCCATTGTCAATAAAGAGTCTGAAACAGTGGCAAGATCATTTGTCAACAATTTTATTTTGAAGTTTGGAATACCTAAAGATATCGTTACGGACCAAGGTACCGAATTTTTAGGGGAAGTTTTTAAAAATCAGCAAAGATTTTGGGAGAGAGAGATTTTGACCACCCGTTTGCAGTGTATTTTGGTTAATTTCGATATTATTAACGGTGTAGTTGTAATCGAGCCTGCCCATCCTTGACTCACCTTGTAAACCCTAGTCAAAAGAATTATCGCATATTCCAAAATTCGACATTATAATTTTTTTTTAAGTTATCAATATGATTGTTTGTTGGTAGAAACAAAAAAATTCAAAATATGCGATAATTTTTTTGAGTGGTGTATAAATGTATATTATGTAACACTATACTCTGATTTTTCTAAACTGGCGTGCACGTCATCAAACAGATGTGCGATGAGGTTTTTTCGTACCAACGTGATTGTTTTCGAGAATATGCATAACAATAGTTTAAGAATCGAAATTAATCTGAAGATCATTTGTTACATAACACTGATCACCGGTGGTTGTAAATAGGTAATCGGTGTATCAACCGCGGACACAATTTTCGCCTGCCAATCATGTAATAAATCATGTTATGTTGGCAACGGCGATATTTTCTCGGCGACGATGCCACATCTTTTTCACTAATGCTTCAAACTTCTTTGACGTCTAACTTGTTACATTTGCTCGATCATTACAATGCATATTTTGTCATTGTAGATGGTAAACCATAACCACAAGATTGATATCTGTACGATAAACGGTAGAGAAGTCGATGAATTTGATACGAACCGCGCACTGTCGCACAAGATTGCACGGGCGCAACAGCTGATTGCAGCCATTTTTAAATACCCAGGACAACTGGCAACCTTGTAAAATTGTGCCATCATTATTATGATTATTATTTTGATGACGTGCACGCCAGTTTAGAAAAATCAGAGTATAGCAACATTACATAACACTGTTACGTTTTAACTGATTTCCCAGCCATGAAGTCTGTGTCTAATTGACAACGTACTACTGTATGAGTAGAAAAAAAAGTATAATGACTGAAGCTTGCATGACATTTGGCGGCTGCTGATAGGTTTATTTTCGATAACGAACCAAATCTAGTTGAAATTATGTTACTTCACTTTTGAAGCACAGTGTATTCTTGTTATTACTATCAAACCGTAATCAAACCAATTCCGTAAACTACTCAAGAACTCACTTGATATCTTCTGGTATGCTTCCTCAAGTTGCCTGCCCTGATCCCGCTTCTCACTTTCAATCTTCTTAATGAACTCCCGCAGCTCCTTGTTAGACGTGTGGTACTTTTCCTTTTCGAAGTTGCTGTCCGTCAGTTGCCTACGCACGTCCGTCACATCTTTTCTGAGTCCGTCCGCCCCGTTCTCAGTTTCTTTAAGTTTCCTGATTGTATCATGCAGCTGACTGTTTATGCTGTCCATTTTATCCTCGTGCAGGTGCAGCTGCACCTTCAGATTTTCGACTTCCGCTTGGGCCGAGTCGCGTTCCCTGTGTATATCTTCAATACGCTGCTCTATTTTAATTTTTTCTTCTTCGTACCTGTTCCTGTTAAATAATTAATTGATAAGTATCTGCTCTACGGGATTTTAATGTTTATGAAATGTTCCTTAAAACAATGATAATGCCATAATTTATTTGGGGATTTTGTTTTAATGTACGGTTTGGGTTTTTTTCGCTTTTGCGGGATTTTGAAAAATTAAATATTTTGATAATTTTCATAATTTGTAACATGGCTGATATAATGTTCGCAGTTTGTGAATATTCTGATCATTCTGAATGTTTTAACTAACTGGACATTATAATTGGAAATTAGCATATATTTTATGACTTTTTATTTTTTTATAAAAATAAAATTTATGCCAATTTTTGAAATACCTACTTCCATGGAAAGAGATAGAGTGTAGGTTAAATTAGACAAGACAATCTGGAGGCCAAGGCCTGCTTGGAGCAGGGAAGATAAAGTCTCATAAATTGAATTTATAATTGAAATGATATTGACATTGTTAAGGCCCTTTTTAAGTAGAATTCAAATATATTGTTAAAACTGACGTAACATTCATGGATATTGAGATTTCTACATAAAGTTTCTTAATTCAGATTCAAGTAATAGTAGGCTGACATTGTCAGAATGAGCATTTTGTTTCAGATTCGTTGATGTATGACTCTTGGGTTTATTATAATTATTGAAAGTTATAACAATAAATCACTTTATTAAACAACAATATGTGTGGAAACAAAATGAATTAAAACAACAATAATTCAACCTTCCAATGTAAAAATACTTAATTGATCTTAATCTTTGATATTAATATTAAAAATGTTCCTTATTTACATTGCGGTTGTTTAGTTTTGTTCCTGACTAGGTTCGGCTTATTTTCATAGCCAACTGGTCAAACAATACCGAATGAAACCAAACAACGTCTTTGACGTAAAATTAAAATATGTTATTGACAGTGGCCTGACAGATACTATTTTTGTTTTATGGCTACCGGAGATGTAACACAACGTGAATTGAGTTGCACATATTTGCTATGTTATTGATATTTCTGTAATGCATCACATGTTATACATGTTTAATTCAATTCAATTTTTGAAACTTTTATTTTCCCTGCTAAATATGCCTTTGCCTTCGATTATCTGGACGAATTTAACTAACTCTCTACCTCCTGCCGTTTACGAGATCCCCATGTTGAGCCTGATAAGTGGGGCACCCTGTATACAGTAAACTACCAAAATCGCCATTTCCATCCACCAGATGGCACCAGATGGAATTGAAACTCATTTTTGTAATTAAATTCGAGGCATATTTATTATTTATATGAAAATGTTTTAAATACACAGTATAGTCTGGGCATTTTTGAAATAATTAATCATTTACGCGTTGCCAAACTTCTGTGTTTTACGTCTTTCTACGGAAAAATAACTGCCATCTGGTGGATAGAAATGGCGATTTGGGTAGTTTAATTTGGAACATCCTGCATATTTTTATATTGTTATAACATTTTCTAAAAAGTCAATAACATTTTCTGATTTTTAACTTTCTTTGGTTTTATAATGCTTTCTGAACTTTTGATATTTTGATTAATATTCTGGGCTTACAAACCCTTGATGAGCCTCTTGATGTTTTGATTGCATATTCTAGAAAATTTCATAAAACTTTGCGGCAATTTCTGAAATCTTTTTGTGCAACTTGCACAAATATTATATTTTGATATTATAAATAAATTTACTGCAATATTTTCGTTTTTGGTTTCTTTAGTTATTTCATTGCTCTTTTGTAAACTTTTAAAGATTTACTGGCATGATTCAGATTTTTACTAAACATTTTTTAAAGTTCCAATACTTTTTTAGTTGCAATTTCTGATGTTTTTAATATATTCTGCGAAAATTTTAATAAATTTTCAGCAATTTTCTGCAATTTTCATAAATTTTATATTGATTGATTTTTAAGATTGAATAACAATAAATCATTGATTTTTGACTTTTTTTTAAATCATGATTTATTCCAACGCTGATATAAAGTAACAAAAAAAAAATACATTACCTGTTTTCTTCGAGTCTTGCTTTGTGTTTATTGAGTTCCTCCTTCAGTTGATTGATGCTGGTTCTGTCTTGGTCAAACTTGCTGTTAGCTTCCCGCCTTAATCTCTCCAAACTGTCCTTTTCAGCTTCTAATTCTCTCCTTGCTGCTTCTAAACGGTCTTGCAAAGCTTGCTGATCATGATGGGCTACAGAAAACAAAACAAAGTGACATTTTTATTACTCAATTAATGGTGCTAGATAGATGGTGTTAGATAGATGATATTAGAAGGTGTTAGATTTTTCTTTATACAAGGTGTCCCGTAAATTCCGCAAAAGCTTCAGGCAACAGGGTGAGGTAACGTATGTGAACACTAAATCTATCATCCCAAAATTCTGTAAGGTGTATACTTTCCTCATACGAAGTATTAAAAGAAAATTAAATGTGACAACACTGTTAGGTTTGTTTAATTAATGTACAGTGTGTTCAAAAATGTACACAGATAATTGGCTGTTGTAAGTCCTGTTTAAAAATGTGTTCTTCAGAAATAGGTAGTGGGGTGTATAATTTTGCCAATTGTAGGAATATTTCAGAATTATCAAAGCGACAGCTAACATTGACAAACATTATTATTATTGTATTCTTTATATGATTATTAATTACTCTAGATCTTTAGTGTATTATGCATTCTGCCATTAAAAGTTTATCGGTGGTTGTGATTTTACTCAACAAAGGCTCGCGCTGTATCGTTAATTAAATAGACCTAGATCTAACCTTTCAAAATATTTGTATGTACAACACTTTTTTGAACTTTGTGAAATTAAGTCACATTCACTCAGCAGAAATGTTGCACAACACTTTAATGAATACGACTGTACACAACCAGAAAGACATTTGGAAGGCATGATTTATTAAAATAAAACTTCTCATGTCAAACAACATTGACAGTCACAATTTGACAGGAGTATGCATTGTTGTCATGTTTAATTTTAACAAATTTCTTATCTTTTAACACCATTTCACAAGCGAAATACATATACCGGGCTTTTTTTTCGTTATTACACATATCATTGACAATGTATAACTGGTTGCCTGCATCTACCCGCAAGGAATTTCCTATGTGTAATTCTAAAAAAAAAATCAACTCATTAGCGGCGTCGGTGCAGGCAACTGTCAATTTTGGCATATGTTACACAGAGAGGTTATGTTTGTATCAATAACGGAATCAGAAATATTCAGTTTTAAATGAAGATATTAATTTATTCAAACAATTCTAACGGTAAACAAAACAACATAAAAAGTAAAGTGTGGGTGAAGTCCCAGCAATCAGAAATATTCAGTTTTAAATGAAGATATTAATTTATTCAAACAATTCTAACGGTAAACAAAACAACATAAAAAGTAAAGTGTGGGTGAAGTCCCAGCAAGTTTTCAAAATAACATCCCTGTCGTTCAAGGCAATACGCAAGGCGGTTTTTGAAGCTACGCAGAGTATTGTGTATTGTGGATTTATGCCATTCATGCAGTACGTATACGGCCTTTCAATTCATCTACGTTATGTATTTGCACTTCATTATAAATTTTACTTTTCAGGTAACCCCTAAGAAAATAATCATTTGGTGACAAATCAGCTGATCTTGGGGGCCATACTATGGGGCAAATCCAGCAATCCAGCGTCTTCTAAATGTTTTGTCATTAAATGTATACCCCCCCACCCCCACCAAAGGCGAGAAAAAGAGAAAAACTTAATTGTGAAAACCAAAATTGGCTATTGTCTTTTGTTTTCGAGTTATTCGCTAAAATTCGATTTTTTGATTTTTCGTTTTATAGGCTGTAGGTCGCTTATTTATGACAATAGAAAAAAATATTTCTACGTTTTTCAGGCACTTTTTCGATAAGAATGCAGCGGCGTAGTAAATTTTTCAAAAAACAGTTCGAAATTCGATTTATGACATAAAGTTGTGGTTTTTTGTATAGAACTCATAGTTGGTTGTGACTTAGCTAAAAAGGGGGAATATTTCTCTTTTCAACAATATACGACATGTGGGGACAATTCTTATGTCTACACATTTGTAAATAAACGAATTGTAACATGTAACATGTAGTGTTCGGAAATATTTTCGGTTCTAGTTTAAAAATTGTTGGTGCACCTACCTATGAGTAAAGCTTGTTGCTTATCATTTTCTGCCCTCAACATGAGCTCTTCGTGTTGCTGGCAGACATTTTCAATGTGCGACTGGAGACTTTCGATTCGCTCAATCAGCTGCTGAATTTCCGCGTCTTTTTCATTTCCGAGTTGATGAAGTGATTGCTGCAGACGTTTCTCAAGCGTTGTCCTTATGGTGTCACGCTCTTCCATCAATTTCCTTACATGCTCCTCATTTTGGGTCTTCAGATTCGCAACTGTGTGAAGAAATTCTGCTTCTTGATTACCTGCAGCAAGATGTTTTTTTTGTTAGTTAAATTTTATAGATTCGCCGAATTCGATTCGAAATTTTAAAACCATCATAATGGTATACTACCACTACTCAATTGTCAATTTGACAGTACAAAGATTGTTTATTCCATTAACCCGGCATCACTAAGGCGACTTTTTAGAACACCAACGCTAAGGTCGGGTGTGACACACCTAAATTTAAAAAACTTATAAATAATTAATTTTAGTAAAAACATGCACAGTTGCTTAATCACGTTAATCATTGTAGTGTTTGTAATTAACCAATATACATAAATACTCAAATAAACATTCATTGAAATTTTAATCACAGAATTTTTATTTCAGTACATTTTTACCGTCATAAAAACATGTTTTAAAATAATATTTTTTTTTTTTTTTTTTTAATATTTTAATAATGTTACAATCTAGTCTTAGACTAATAAGTAACTTAAATCTATTCCTACTTTACTGAAAGTTTGTTTGATTTTCCTAGGAGTCACCCACTGGTTTCCTAAAATTGTTCTGTCATTTAACATTAAACATTAAACATTTATCATTTAGCATTTAACATTCAATATTTAACATTTGGTGTACCGCATTCATGTACACTATGACAAGCACTGCTCTGCTTTTTGAACTATCACTGGCGCCTAGCGCATTACACCAACTCGAACGGTTTCTTCCTCTTGAGTCTTCTTACAATATCAGCGTTGTCAAGAAGCAGGATAGCCTCGGTACTCACATGCTGGTGAAGTCTTTCCTCATGCCTTCTCGCACATTTCCGTATTTCACTCTCCACAGATTCCACTCCAAGGTTGTTGTGGAGGTTGTCGTTCCTAATGTACCAGGGCGCATCTACGATGTTTCTTAATACTTTGTTTTGGAATGTTTGTATTATTTTTATATTACTCTTTTTGGTGCAGCCCCAGAGCTGTATTCCATATGTCCACACTGGCTTTAATATCTGCCTGTAAAGTAGTAGCTTATGGTGTATTGATAAAGCAGAGTTTCTTCCCAATAGCCAATACATTTTTCGATATCTAATACCTAACTGCTCTCTTTTCTTTTTCAGATGCGTTTTCCAACGGAGCTTTGTGTCCAGTGTGAAGCCGAGGTATTTGGCTGTGTTGGCGTATGGTATTATCTGACCATTCATAGTTACTGGGGAGTGTTCTATCCGTTTGTTGGTGAAGTCTATGTGGACTGACTTGGACTCATTAAGCTTTATTCTCCATTTTTTTGTCCAACTTAGAATTTTGTTGGTTGCTATTTGGAGATTGTTTGCTGTTTCTTTATTGGTTTTGCTGACAGCTAGAATGGCAGTATCGTCAGCGAAAGTAGCAGTTGTGTTATTTTCCAGTTCTGGGAGGTCACATGTAAAGAGTAGATAGAGCCCCGGGCCCAGGAAACTACCCTGCGGCACTCCGGCTTTAATTTCTTTAAGATCAGAGTAGCTATCTTCCTGCTTGACCCTAAAGTATCTTTCTGATAAATATGACATCAAAATTTCTGTGTATTGTTTGGGAAGAGTCCGCTTTAGTTTGTGCAGCCCTTCGTGCCAAACATTATCAAATGCTTGTGCCACATCCAAAAATATTGCTGAACAAACTCTTTTCTCTTCTAATGCCTTTTCAATAACACTAGTTATTCTGTGAACTTGGTCCACTGTAGAGTGTTTATGTCTGAATCCAAACTGGTGATTTGGGATCAGGTTTCTTCTTTCGATAATAGGCTGTAATCTCTTGAGAAGTAGTTTCTCAAAGAGTTTAGACATAACGGGTACATAGTGAGATTGGTCTATATGAAGTGGCTTCATGTGGAGGTTTTCCTGGTTTTGGTATCATAACTATCTCTGCCACTTTCCACAGCGTAGGTACATATTTGAGTCTAAATGCAGCATTTATAAGGTTTGTAAGTTTGACTATGGCTTTTCTTGGGAGCTGCTTCAATATTTCTCCTGTTATAAGTTCAAAACATGGGGCTTTCCTCGGATTAATGATTTCGTTCGTAACCTCTTTAGGGGATACAGGTGTAATAATTTTGTTTACTTGTATAATGTCATCAGTGAATATTTCCTCTTCTTGTACATTATGCGGTGTAAAGATGGTTTCAAGATGTTCGGCAAATCGTTGTGCTTTTTGTCCGTTACTTCTGGCCCAGCTTCCATCCTCGTTCTTGATTGGTGGTATCTGGGTGATGGTTTTTTTTATTCTTTTAGTTGCCTTCCAAAGGGAATGATCTTTGCTGTTGTTAGTCATTTCTCTCAGGTAGCTACTAATTGATTCCTCCTTCAGTTCTTTTATCTCTCTTTTCAGTAGTTGCGCAAGGTTATTTAATTTAGTCTTGTCTTGTGGGGCTCTGGTTTGGAACCATTTACTTCTTGCTTTCCTTTTTTCCGTTAACAAGTGTTTTATCTCTTTTGGATAGTTATTACCCTTCAGCCGCTTTTTAATTACAGGAGTATTTTCCCAGGATACTCGTTGAATATCATTAATAAACTTCTCCACTTCTGAATCCAATTGCTCTTCTTGTTTAAGTGGGACGTCTAATTGTATTGTTTCGTCGACGGATTTTTTAAAACTTTCCCAATCGGTAAACCTATTCACCAGCGTTGGATAGTTTTCTTTTTGAATAATGGTTTCACTCAGAGTTAACAATATAGCCGAGTGATCAGAACATAAGTCTTGACATTCGTCTATTTGGAGATAACTTGCCGATATATTCTTGATGACAAAGAAGTCGATCAGGTCAGGTATCTTGTTAGGGTCGTTGGCCAATATGTTGGTTTGCCTGTGGATACAGCTTCACAACCATGTTCACTTATTGCACTGAGAAGTTCTCTGCCTTTTGTACTGGTTAGTCTGGATCCCCAGTGGGTGTTTTTTGCGTTGAAGTCACCGCCTATTACGAGGGTCGTTCAATAAGTAATGCCCCATATTTTTTTTCTCCACAATGAGCAAAAACTGAGAGTTGCACTTCTAGGTACTTGAAGTTCAATGTTTCTTCTCCCGGTGGCCGAAGTTTCAAATCATTCCAACAGATGGCAGAGCTGTAGTGAATTTTCAAAGTAGCATCTGTTAGTGATCCACGTTACAAACAGCGAGCAGTGATTAAGTTCTTGATTGCAGAGAAAGCAATTGCAATTGCAAAGCGATTGCAATCATTCTTGTTGATGTGATGCCAAGAAAGACAACCATAAATTCCGAAGCATACGTGAAGACCTTGAACAAACTCAAGAAACGTTTCCGGCGTGTTACGCATGACAAGAATCCGGCTGAAATTTTGATCCTGCACGATAATGCACGCCGGCACACAAGTCTCAGAACCCGGGAACACCTCACCAAATTGGGTTGGACAACATTGCCCCATCCACCATACAGCCCAGATCTGGCACCGTCAGACCATCTCTTCGGACCTCTTAAAGACGGTTTGCGTGGAAGACACTTCGATGATGATGAGAGCGTAATTCAAGCGGTGAAAACATGGTTTCGCGCACAGGTCAAGAGTTGGTACCGGCAGGGAATACAGGCTGGCGTTTCACGCTGGCGTAAGACCGTACAAGTTCATGGAGACTATGTTGAAAAATAGTACGTGTAGAAGAAACATGTAGCTATATTGTCACCAAAATTTAACAGTTTTGAATAAATAGTTTCTAAGAAAAAAAATATGGGGCATTACTTATTGAACGACCCTCGTATATACCTATCTATTACCTAAGCATTTAAATATTTCGAGATATTCTTCTTTTTTTATCGAGTGTCTTGGTGGACAGTAAATCCCTGACACTCTTAAGGAGGTTCTTTTCGTTTTTATGCTTACAGCTGTGAGTTGCATTTTGTCTGTTGCATATTTGGGTTCTTCCCAATGTTGAATGTTTTCCTTGATTATTATCGCACTTCCACCTTTCGCGTCGTTGTCTGGATGAGTAGTGTGGTAAGTTTTATATCCTCGAAATTTAATAAATGATTGACTAGTGAAATGTGTCTCAGAAATGAGGCACACATCAATGCTTTCTGTCTCTAGGACTACCTGCAACTCTTGTTGATGATTGAGGAGGCCATTGGAATTCCATGCAAGTATCTTAAGAGTACTATTCATTATGCTTGGTTTTAGGTATAGCTCCTTTTGTGCTATATTCTAATCTTTTCAGTCGCTCATCTATTGTGGAGATGGAGGTTTTTTGTTTATCAAGTTTGGCTAAGATGAGTTGCAACGTATGTTCAATGGTGCCGTTCTGATGATTAATCTGTTGTTCATTAATGAAGTTGTTTGCAACTGATTGTGAATATAGTTTGTTATCGTTCGTTCTTTCCTTGATGTATCCGTCATTATTGGCTTCCTTTGGCTGCTTATTATTGCCTGTTTCCTGTTGTCTCTCTGGCAGTTTTGGTTTGCTTTTGCTCATAGCTTTGTTCTTTATATTTTGTAGTTCTATAGCAACTTTGCAGCCTCTGTAACTAGCTGGATGTTCTTTCCCACAATGTACACATTTTGGTTTACTATTCATAGGTTTATCACAGTCTTTGGTGAGGTGTTTTCCTACGCACCTAACGCATCTAGGCTCCTTATAGCAGTATTTTTGGGTGTGCCCATATGCTTGGCACCTTTTACATCGAGGTACTAGCTTTGACACTCTCAAGGGTTCTATTTCCACTTTACATCTTAATATGTGGGTGATACTGTGCACTTTATTTATGTCTTCGCTTGGGTCGAAAGTAAGTATAAACATGTCGAGGGGTTCCTTAGTCCTCCATTTTAGTTTATTTATGGCATCCAGAGCTTGGTATCCTCTATTTTTAAGATCTTGAACTATTTTGTCACGGGTACATGTATGATGCAGATTTTTAGCATAAACTCTGATTGGTCTATTCTGCTTATCTTCGTATGAATGATACGTTAATTTTTTATTCTTCAACACGTGAACCATATGTCGGTATGTTTCACCATCAACTACGTTAATTTTAATATTTTGTCCACTCATTACTTTTGTTTTAAAGTTCTCCTCTGGTATGTGTTCAATGGCGACTGTAAGGAAGTCTTCGTAGTTTGTGACTCCTTCCACAATTATTGGTGGTGGAGGCAGGATTTTTTTAGTTTTTAGTGGACCTTGGCTGGAGCTCTTCTGATTGCTCCGAGGCGTCGGTGGACTTAGCGAGGTATTCATTTTTCTTTTCTTGTTTCTATTCTTTACTCGTATCCATTCTGTCTCCTTCACAAGTTCTTCTTCATCGGTCCAGTACTCTACTCTGGGCGGAGTTTTATTGAGTTTAGGGATTGAATCCTTTTCTTCTAGTTGCTTGAGTCTATTTTCAAGCTTAGTTATGTGTAATTGTAAGTCGGCTATCATATTGCTCATTTGTGTTTTTTCACTGATGGCTTTTTGCCACTCTGTATAATATAGCAGTTGCAGTTGTTCATTTTGACAACTCTGCTGGCTTTTCTCGTTTAAAACAGTTTCCGGCTGAGAACTTGCCATTTTTATTATTTAATTTTATCGCGATACCTTGGCGACCGCGAGCGTTCGCCCGACATCACTCGCAAATTTTTTACTTCCGCGCACCGATAAGCGCGAACGAATTCGGCGATAAAAGATATCCGCCGTCGATAGAGAGCTATACGAACACGTGCGCTCTGTACGGCTGCTCGCTCGCGACTTAAAATATATAAAGTGAAAGTATTTTTACAAAGTAAACTAAAATACATGTTCTTGATACATATAAAAATGAAACTGTACTGGCAAAAAACAATTAGTAACAAGTGTCCCCAAATTATTCGCCCTCAATTGTAGTGCATTGACAGTAAATGATTGCATGTTCCAAGCAAACTTTTTTTTTTACAATTAGCACAGCTGTGGTCTTTGGTATGGTCTTTCTGTCTTTCATCCTTGGACATTCCTGACATTCCTGACACCTACCCACACTAACTTTATGCTTGGGTATCGAAACGGATGATTCTCCAGTAATTTTTTGTATTTTCATTCGAATATCTGTGGTAATTCTGGGGTTGTCTTTTCGTTTCAAAATATTCTCTGATTAAATGCAGGCCCAGAGTTTTTAAAAAATCCTTACGTTTCAGCTCATTATCATCAGTGTTGCATCGATAGATAACTTGCAAATTTACCCCAGCTGAGTTTAGCATTGAGTACCAAATTGTAAGAGGCCATCTTCTGGAATTTCTTGATACACTATAAGTAGCAGAAAGTTCGTCCAGTACATTAACCCCACATTTAGTGTAGCTATAAAATCCTATTATTTCTGGCAGACGGCGATCACTAGACCCATCTTCAATTTTATTGTCGTGGCGAAGTGTCGACATAAGAAGCACATTCTTGTTTTTTTTCGAAGTATAGCTTAATTGTGTAATATCCTGCTGGAAGCCAAATAATGAAGAATTTACATCCCTGTTATGACAATTTAAAAATTTCGAACAGTTCCATTTGTTTTTACGAACAGTTCCTACTGATATTAGTTTATGATCTATTAGAAGCTTTATCATCAGGTCACAATTTGTATACCAGTTGTCGAACGTTATTTTTCGGTTTTTACCTGATACTACATTGATCATTTGTTGAACAATATCTGTTGGACTATTGCTGATATTATAGGGACCTTCAGGTTGCCTTACCCACATACACCTCGGCATTGATCATATAATCTGACTTTGCGTCCACTAATGCTTGAACCTTGATTCCATATTTCACAGGTTTATTTGGGATGTACTGGCGAAAAGAGCAACGACCTCTGATTGATTCTAATTTCTCATTCACCATTAGGTACTCGCTTGGAGAGTATGCAAATTGACAATAATACACTAACATGTCAAAAATTCCACGAATAGGGGATAATTTATCAATCTGCCGCCTCTTTTACCTGTTCTCTATGTTATCAAATCTCAAGCAAGTTAGAAGGAATTCAAATCTAAATTGAGTCATTGTGGAGCGAAATATATCTATACCCGTGCCATCAATTGCCCACAAATGTGTCAGATTTTGATGATTGGATCTAAAAACTCCTCCTAAATAAAGCAAACCTATAAGCGCTTTTAGTTCACAAACATTTGTTTCACCGACAGAATAGTTATTTTTGTAGGAAGATGCTTTTTCTACGCATTCCATTTTGTTTTGTCTTTTCCATAGTAATATATATTGTTGCGGGAAGGATCTTTTTCAGTAGACATTTTCGTCTACTTCTAAATTGTCAGCATTATCTCTTCGATCAGTGGTTTCGTCCATTTGTACATGTTGTTCGTCTCCATGGCTTTCATCTCCCTCCTGCTCTGTGTCCGTTTCATGATCGCTCAAACTAACATTATCTTCCTCATCCTCACTTTCGGTACCAATATCTGCTTCATCTTCTGACTTTACAGGTTCCCAAAGAGCTAGGAGGTGTTTTCTTCTTCCTCATAAAATGACATTTTTCTAGACACAAAATTTATATAGAATAATGAATAAATAATGAGTAAGTTACAAATTATCTACAGTGCTTACCTATTGTAAAATTGTTACGTTATACCTAAGGTGGGGTGTGACAAACCCCAACTCACATAAAACGCGTGCTAACTGAACACTTCAACAGCCACAGTGGATCTAACTAATCTCTTGTGAGCTTTATATATGCTAAGAAGGTACTGAGACTCACCGGCACATAACCTAAAAATTTGCTACATTGTAGCTGTTTAAATATGACTGGGGTTTGTGACACCCCACCTTAGTGATCCCGGGTTAAAGAGCTTTATGAAATTAGGAGCCTTTATTTTAAAAACAATGATGGCTCCAAAGCTTTAGGTCTCGTTTTTATTCAAAATGTTTACACATATTTAAACTTGTTCGAGCTGAGGAAGAAAATATGCTAGTTTTCAGCTTGCGATTCGTGAAATGGTAAATTAGATCATATATTCGCATCGTCTCTATAAAGGAACTTGGATCGCTACTGAGGGACATATTTTTATCTGGAGGGAGATATGCTACCTGGGGACCAAGCCTGCGACCTCAGTCACTCTTATATCATAGAGCGAAAGTGATCGCAAAGATCCCCTCACGGTAGTGGTAATGGGTTATGCATTAAGAAAACACACGAACCGCTACCATCATCGT
Source organism: Othius punctulatus (assembly GCA_951805005.1). Classification (NCBI taxonomy): domain Eukaryota; kingdom Metazoa; phylum Arthropoda; class Insecta; order Coleoptera; family Staphylinidae; genus Othius; species Othius punctulatus. The sequence goes on from OX638143.1 coordinate 58,556,990, forward strand.
ATTTCTCGCTTTGCGCGGACCTGTAAACATGAAGGTCCCGCAACTGGCATACCTTGAATTTCTGTCAACTGCTACAATTGCTGCAAACTACTTTTTGATTCGATACGTCATGAATTTACTTTACTCACCGGCCTGTTGTGTGAGCGTGTTCTTGATGTCGGAGCAGCGCTTCTCAGAACGCTCTAAATCCTTGCTAAGCCTGGCCACTTGGCCCTTGAGGGCCTCCTGCTTAACCAGCAGGTCCTGCTGTTCCTGCTCGAGCTGAAGTCTCTTCACTTCCGAAGTTTCAAGGTTTGTCTGCGTGTCGAAGAGGACTCCTTCAAGGGTCTCCTTCTCCGAGCGGACGCTGGCCAGGAGCTCCTGGAGACGCTGCAGTTCCTTGTCGAGCGCATCCAATGCACACTGTGGAAATTAAATTAATTGTAGTTTCGTGGTTTCATTTTTCTTCTGCCCTCGGTAGAAGGGAGAGAAGCAGAAGTAATAGTAGACAAAGAGATAGGGAAGAAGTAGAATACTTCTCCTTCTTCAATCTACTCTTTCTCGTCATAATCCTCTTTGAGAAGGAGAATGAAAAGTAGGAGTGAAAAAGTGAAAAAGAAGTATCTCCACCCCTACCTTCACCTCCTCCCCATCCTCCAAAAACCTAAAATGAGACCACATGGCAGAAGTAACTACTCACCTGTTTCTCCTCAGATTCATTCACCAGTTCCTCCAGGTTACGGTTGATTCGTGCGTTTGTCTCCGAGGCTTGCTCCAACTTCTGCTTTATTCTCATCAGTTCTTCATTCAGAATATCTCTTTTGCGCCCAAGGACTGTCAGTTGGTTGCTGAGGTCACTTCTTTCTCGCGATACTTGACCTAATTCCATTTCAACCTGCAACACGCACAAATTGCAATCGAAGAAAATATTTAAGGAAGAAAATTACCTTTCCCTTCTCGATTTCCAAAAACTTCACCTTTTCACCCAAACTAAGTTTGTCGGCTTCCAAATCCAATCTGGCCTGTTCGGTTTGCAAAAGTTCTTTGCGGAGTGATTGTATGTCGTTTTGGTGATCGTTGCATTGGGCTTGCAACACGTGCTTTTCATCTTCCACCTAAAATTATAATATAACTGATTACGCAATATCTATTTAGAATTGTAATCTGGATAGTAATGGGTGACTGACTACTTTTATATTTACGTCAAGATGAGGGAATGCACATGAATCTTTATATTTCTATTGCTAATGTAAGTTAATGTGGAAATAGTACAATAGTAATAATAATATAGTACCAGCCACTGCTCTGCCATCAGCATGTTTATTAATCAGTGTTTAATGTAAACGTTGTAAGTGTTTTTAAATTTGTATATGTCTGATTCTTTTAGGAAATATTTGATTCCAGCATAATTCTTCATTTTTTCCTCTTGAAATAGAAGTAATCAAAATAAAATTTGCGATTCGTGGTAAATCATATTTAGTTACTAAAATCAAGTGTACCTGATACTGATTTCAGATTTATCATTGAGAAATTATATTAAAAATTGAAACTTAAATGAAAATATAAAAACTTCAACTTCAAACTTCCTCTCAAACTGCCCCCTTGAATAAAACAACAAATTATTACTTTAGAAGTTCAGAGTTGCTTTGTAAGTGTTTCTCAAATATGGAATGTGATGAAATAAAATGATAACATGATTAGGTTAATGTTGAAACTTTCATGTATTATTTATTAAGTGTTCCTCAAATATGGAATGTGATGAAATAAAATGATAACATGATTATGTTATTGTTGAAACTTTCATCTAATACATACATTGCTCATTGCAGGTACCATAGCTAATAACTGCGGTAAAATAAAGATATCATTAACAAACACTTAAAATTTGCTAGTTCAACTAACGTTTAAGCTTTTTAAAAGCTTGATGAAAAACATTGTATGCAATTAAAAACATATTTCGCTTTTTTGTAATAGATTAGGTTAGATTAGGCTAGGTTTGGTAATAATTTATATATTTTTGGCCCCAGCCAATTTTAATTCATTTCTGGCACAATACCGAATTATCTTTAGCGTTTTAACTAGTGTTTAGTACATACAAATGTATTTTTTTGTTGAGTATATGAACTTATAAAATGTTTGCATCACATATCCTGAATAAAAAGGAAACATTATTAAAAACAGAAATGAAAGAGAACGGTAGGAAAAAATAAGAAAAGAGACAGATGTACCTCGCAAGTGGAGCACCGCTGAGCGCCAAACACTTGCGCCAATTTCAAGCGACTATGACACGACAGTATGGGTCGCCCCATTTGTTCTTCTTTTCACCACACCATTCACTTAACATTTTATCCCATTCTAGTGTATCTTCCGGTAATTGCCACCATGTGCTACATGGCACATAAATTCAATGCAAACAGTTCTTCTCAGGTATGATAATAGTCCTATTTCTGTGTTTTGGCACCGAAACCATTTGAAATCCAGATTTGTTACAAATAATTGCAAAATTTTATTGTAATTAGATTAGTTTTTGACAATATGTACAAACAATTTACACAATCGGCCAATAAAACATTACCCAATAGCCAGCCAGACTAACATTTTTAAATCTCAATCATCTGGAAGGAATTAAAAAACGAATCTTTCAGGTGAAATCTTGAATTTAAAAAATACGTAATAGTTTTTCATTAATTCGAACAAGCGAAACTGTCAATCGCAGATATAAGCTGGACACGGAAAAATCAACCACCCTGTATATGCAAAAATTTTGAAATGAATGTTAAAGAATACGTAATTGACGAGTGATGAAAGACTGCGGAGCGCTAAAATTTGTAATTATGATAGTTTTCATGTACATGATTACATGGTCTTCTTTGTTTTATATTAATTTACTGTTACCGCACGGTTTAACCCATTTCGTGGGCTCAGAATTATAATTAGGTAGCTCAAAAAGTAGAGTTTTGAGTAATACACAAATTAGTTTTCACGCTTCAATAGTTTTCAATTACCGACACATTTGGTGAATCGTACTATTAATTTTTTTAATTTAATCATGTTGAAGAGATGTATACTGAGATCTGGGAACATACAATTTATATAAAAATAATAATTATTAATTACTCACACGTCAGATACCTAATTTAAGCACTGATTAAAACTTTTGTAAATTAGCTACAAGGTCAGACTGAAATAAAACTGTACTTAACACTGAAATATTCTTTTGGATAGTACAATACAAGTATTAACAGGTATTAACCAGTATTAACAAGTATTTTTAATTACAAAAAATGTCAAAAGACGAAAAAATTGCGAAACAGAGTTATTACTGAAATGTATAATTCTAAATCTAACTCCCATTAAAAAATGAAACTAAATAGATTCTTGGACGCAATAGTTACTTTACCTTCAGCTGCACTCGAAGACCATGATAGATTTACGATAAAATTAATTCGGGGTTTTAATCGGCGTTCTAATCACCGTAGGATAAATACTACAATTGCAGGTACTTTAATTACAATTACAGGATTACAATAGGATAATTACAGGGTAATCGGCGATCTCGCGGAGAGCTATTGTCCGGCGGCCCCTATTGTTATAATTTATGTAAGTGCTGTGATTTATAATATCAATTCTACCTGTAATTATGCCTATATAATCGCCCGCGGTAATTAGACTGTCAATTAAAACCGCTGATGTCCGATTAAACCGCGGATCTCCGAATTAAACCGCAAGATCGCCGATTCAAACCGCGAGATCGCCGATTAAAATGCGGATCGTCGATTACCCTGTAATTATCCTATTTTAATTCTGTAATTGTAATTAAAGTACCTGCAATTGCAATAATTATCCTTTTGTAATTGCCCGGGGTGAATAGACTGCCGATTAAAACCGCAAATTAATTTAATCGATATATCTGCTGGGGGTAAGTTGCAACTCTTCTAGCTTAACTACTTTCATCAATTTGAAATATTTCTTAGAGACGCTGAATTTTGAATCGATGATAGAAAGTTGCTAACACAGCTGTAAGATATGAGGTGTATTCAAATAGTATCCATATCATTACAAAGGGTAGTCATGCTAATCTCCTTTGTTCCGGAATGAAAACGATCACCCGGTATATCTGTGCTTCAATTCATATTACCCAGACTAAAAAAAAAAAAAAATAGGTACTTGTACTATTTTGCTGTTCTTTATTTGAAATTTTAAGCACCATGTCTACTAAACGTTGCCCGCTTGACAATTTGCACACTATTTTGATTTTATTTATTTAATTTGAAGGTTATTTCTTTATGTTTTACACTGAACAATTCGCTAACAACATCAGCGAACAACAAAACCTTCAAAGCAGCTAAATGTACTAATCATTGACAACTTTAATTCTAAAAATTGATAACTAGTTATCCATTTTTTCACTGAGATAAATAGGACTGCCAATTGCAAAAACTAGATATCTTCAGTTATCTAAATGCTGCATTGAAAACATACTTCATTTTCTACTTGTCTAGTTTGGAAATTATCCACCAGGGGTATCTAGATTCGCTTCCTAGTTATCCTCTTATAGTATTCGAAAGTTGCCTACTAAAACAGTATACTCTGATAGATAATTAAAATACGCTAAATTTTAAGTTACCTAATTATAATTCTGAACCCACGATTTGTGGTGAGCTTGCGAGCTTTTAGCGGCACGCGTTTAGTTTGAAAGACCCCACGTCTCTTGACCCATAGGTGGTATAGGGAATTGCCAGTAAACGACAGCCAAGATAATGCAGGAACGGGTTAACATAATTACAATCGGAGACCTGATTTACAAAGTTTAGACATTTGTCTACAATTATGCCGAGTAGTTTTAAGATATAATAAAATGCTGATTTATTATGATGATTAAAAGAATGGCATGTTTAGCCGATTTGTGATATATTCTTCTGTATTTATTTAATTAAGACAGGGTACATATAATAGGAATTCCCTCCGTTTATTTTCAGCTAATGTTGTTGCAAACCACCTTCTTTTTTTTTTGTTCCAATATCTTGAATTATAATGGAGTATTCTTGTCTACACATAAATCCTATTAGGTGATCAGAAATAAGTCATCTTTAATTTATTTCTTAAAACTACTTTGTCTAATTGTAGATAATTGTGTAAACTTTCTAAATCAGTTCTCCGATTGTAATTATGTTAACCCGTTCATGAATTATTTGGCTGTCGCTTATTAATAATGCCGTATACTAGCTGGGGTAGAGAGGCCTCTTAAGATGAATGCACGCTCACGACTAAAAGAGCTCTGCAACGTCCTGGGTAAGTAATTTATAACGCTAATGGTGATGTTTAATTCTAGTTATTAATTAAAATTAAATATTATATTAGCGTTAGTAGAATTATTAGCAACATTAGAGATATTATGCAGGAGTCTAATGATCTAATGAGTCGTTACTCCAGGTTTCAAGTTTTTAAAATGCAGTTCACGGTTTTGGTTCATTGTGTTTACGGATTTTGGTTTTTTCAGTTTATGTATACACCTCAGCAGTTAGTTAAAAGGACACCAACCACAGTGCGATTCATGGAACCTGCGCTGATGATAACTCGTCCTCAAAAGCTATAGAAGGAGTCACCTGCAATCTGACCGCCAAGGTACCATTCGAGATAATATTAACATTAAACTAAATTTAATTTGTTGGCATAAGAGTCTTTACATTGCCCCTGTGTAACTTTTTGTGTTATGGTAGATTCATATCAATTTTTTTTTAAATTTATACTTAGGCATGAATGCATTATGTAGTCTACTGTTGTACATCCCTGTATATATATATATATATATATATACAGGGTGTAACAGAAATACGTGTGTTAATTTTAAACATTGGTAGAATTCGTTATATAAAACATTTTTTCATTTTTTCTATATGTTTTTTTTCTTCAAAATTTGCAGTTTTTTTAAATATTTTTTTGCTCCCTAATTTTGACCGAACGAGCCGTTCTCAGGTACTGTCACTATAATTGTCAAGTGAAGTTTTTTTCAAAATGCCAAATTTTTCTAATCAAAAATTAACAGAAATTGTGTTGGTATATGGCCGAGCTTTTGGAAATGCCGCAGAAGCCCGTAGATTGTACAGTGCACAATATCCTGAACGTGTTTTGCCTAACAGGCTATGATATACCTTTATGACACTGTTGCCATCACAACAAAATATTTTATCGCTGCACACCTTTAACCATAGGCGGGTACGCATTTTAGTAGATAAACTTGAACATATTTTAAATCAGTTTAACGTTGGTTTTTGAAAAAAAAAACATATAGAAAAAATGTTTTATTTAACGAGTTCTACCAATGTTTAAAATTAACACACGTATTTCTGTTACACCCTGTATACACACACACACATATATATATATATATATATATATATATATATATATATATATATATATATATGATTAACTTTTTATGCTCTAATGTAGTTACATCGTTCAGTTGACGCAGTAGATCTTATTTATTAGATTAAGATAAATATATTATTTATTTAATGTAAACAAATATTTCATTTCATCGAATCTTTACTTATCTCTCTCATTTCGATTTGTTATTCCTACTCTTTTTTTCTGAAACCTGTTAATCCTCGCACCTTTGCCCGTTTGAAGCTAACCTAAGCGTGGTGGTTATAGGCTTCGGACCCCCGCCACCTCTTGTATCCACATGTCAGGTGGGTGCCGAAGCATGTTTTTAAACAATTGCAGCCCGAAAACGATCTGAATTAAGATTATTAACCTTTGTGGACGATTGTGCAAAATAATCAAAATGTTTTCAAAACTCGATTTGTGATTTGACTGATCTAGGTTTACCTTTTTAAGTTCATCTTGAAGTTTTCTCTTGTCCATTTCTAAGGTAGCAGCAATGTTTTCTTTTTTTACTAAAGAATCATGAGCACCCGACTTCTCTCCCAAAGCCCTTTCTAGTTGCATTTCGTAATCGCCTGAAAAGATAATTTTAAAGTACACTTATAACGGTATAATACAAATACATAGAGTGGTGGTTTCCAAAGTTCTGTTTTTTTTCGTATGTTCTGGAAGTTGTTGTGTGTGTTTAATTTTTTTTTAAAGTTACTTAAGCTTTGTGTGAGTAATGGCCAATTGCACCACTTTTTCGCAAGCCTTACTTTACAAAGCCGGGCTTATATTTTAACTAATGCTTAAAGGGAAGGGACTTGCACCGCAGATTGCTTTACTAAGCACGCCTCAAGTCTTGCTTCGTGGGGCAACGTCGCGAAATCTGGTAGAATATTCGTTTGGTATGTTGGTGACATTGCGAGTTTCAGTGTCGATCTGTCAGTGCGTATATACAAAATTGTTACGTTATTAGTCCTTGGCCACTATTTGAGCGGTGACCGGTGTGTGGTGGGCGGCGAATATAATTGTCTAGGAGAAGCAGTAAGCAGCAAGTGCAAAGCGTCAAGTTTTTCCAGCAAGCTGCATTAAAATCTGGTCCACCACCACTGGTGGAACGGTAAACAGAACGTATTGTGTCGCTCGCTGATCGCCGCAGCCGCTCACCGCTCGTTTCGATAGCCGAGGCCTTAAGACGAATATTGTGATTATTGCACTGCACGGAGTTAATTCCAAAAAGGTAAATTATAAATCCGCTGCTATAGCTCAGATTTGGAGTTAAAATGCGTGCTAAATATTTGTCACAGTATTTACGATGTATTTGAAGGGCTATGGGGTAGAACCACCACGTCCATCTTCTATCGAAATCGACCTGATAGCCACATTAGCTCACACGCATCATCACGATTAATTACATTTTCAAGAGCCATTGCAAAAAATGTGTTTCTCAAATGAACATATGCCGTGACAGTTAACGGAATAATTATAAGGTTATGTTCGGCGTAGTAAATTTTAAGATTGGTTTAAGCGACCGCTCTTGACCACTTACATAAAGCCTAACTTGAGACGTGCATAAAATGCGGTGCAAGCGAATTTCTGACTTAAGTCTTATTCACATTTTAAGTTGTGTTTAAGCCTTACTTGCTTACTGTGGTGCAAGTGGCCATAAGTAACATACAATGTTCTTTGTATGTGGCAAACAACGGTTAAAAAGTTGTATGTAATATACAGTATGTCCCCGGATTGAGTTTACAAGAGGAAAAACTTTTTTTTCTTTTATTTTACGCCAAAACTGCAAATGAATAAGATTTTTTGCTTGTCCTTAAACCAGCAAATCTCTAATTAAAACTTAATTATTCTGACTCAGTGGAAAGAAAAGTTCAATTTTCTTTTGATTTCGGACTTTCTCTGCTTTTTAATTCCCATCACATTGGCCGTTTTACCGACGATGTCACTTTGACAAATGAGTTTACGCAAGTTAAATAACAAAAATGTTTGTGAAAAACATAATTTTAATAAACAGCAACTCAAAGTAACAGCTTTAAGATAAAAAAAAGTCAATTTTAACAAGAACAATCATTAGTCAATTAACCCCCCACCCAATTCTGCGCATAATTCTACTCTAAAACGAAGCTCCTTGAAACTTCTTTAATTTTCTTCGATGGACAATGATGCATCTCTTATTCGATTTTTTAATTCTTCGGCATTATTAGGTAGATTATCCATAGACACAATTTGCTTTAAAGTCCCCACAAATAAAAATCCAAAATTGTTAAATCGGGACTTCTGGCAGGCCACAATACTGCACCATTTCTTCCAATTCACAGATCTCCAAATTTAATATTAAACCAGTTATTAACAATGCGAGAATAATGTGCAGGACAAACATCCTGCTGAAAAAACATTGTACGCCTGTCATTAATTTATAAAGCATGAATCCCATCGCTAAGAAAATTTATTTATCTAAATATGTTTGCTGATTAACGTTGTTATAAAAAAGTATGGACCTATTATCATGTGATAACCAACGGCACACCATACATTCATTGAATAATGATTGTTCTTGTTAAAAATGACTTTTTTATCTTAAAGCTGTTTCTTTGAGTTGCTGTTTATTAAAATTATGTTTTACACAAACAGTTTTGTTATTTAACTTGCGTAAACTCATTTGTCAAAGTGACATCGTCAAAAAAATAAAACGGCCAATAGGATTTAAAAAGCAGAGAAAGTCCGAAATCAAAAGAAAAATGAACTTTTATTTCCACTGAGTCACAATAATTAAGTTTTAATTAGAGATTTGCTGGTTTCAGGACAAGCAAAAAATCATATTCCTTTGAAGTTTTGGCGTAAAATAAAAGAAGAAAAAGTTTTTCCTCTTGTAAACTCAATCCGGGGACATACTGTATATGATGTACGAATGCCATCATATACAGGGTGTCCCAAATAACCCTCGCCCACTACCACTACTACTAAAATAAAAATCCTGACACGTTGTAAGGGGCTGAGATGACCAAGATATAAATAATTTATATGAATTAATTAAATATAAATCCAGGAAAAATTACTGATATTAATTGACATTGTCAAGAAGAGAGAAATCAATAATCGATTACTTTCTGGTAAACGCCGAAGAATGGAAAAAAGTTAAAGATGTTAAGGTAACAAGATAAGCGGAAATCGGGAGCGACCACTACCTGGTAAAAATGGGAATCAACATAGGGGTAAAAGACCCAAAGAGCAACGAAACAGAGAGGAAGATAACAAAAAAAATCAACAGCTACAAACTAAAAGAAGAAGAAACAAGAAGCAAATACCAAACAAGAGAAGAAATGGCAGAAGTTCAAGAAAATCATAAGCGATGCAGCCAAAGAAAGCTGCGGAACAAGCACAATTTCAAATAAACAGACGGAGAAGTATAATAATATAATATTAAATAATATTCTTAATGAAATAATAAAGGAAAAAATAATACTGGACGAATGGAACAATGGAATCATACTACCCATCCACAAAAAGGGAGAAACAAAAATATGCGACAACTACAGAGGAATTTCACTCACAAGCATACCAGGGAAAATATTTACAAGGATATTAGAGACAAGACTGAAAAAAAACTGGACCCACTATTGGGAGAAGAACAACACGGGTTCAGGAGAAATAGAAGTACACAGGACCTGATACACATAATGAGACAACTAACAGACAAGACGATCAGAAAAGGAAAAGAACTACACATATGCTTCATAGACCTGAAAACAGCATTTGACAGAGTAATAATATGGAATATGTTAGAAAAAAGAGAGGTAGAAAGAGACATGATAAACATATTAAAAGAGCTGTACAATAACAACAGAAAGAAGGTGAGAATAGGAACAAACGAATCAGAGCAGTTCAAGACCGAAATTGGACTAAAACAATGTTGCATTTTAAGCCCTTTACTCTTCGCATCACTCATAGATGAAACAATAAGGACAAGCAAAGAAAGAGCAGCAAACACGACTATAGGATATAGGAAACTATATAGGAAACAATATACTATACATTTTTAAATGGAACACCCTGTATATTCTTTAATTTTTGGAATCTGCTGCATGTGGGCTTCACAAATCAGTTTTATTTTTAGGGATCAGGTGCGACGTTGCCAAGTTATTCACATTTTAATCAATATTTAACGAAAAATCATGGTCCTGGAATAAAACTCAGCAAAACCTTATTATAAGAGATCAATAAAAGAATCTGGGTATGCAAGTACCCAAGCAATGTGCTAAAACATTCACAATATTTGGAGTTACGTTGAATACACAGGGTGTTCTGAATTTTCACGATCGAATTTTGCTATTTTCAAATGGCTAAAACATATCGAGATTGGCCGTTATGTACCTATTAAAAAGTATTAATAGATTATAGTCCATATGCTACCATTGAATAGCTTATTAGATGAGCACTCAGAATATGATGCTATATACAGGGTGTTCCATTTGAAAAAAAAAAGTTTGTCATTTGAAAATAGCAAAATTGTGTCGTTGTTTCAAAACACCATGTGTATTCTACGTGACTCAAAATATTGTGTATGTTTTGGCACATTGCTTAGGTACTTGATTACGCACATTATTGCATTGGTCTTTTATAATAAGGTTTTGTTGAATTTTTTTCCAAGTCCATGATTTTTCGTTAAATTTGATTACAATGTGAATAACTCGGCAACGTCGCATCTGATCTCAAAAAATAAAAATGATTTGTGAAGCAAACATAAAGCAGATTCTAAAAATGAAATAAATATACATTGTGATCAATTTAAAAAAGAGACCAAATTTTGTGTCCAGGATTTATGGTATACTCTGTATACTCGAAAATAATTTTAAAAGGTAGCACGTCAAGTGTCCAATAACTTCCAATCAGATGTTTTCCTAAATTGTCATTAGTCTAGTAGCAATGGTCCGAGCGAGGATAGGTGGGCCACCCTGTATATAGAGTATTATTCAAGTTATAATGAATGTTAAATAAATGTTACATTTCTGAATGAATGATTACAAAATATCTACGACGAATAAGATAATTTTATTAAGGTACCCGTGGATGCTTAAAGCACTAATAGAGAATTATTAAAACAATCTTAGTGATAACAAATATCTACGACGAATAAGGGAATTTTATAAAGGTACGTGGACCCGTGGACGCTCAAATAGCTATTAGGGAATAATTAGAACAATCTTAGTAAAAACAAATATCTACGACGGACTTTGACGGAAACGACGGAATATCTACCATTGTACATTATAAAGGTACACGTGGACGGCCTAATTCCTAATGAGGATTAATTAAAACAATCTTAGTAATAACAGACTAATATCTAAAACGAATAAGGGAAGTATATAGCTCTATAGTATATAGCCCTATATATAAGTATACAGGGTGTCTCTAAATTATGTTGAAATGGCTTACCCACAGATTACTATGATCAAAAGAAGACGATTTAACAAAACTTATCTATATACAAATGCGTTTGCTTTAGCCAGTATTCAGCTTCAAAGTTAATTTTTAAAAAACAAAATTTGCTTATAAAAAGAGAACGTTTACATTGATTTGGATGTTGTTTGGTGTGACACTTTATACGGGTATAACTCATATTTTGACATAATATTGTTATTATCAGTAGACCGGTTGTGTATAAAACAAGTGAGGCCCAACATTATTAAATTCATATTTTTTAATGACAAAAGCCAATAAATTTAAAAAAATCAAATCGAACGCAGGCATTCATTATTAAGTTTTTTTGTATCTTTATATTTTTGATATCTGTTACAGTTTCGACACAAAAAATAAAATATGAGTGACTGCGCTACACTCGTTTGGAAACAAATCATCAGTGAACAGAATTTTCTGGTTAAAAAGTATATGTTCAGCTATGTTTTTCTGAATAAATCGGCAAAACGCAAAACGTAGGTCATAATCAGGTGGTAAAATTATTTGGATATCGTATGGATGAAGCAATTGTTATAATTTCCAAAATTTCTTGCTCGTTATTAGGGCTCCTAAAATCCCAAAACCACAAAATATCTGTTTTATCGGCGTAACTGTACTTTATATTCATTATTGTGAATAAACCATCATCAACCCGGTAACTAGATTACATTTGTTTCTGAACGAGTGTAGGGCAGTCACTCATATTTCATTTGTTTGTGCCGAAACTGCAACAGATATCAAAAACTATAAAGATACAAAAAAACTTAATAATAAATGCCTGCATCCGATTTGATTTTTTTTAAATTTATCTGCTTTCGTCATTAAAAAATATGAATGTATTAACGTTGGGCCTCACTTGTTTTATACACAACCGATCTACTGATAATAACAATATTATGTCAAAATATGAGTTATACCCGTATAAAGTGTCATACCAAACAACATCCAAATCATTTTTTTTAAATTAACTTTGAAGCTGAATACTGGCTAAACAAAACGCATTTGTATATAGATAAGTTTTGTTAAATCGTCTTCATTTGATCCCAGTAATCTGTGGTTAAGCCATTGCCACATAATTTAGATACACCCTGTATAGGGAAGTATATATTAAGATACCGTGGATGCTTAAAACGCGTATGGGTAATTGTTAAAACAATCTTAGTGATAACAAATATCTAGGACGAATAAGGGTAGTTTATTAAGGTACCCGTGGACGCTCAAAACGCTAATGGGGAATTATTAAAATGATCATATTAGATCATATTCAGGTCAGTGGAATAATAAAACTAGTCATAAATTCATAAATTGTTAATAAAACTGAATGTGAAAACGTAGTTAGCGAATCCCAAAGTAAAAGATGCAGTATGGCATTGAACACAAACTGTGCCATGTTTCATGAAGTGGTGACCTGTATTGAATTAGCTGTGCGGGCACAAACGTAGAGTTATTCGATGTGTGGAGTCATTGACGTCACTAGAAATATCCAACTGATGTGCAGATGATGTTGATAGAGACAAACATTAACATTTTCTATGCTGTGAGAATATACAACAAAGAAATCACCATGGGCATACAGGTGTCGGTTTCTTTGATGTGTGAACTTGTAAGGGGTGGGCCAAATGCAAGTTTCTTTTTAAAAATGCAATAAAATAACCAAATATATATTTTGTTCATATATTATGGCTTCTTTAAAAAGAGCAAACATTCCCATTATGTATGGAACACGACTACATTCATGGGGTTGCCTCAAATAGCTACGCAGGCGCAGTAGCGCATTCTGTTAGCCCAATTTTTAAGGACGTTGTTGATGGTTCGGGCTCTATTTGACGAATGGTTCGGCCAATGTTCAACTTAAGGGCCTGAATCGTTTGTGGATTGTCCGCATAACATCGATTTTTCACGGTACTCGACAAAAAAAAATCCAACCGCATGAAATCGCAGCACCATAGCGGCCAATTGTGCACAAAGACACAAAGAAATTGTGCACAAAGTGCACAAAGATCGATTGTTTGATGGGCTGTATGGCATGTCGCTCCATTATGTTAAAACCAAAGATGGTCCAAGTTCATGTCCTCAATTTGTGGCCACAGAAAGTCTGTTAACATGTCTTTCCGTTGACAATAACGACGTTTCCATCATCGTATGATTTAAAAAGAAAGCACTAATTAGCCCACCCTTTATATTCACTAAATAAAAGTAATACATTTTGAGTCAATAAAGAAAGTCATTAAATTTAAATATGGTATTTAATGGTATTTGCAAAATTCTTTAAAGTGAATAAATTACACTTAATCCATAAATGTGTGCCTTCAATTTATTAATGTTATTGTTACTAACATACACACACACACATACATTACCTCTTAAATTTGAAGTTGTCAAGATAATGAGTTAAAATCAAACACAACGTAAAGAAGCACTCTCATTATATGATCACACAAAATAAAAATAAAATAGATAAATCATGAGCAAAAACAAATATAATAAATTATAAGAATTAATTATCACGAGTCAAATATCTAATAAATTAAATAATTGGGTATGCGAAACCATACAATGTCGATTATAGGGGCGACGTGGTGATGATAGCTCTGTGATATCGTTTGATAGCTCTGTGAATTCTCTTCATAACTATGTGAATTATCTTTTTAATGGGCCAACATTTTTAGAGAAAATGGGTTTTAAAATTGACTGTAAGAAACAAAATATTCTACTGGACGTGCATAATCAGTTATATTTGATCCCAATCTTATTATAGATTGAATTATTATAGATTAAATAGCGCTATTATCTCTATTATAAGTGTGTTACTTTGTTATCTTATTTATTATTATATTTTTAAAAACATGTTTTACATTATTATATGTTTAAATGGTAACCATTAAAATGATATCATCAAGCAGTTTGAATTTTTCATAATAACGTACCTTTAGTTTTTTCCAGCACACTTATCAGAGAATCCCCCTCCAGTTTCTGTTGTTCGAGCATATCGTGCGATAGGTACAGCTTGTTCAATTCCTCCCTCGTGGTAAGGAGTTCTTCTCGTATTCGGCTGCATCTGTCTTCCTCGGAGCGAAGATTCATTTCCCGCAAACTCGCGTCTTGGTTTAGCCTGTCTATTTCGGTTTGGAGGAAAATCTTCTCATCGGTGAGGGCGTCGACTTCTTTTTGCAGTTTGCAGCTGACTTTCTGCAGTTTATCGTAGTCTTGATTCAACGTATCCACCTATTACAAATAAAAGTTAATGCTCGAAATTATCACGTTTTGCGTTAAGTAATTACCATGGTGTTAATGTCCATTCTGTGTCTATCTAATGCCTGCTTTTCAGATTTTACTGACTCCAAGTTCTTCTGCAACGTATCACGTTCCTGGCTTATTTTGGAGCATTGGGCGCGGCAATTGTCCAATTGTGCAACAAGTTCCTTGACTCGATCCTCCAGCGTTCCGACGTTCTCCTCGGAGTGCTCGCATTGCTTTCGAACCAGCAGCAATTGCTCTCGATTTGACTGGAGTTTAACCTAAATAATACGAATTAATTTTGTGTAACTCGGGGGCGGTTCGTGCCAACGAGTTGAGCGGGCGTCGACGAAGAACACACAAGTTCGGTTCTCGGTCGTGAATGCAATTGCACCGGCTCGGTAACTCCGATTTAATTGGGGCGTACCGCCGCTGATGTAAATGTATACTTCGCGCAAGGATAGTTTGTTTTTATGACATTGATTTGCAATAACAATTATAAGGGTGGTATTATTAAACCACTTCAAGTTAGGTACCATAAAAGCCCAGGTATCGGCCGGCCCTTTGTCACTGGCATCAACATTCAAGCCAAAGCCTGGACTGGATACCTGGACTTTTATGATACCTAACTTGAAGAGGTTTAACAATCCCACCCTTATAATTTTTATTGCAAGTCAAAGTCATAAAAACAAACTATCGTTGCGCGAAGTATAACTTGCTAGGCTTATACTCCGTTTCACGAATCTACGCAGTAATATGTTGGCAATTTTATTGAGAGTACATTGTTTCTCTTGGTTGAAGTAAACTAAACGTGGGCGCGTTTAAATCATTTGTATTTATTGGTTTCAGTCCAGTTATTTATTCAGTTATGTTCATTCAAGGTTTTGAGCACGTTACTCTTGCCTTAGCAGCAGTCATCGGTCTGATTGACTTCGTAGTTTCGTAGATTCGTTAAGTGGAGTATAGCGCTTCCAGTACCTGTAGTTCGTGAATGAGGGATTGATATTTGTGGAGCGCCGCTTGGACAGCTGATATTGTGCTCTCTGCGAATGCCGCAGATGAAGTTAACATTCTCCCTCCACCTCTCTTGGGAGATCTACAACAATCGATAAATATATTAAAATAAATTTACTTACTTTTATTGTTCGAAGATTTTTTGATTTTCTAATAATAATACGCAACATGTTAGCGAGAGAATAAGAATGAAAATATGAAGAGCGGATGCTCATTCAAGAAAATTCTTAACGTTGGAACACAGATACAACATTATAGATATCCAAAACTATATCTACTATGTTGTATCATGTTCATGTCAATGATCGTTATGGCAAAAATATGAGGTGTTCCGTCCGTAAGTACGGGCCGATTTATTCCGCCGCTTGTCCTTGGAAGAACGTAACTTTCTCAATTGAGTGACAAAAAACAATTGTTCATGTGAGCGGAGGAAAACATCAATTCGAAACGCATGAAATAGTGGTTGTCGTTTGTATGCAAATACCAGTGATTGGAGCGGTAGTCCAGAAAACTACCGCGGTAGCGGTAGCGTTACTTCCCTATAAAAGTACCGCTGTACGGTATTCGGTACATCTGTGAATAAGTACCGCGGTAGCGGTAGTCGGTTACCGCGAAATCGGTAGCGGTAGTTTCGCGGTAGTTTTCATTCGATTTTTTTGTCATTTCTTTTAATTAATTTGATCTCTTAATCTATTTTATCTTAACTATATCATTGGGACGTTGTTTGCAACATTCGATCTTCGTATTTACTTTTTTTTTGTAAGGGTCATGTTTTTACTGTAACAAATATCACAATAAATATACATAGGGTGTCCCAGCTATTTATTGCACTTTGGGCTTATAGGTATCTATCTGCATAAGATAATCACATTAGTTTCCTGAGAAATATCTTCGAAAACATTTGGAAAAAATTACCGCTACCGTACTGAACATTTGCGGTAGATTTTGAGAAAAAAAGGACCGCGGTACGGTAGTCGGTACTTTTAAAAAAAAAAGTACCGCGGTACGGTAATCGGTAGTCAAAAAAGTACCGCGGTAGAGTACCGCGGTACTTCTACCGCGGTAGTTCCAATGACTGGCAAGTACTTAACCCTTAACTACCATTGAGGTAGGGGGGAGAGATTAATGTTGCAAGACCTTGTCACCACTTTTCGTGACGTATGCGAATAGGACGCCATGTTTGTTCTGATCAAAACATTGGAAATTGCATTTGATCATGTGTTATTAAAATATTTTATATTTATGTATAAAACAAGAATATGCATTATTTTAAAATCGAATATGAATCGTGCTAGTTTTGTAGTCATATTGTGATTTGATATTTATTACTTGAATGCCTAGCTTCTATTTTATGGCAGAAAACTGAAGGTGTAATTATGTTAACCGTCCAGTAGACGCGCACGGTCTCTGAGACCGGGCCAATACAAAATTTTATATTACTAATGAAGTATAAATCGCTGACTTCTTAAACTCATAGTACATACCTTCCCAGAATAAACCCAGAAATCTGTAGTCTGACCGTGAACGACGCAGTGCGTGTAGTTAATAATTAGTTAATAAATAAACAATTTTATTTATACGACGACAAACGGCGCAATTTTAATTTATACAGGGTTAGAACTATTAGAATAGTTGAAAAAGCGCCTGTTTTATAAAGTCATGGCCAACTATGGTTTTCATTAGAAAAAACTCAACTTTGTCTCATAACTCAAAAATTATAGCTTTAATAAAATAATCGGTTAGACTGTATTATTAAGCACATAATTACGTACAACTTTTTCCTTTACACATTGTTTTCTAAAGTCAATAATAACAGATCCATAGGCACCGAACCAAATAACAAAAAATTTTTTTTTTCGAGATATCTAGTTAACCATGCAATTTTTCCAAAAAAACAAAAAGCTCATGAAATTGAACTCGTAAAACTGCAATTCTTTCCCCATTTAATCGTTCCTCTATCTCCGCTAGTTTCCGAGATCCCCATACTAAATATCTGAAAAAACTCACTCTGTATATAAAATCTTATCAAATAAAATGTAATTTGTATATTATTACCATAAATTATGTTCATATATTAAATGTTTATTGTTTATTATTTATATAAAAGTGCGAACAATGTGGTCATATGAAAGAGAACAGGATCGTGTGCAAAAATTCGTAGAAGAAAATTTAAATAATGATGAAGAAAGATATTTGCGGCACACAAAACGATAAGAATCCTCCAGGAAGCAGTAATCAAGATAGATATGCATATCGTAATTGGAAAAAAAAAATCGGAGAACAAGATTTTCATGATTAATTTACAAAAAAATCCAGTACTTAGAGCTCTTAACAGCTGTCTGCCAAGTATGCCAACAAAGTGCTTTATCAGCAGACAATTGAGTTCATGTTACGTTTGTTTATTCAATAGGTTTCAATTATGATAAAAACACTTAGTGTTTTTTATTTCACTGATTTTTTATTTACGAATTTTTATATTTGGTTGAAATAAATTTGTTTTTTTTAATGTAACACTTAAATAATAGTTTTGTTTCGTTTTTCATTTACCAGTTGGTAGTTTATATATTAACCCTTCCTGTGCTGATTACATTTTTTAATTTTTGTGCTAATTTTGCTAAAAAATAAATCCGGCGCGACTACTCATGTTACATATTTTAGCGCGACTACTGGAACGTTAAGTTCAAAGAGTTAAGTTAACTATTGTCACTGCTGCCTCGACATATTGTGATCTTTATTATATTCCTTTAATTTATTTTTGCGTGGATTTTTAAGTGGATTGAAGTGGATTTAACACAATGGTGAATTGCTGTGCATTTGGTTGTACTAGTCGTTCTAGTAATAAAAGTAAAAAACAAATAGCGGAAGAAACAGCTACAAAACGCATCACATTTCATGTGTATGTTCGATAATGCCAGTGTTCACTCTGTTAGAAAAAGTGAATATGTATCCAACGTAGATGCATTGGAGTACCTACATATAATGTAACAATATCTTTGCAGTTTTTATACTTAAAAATAGGATTTTTAGGTTTCCTAATGAACCAAATAAACGAGCAAAATGGATCGGAGCTATTTATCGTAAACATTGGGAACCATCTGCTACAAGTGTAGTATGTTCAAAGCATTTTACAGAAGATTGTTTCGAAACAACAACAGGTTTAAATAATACTTTGTTGCGGAATCACTCCGTTCCTACAATATTTCCAGCTGTACCCACATATCTCTAAAAGGTAAGTATATAATTGAATTCATTTTCCTTTATATTAAATTATTCCCACAGAATATAAAAAAAGGAAACCACCAGTTGGAAGAGTACCAAAAACAACAAGTGAACAATCCTCTAAACCTTCAACTTCTACATCGGAAAATTTAGAAGAGTACAGGATTTTACAAGAATAGAGTCTCGCAAAAGATCTGCTGAAACTATAGATTCTCTTTCCCCACCAATTTCCCCACTACATGATTTCGAAGTCTACTTCAATTTCACCTTCATCTAAACGAGCAATATTGGA
Source organism: Othius punctulatus (assembly GCA_951805005.1). Classification (NCBI taxonomy): domain Eukaryota; kingdom Metazoa; phylum Arthropoda; class Insecta; order Coleoptera; family Staphylinidae; genus Othius; species Othius punctulatus. The sequence continues at coordinate 58,576,569 of OX638143.1, forward strand.
GTCGCCAACCAAAACCCCTTTAAAGAAGTCATTTTCAGAAAACAAAAAAAAAATTGCGTTAAATAAGATCACTACAACGTACAACGTCTCCTCAAAGAAGCAAAATTGCGTCTCTTAAAGCCGTTTTTGTTACGTCTTAAAAAGATAAACTTGATTAATTATGATCATTTGGAACTACTAAATAGTATATATGGTGCAAATAAGAACATTTTGGTTAGACAATTTTCAAAAAGCAAAAATGTTCCTGTGACAAAAAAGTATGACCCAGCTCTAAGATCGTTTGCATTAACATTACATTACTAGTCCCCGGCAGCGTACCAGTATGTCCGTAAGGCATTTGATAGTTGCTTACCACATCCAAAAACATTTAGGAAATGGTATCAAGTGATTGAAGGCAAACCTGGATTTACTAAAGAGGCCTTTAGCGCTCTGAAAGGGGGATTCAAAAAATATGAATGGATTAGAAACCCGTTTGTGATTGAAAAATATGATGATTTTGGCCTTACGACAGCAGAGCAGGAAATGATAATTGACTTATCTAGTGACAGCACATTAAAGCAGATGTTTCAACACGAAAATAATATTGTCACGTTTTGGTTACGAGTAAAGGACGAGTTTCCAACTTTAACAAATAAAGCTTTAGAAATTTTATTGCCCTTTGTAACATCTTACTTATGTGAAACTGGGTTTTCTGCAGAAGCTGTCTTAAAGACAAAGTATCGATCTGGCTTAGAGATTGAAAAGGAACTGAGAACCGCGATATCTTCAATGATACCACGGTTTGACAAAATTTGTGCTGAAAAACAAGCTCACCCTTCACATTAAATTTGTATAATGTTGTATTAATGTTGAATTCTATTTTTTGTACTTTTGTAAGATTTGTTTTTATTACATTATATTATTATTTCTTAAAATAGAAAATTATTTTTTATGTATTTTTATACATAATATTGTATATTATTTTGTAGCCCATTAAATAAATTCCAATATCAGATGAGTGTTTATGAAATTGGATTGTTAGAAAAATTAAGGGGGGCACAACAATTTTTTTTTCCAAAGAGGGGTGCGCCCCCAAACTTTTTGTACCTGCGCCGGTACAAAAAGTTTGGAAAGCACTGGATTAATGGATACTCGATCACCATTATCGGCTACATTGCGTTTATTAGAATCGCCACCACAAAACTTATGAGTGGACAATTAACAGATTGCATTAGTCTTTTAAAACTTTTGGAAAAAATGACGAACGAACTGTCAGGTGAAATGTATACTCCGTTGTGCCGTGTCATTCTATTAGTCAGAAGTTTAAAAAGTGCAATACGAAATAAAATATTAGTCACACAAACAGGCAATAGTCTACAATCAAAATTGTTTGATGTACTTGACAGGCGGTTAGGACATTAGGAAACATTAAGACATTAGGAAATGGGATTTAGCATTGAAGGTAACGCAGAAAGTGCTATGTAGTCGATTATAGATGAGTTAATTCAAACGAGTGAAACTGAACCAATTTGTGAGATCAAAAATCTGGCTCCTTCTCCCCCGAATTCTGAAAATGTTGAATGCGACAATGAATTATGGAAAAACCTTCAATATGGCAATAGGTGAGAATGTTTCTTCAACTGCTCCAGTTTCAGAATCTGTGGTAGCCGTGAAACAATACTTAGACCTTCCGCTACTGGATAGAAAACATAATCCGTTAGATTTTGGGAAACTGCATCAAAATTTCTTTCTAGATTTATATAAAATGGCCATCAAATACGTATGCATTCCTGCTACTTCAGTTCCGTCTGAGAGAGTTTTCTCAAAAGCTGGACAATTAACAAATCAAGACAGAAATAGACTTCATCCGAAGAAACTTGACCAAATATTGTGCCTTAATAGTATATTGCGTGATTCTAATTCAGTTATTTCCTAAATAGTAGTAGCGAAAAGTAAGAATTATTATTTATTGTTATATTTATTTTGAATTGTTTTAATTAACTTTTAATTATTATTTTTATGTTATAAGAAATTGTATTTTGGTTTCCTTATATAGATATGTTTGGATAGCCGACCGCTCGCGATTGAACACGAGCCAACTCGAGTTGCCGCTATTAATATCTCGAGTTATTCGAATACATGTATAACTCGAGATGACCGAATACATTTATTCGAGTCGGCGCAACGCCAAAATTTTGTTTACTAGTGACATATCAGAAACTATTTACGAACAAGTAAATAAAAAAGTAGGGGAGGTCTAATACATGCATTACATGATGTAATAAAAATTTGCCGAAAACTGTAAATTATTATTAAGACTGCATTACTAAAAAGTGGAGGCAAATATTTGAAAAAAATATATACAAAAAGTGTTTTGATAAATTCTTTAATGTACCAGATCTGTGACGACGAGACCATTCTTTTCAAAAAATTGAACGACCACTGTGTAAATCAATCGCCACTTGAAAACCACAAAATTTTCTTAATAAAAGCTATTGCCGAAATCTTCATAAACATAAGAATGCATTATATTGCTAAATTAGATGTAAATACAGCAGACTCATGTAGAGCAACATATAATCAATTAACTTGTAACGGTCCGGTTTTGCCTACCAAAGAATACCAAAGAATATACTAAACCAATTTAATTATGTCCACGGATGGTGTAATCTACCGGTATAAAGCATGACTTGTAGCCCAAGAATACGGAGTTTTCGCCTCCGTTGCAAAACAAGTGACACTGAAAATCCTATTTACTTTCGCCGCATGGCAAAGAATGATCTTGAAACATTACGACATAGAAACGTCATTACTGAATGGTGACATGACACATGAAGTTCCACGAAACCAGCTGAGTGCTATAGATACTCATGCCACCAATGGAAAAGTATACAAACTCAACATAAGTATCTATGGTCTAAAGCAGGAAGCACTCGAGTGGAACAAGAAACTCCACAACACACTCGTAAAATCTGGATTTATGTGAAGTGACCTAGATCTATACCTGGATGGTAAGAAATGATTTTTGTAATAGTTCAGGTGTATGATGCCATTGAAGCCGGTGCTACAGAACAAATTGTTGAGAAAGGTGAATATGAACTCGGAAGCCACTTCAATGTAAAGATCCTAGGTAACGTCAAGTTCTAGTTGGGTATGCAGTTTTATCATGACAAAGATGAATGTTATCTTCGACAGGAAAGTTACATAGAGAAAAAGTTCATGAAATTCAAACTCGCAACCACCAGAACATCGAAAGTCCCAATGGACCCTGGTTATGGCAAACGAAGAGACGTTCATGAGCCTGTGGTGACAGTCATTCCAAGGAGATGGATAGCCATTAGGCTATCCTGATGGGTATCTATTTCCTTGGTATGACGAACGTCTCCATAGTAAAAAATAAAATTATTAGAAAACCATATAACAAATTTATTTACAACAGATACACAAAATGTATCCTTTTAATATTTACATTATACAAATAACTTATAAATGTCGTACTCCTATTGTTACGATAATTGGTGACCCCCGACGTGATGTGAACACGCTTTAACGAGATCGATTTTAGAAAAGAAGGTGCAGAAGGTCCGCATTCAGATATGCGGACCAACCGTTTTTGCAAAAGCACGTCGATTAACGCCGGATAAATTACTATTTTGCAATTTGAGGCATATTTCGTGCCGTTCGACGCATTTATTTACTCAACTTTATTACCTTAACTTAACTTATTTACTTTACTTTGCTCAATCATACAAATTAAAACCTTTATTACCTTTATTCTTGCATCGTTTTTCTTCTCCTTCAAAGTCTAATGAACGTAATTCTTCGCTTTTCCCTGTGCTTATTTCAAAGTACCTTCTGGTCCGGGGGTAGTGCGGTGACAGTCATCCATCTTCCAAGGAGATGGATAGCCATCAACATAGCCGCGACGAAAGTCTCCATAGTAATATAGAACAGATTTCGTTATCCACAAAATGTATCCATTTAATATTTACATTATACAAATAACTTATAAATGCCCCTACTCCTATTATTACGACAAGCCCATGAAAAATTAAGATATCTACAGTAGGTTAATAGGTTATTTGCTCTATCTGTCGACCAATACAGTACCAGACCTAGCCGTTGCGACTTCAATTCTCACCAGGAAGGTCTCAAACCCATCTGAAGAAGATTGGATCGAAATTAGACGCATATTCCGATATCTTAAGCTAATACGCAAGATGAGACTGCAACTCGGTAGTCAACTTGAAGAAATTGCTCCGTCGGTATATGTAGATGCAGACTGGTAACGAGATACCAGTCGTGTGAGATACACACGACCGCAAGTCAAATACTGGCTACATAGTAAAGATGCTCGGAAGTACTATTCACTGGGTCAACCGAAAACAACAACTGGTATTACTATTTAGTACTGAAGCAGAATATATAGCATTCATTGCCTGATGCAAGACAAGACATACTATGAATGAAAAAGCTGAAAAAAGTGTTCGGAGATAATCAGAGTTGCATTAAATTGATATGCAATCCAAAGGCCAGTCATCGCACTAAGCATATACTGGGTGTCAATTTGAAAAGTTGCCACCGACTTTTTTCATAGAACTAATGATATTTTTTTAAATTACTCCGAACCATTTGGGTGGTTCGGACGGGGAACCAAAATGGCATAGGTAGTGTCGACCCCTTACCCACCCTTTAAGCCACAGCCACCTCCATCTGAAAAATTTAAATGGCACCCCCCTACTTGTGATACATCGTTGGAAAGCTCTTGAAAAATGCTTTCCAGTCATTATTAATACAATATGATTTGGGGAACTCGTTTTAGAATTAACTGCAATTACAGTGCAAAAGTGTTCAATCTATTAAATTCAGAAAACATGTTAAAGTAAATGTTGAAAATCGTTTCCATTGTTGTCATCAAGAAAGAAAAAATAAACCAATAATGTTTTTTACATGGTATCCCCAGTAGGTATAATCCATATGTTCGAGATGGTGGCGTTTCATTGCTCCTAAACTTCTGATGACAAATTATCCGAATTTATACCTTGTAATCAACCTCACAATAATTGGCTGGCCCTTCCGTTTTGTAGATATTAGGTGTTTTTTTATCTAATTTTCGTGGGCTAATCATGTGCCGTACCAGCCAGACCTCGTCAAGTAAAGTTGAGTTGAAGCCTCGCCGCAAAAGCCTGCCTAGTATGATTGAGCGACGCGTGGCAGATGTACATGAAAATAAACCTAACCAAACCAATCCTAACCTAACCTAACCTACTGACTTTGCTGCATTTATCTACTCGTCTTGTTTTGACTCGACGTTGCTCTGTGTGCTTAAGGTTTGGTTAGATGACAAAACAGGCTCCTACAAATGTGAACACCTTTTTAATTTTACCCGCGTTACGAAAGGCGGAATTACCGTGCACACACACAGTAGTAAGAATACTTTACTGGATTTATCGTCTCATCATGTTAGTGCACTAACACGGACACGGAGACTCCCTATTAAATTATTATTATTCTTATTATTACATTTTTACCATTGCCGCCAGATAGAATCACTGCATATCCCTTCTTCACAGGTTTATTACAAACCTTTTATTAAAAAACAAAAAAAAAACACGAAAAAGTATATAACGGTTCGCACTCAGGTATCGTACAGTTTCTCATAATTTGTAATATTTGTTTGGCTCGTGATTTACCAATTCTCATAATTAGTAATATTTGTTTGGCTCGTAATTTAGTGGTAGTAATTTACGTTATGTTTGATTTTGAAATCAGTATCGTGACAACTTAATATGATTTGTTTTATGGGTAACGTGTCTAGTATTTTTTTTAGGAAGTAAAGTAGTTAGTAAATTTATTACTCAAATGGGACGTTATATATTTAATCATATTTCTTTAAACTTCATAATATATTATATTCAGTGTGCGCGTAAAGTATGGAATAAATTCGAACACGTCGATTTTCTTTGATAAAAATACACATATTTGCATGACAGTCGATCTTCAACCATCATTTGTTTTTGAGTAATGACATCCATTGTTTTTTTAAACACAACCCCCTATTTTTTTCTTGATTTTGAGAGATCTTTTCATTGTCGAAGTGACAGTATAAAAATGTTGTCATGTTACATAATACATTTTTCGACTAATGGCAATTGTAAATGAAAAACCGCAAATCATGAAAAATTAAGCAAAATCGTCTTTAGATTTTGAAAATCGACGTGTTCGAGGTTTTTTTTTCAAAATTTTGTATTTCGGTTTAACTGAATTTATTCCATACTTTAGGCGCACACTGTGTATATAATATATTATATTATATTATACAGGGTGTCTCTAAATTATGTGGACATGGCTTAAGCACAGATTATTGGGATCAAAAGAAGACGATTTAACAAAACTTATCAATATACAAATGCGTTTGGTTTAGCCAGTAGTCAGCTTCAAAGTTAATTTTCAAAAAACAAAATTTGCTTGTAAAAAGAGAATGTTTACATTGATTTGGATGTTGTTTGGTATGACACTTTATACGGGTATAACTCATATTTTGACATAATATTGTTATTATCAGTAGACCGGTTGTGTATAAACAAGTGAGGGCCAACATTAATACATTCGTATTTTTTACATCGTCTTTTTTTGATCCCTGTAATCTGTGGTTAAGCCATGTTCACGTAATTTTGAGACACCCTGTATACAGTGTGGAAATCATGTAGCGGATAAATTCGGTAACTCAGTTAATGTGTATGAGAGAGAAAAAATCTAAAAGGGAAATGGCAATATAAATTACTGGGCATATGAAAATATTTTTTCAGACTTAAAAAAACAAAATTTTAAAAGTTATGGCGTCATCAATGTTTTTTTAAATGACGACCTACATTTTTTATCTTTTATTTCGGCAGAGCTTTTTAAACTGTTTTCAACAACAGACAGATCGACTGTCATGCAAATATGTGTATTTTTATCAAAGAAAATCGACGTGTTCGAATTTATTCCATACTTTACGCGCACACTGAATATAATATATTATGAAGTTTAAAGAAATATGATTAAATATATAACGTCCCATTTGAGTAATAAATTTACTAACTACTTTACTTACTAAAAAAAATACTAGACACGTTACCCATAAAACGAATCATATTAAGTTGTCACGATACTGATTTCAAAATCAAACATAACGTAAATTACTACCACTAAATTACGAGCCAAACAAATATTACAAATTATGAGAATTGGTAAATCACGAGCCAAACAAATATTACAAATTATGAGAAACTGTACAATACCTGAGTGCGAACCGTTATATACTTTTTCGTGTTTTTTTTGTTTTTTAATAAAAGGTTTGTAATAAACCTGTGAAGTAAGGGATATGCAGTGATTCTATCTGGCGACAATGGTAAAAATGTAATAATAAGAATAATAATAATTTAATAGGGAGTCTCCGTGTCCGTGTTAGTGCACTAACATCATGAGACGATAAATCCAGTAAAGTATTCTTACTACTGTGTGTGTGCACGGTAATTCCGCCTTTCGTAACGCGGGTAAAATTAAAAAGGTGTTCACATTTGTAGGAGCCTGTTTTGTCATCTAACCAAACCTTAAGCACATAGAGCAACATCGAATCAAAACAAGACGAGTAGATAAATGCAGCAAAGTCAGTAGGTTAGGTTAGGTTAGGATTGGTTTGGTTAGGTTTATTTACATGTACATCTGCCACGCGTCGCTCAATCATACTAGGCAGGCTTTTGAGGCGAGGCCTCAACTCAACTTTACTTGACGAGGTCTGGCTGGTACGGCACATGATTAGCCCACGAAAATTAGATAAAAAAACACCTAATATCTACAAAACGGAAGGGCCAGCCAATTATTGTGAGGTTGATTACAAGGTCATAGGAGGTATCGACCTGCATGTTAATCCAACAAAATTTCCTTGTGGAACGACGGCCAACTTGAAAAAACCATTACCCTCTATATCCCGCCCACTATTGGTAGAATTTGACTACTTAATATTTAGTATGTTTTGTAGGGAAAGCAACATTTTGCAACAGCTGTTCAGAAAAACACAATTGTAACAAAAAATATTATTGACGGTGTAATAGATTTAGATAAAAACGAATGCGGTGACTTCGAATTCTACCCCACTGCTATCACCAAAAACGCTGCCTGCAATTCTGAAAGTGAGAAAATCGACATCGAACAGATAGAAGATAGTATCTATGATGATAATATGAATATGTCTGGCCGATCGACATAAAGGTATAAATTCGAATAATTTGTCATCCGAAGTTCAGGAGCAATGAAACGCCACCATCTCGAACATATGGATTATACCTACTGGGGATACCAAGTAAAAAACATTATTGGTTTAGTTTTTCTTTCTTGATGACAACAATGGAAACAATTTTCAACATTTACTTTAACATGTTTTCTGAATTTAATAGATTGAACACTTTTGCACTTTAATTGCACTTAATTCTAAAACGAGTTCCCCAAATCATATTGTATTAATAATGACTGGAAAGCATTTTCAAGAGCTTTCCAACGATGTATCACAAGTAGGGGGGTGCCATTTAAATTTTTCAGATGGAGGTGGCTGTGGCTTAAAGGGTGGGTAAGGGGTCGACACTACCTATGCCATTTTGGTTCCCCCTCCGAACCACCCAAACGGTTCTGAGCAATTTAAAAAAATATCATTTGTTCTATGAAAAAAGTCGGTGGCAACTTTTCAAATTGATACCCTGTATATGCTTAGTGCGATGTCTGGCCTTTGGATTGCATATCAATTTAATGCAAGTCTGATTATCTTCGAACACTTTTTTCAGCTTTTTCATTCATAGTATGTCTTGTCTTGCATCAGGCAATGCTATATATTCTGCTTCAGTACTAAATAGTAATACCAGTTGTTGTTTTCGGTTGACCCAGTGAATAGTACTTCCGAGCATCTTTACTATGTAGCCAGTATTTGACTTGCGGTCGTGTGTATCTCACACGACTGGTATCTCGTTACCAGTCTGCATCTACATATACCGACGGAGCAATTTCTTCAAGTTGACTACCGAGTTGCAGTCTCATCTTGCTTATTAGCTTAAGATATCGGAATATGCGTCTAATTTCGATCCAATCTTCTTCAGATGGGTTTGAGACCTTCCTGGTGAGAATTGAAGTCGCAACGGCTAGGTCTGGTTCTGTATTGGTCGACAGATAGAGCAAATAACCTATTAACCTACTGTAGATATCTTAATTTTTCATGGGCTTGTCGTAATAATAGGAGTAGGGGCATTTATAAGTTATTTGTATAATGTAAATATTAAATGGATACATTTTGTGGATAACGAAATCTGTTCTATATTACTATGGAGACTTTCGTCGCGGCTATGTTGATGGCTATCCATCTCCTTGGAAGATGGATGACTGTCACCGCACTACCCCCGGACCAGAAGGAACTTTGAAATAAGCACAGGGAAAAGCGAAGAATTACGTTCATTAGACTTTGAAGGAGAAGAAAAACGATGCAAGAATAAAGGTAATAAAGGTTTTAATTTGTATGATTGAGCAAAGTGAAGTAAATAAGTTAAGTTAAGGTAATAAAGTTAAGTAAATAAATGCGTCGAACGGCACGAAATATGCCTCAAATTGCAAAATAATAATTTATCCGGCGTTAATCGACGTGCTTTTGCAAAAACGGGTGGTCCGCATATCTGAATGCGGACCTTCTGCACCTTCTTTTCTAAAATCGATCTCGTTAAAGCATGTTCACTTCACGTCGGGGGTCACCAATTATCGTAACAACAGGAGTACGACGTTTATAAGTTATTTGTATAATGTAAATATTAAAAGGATACATTTTGTGTATCTGTTGTAAATAAATTTGTTATATGGTTTTCTAATAATTTTATTTTTTACTATGGAGACGTTCGTCATACCAAGGAAATAGATACCCATCAGGATAGCCTAATGGCTATCCATCTTCTTGGACTGACTGTCACCACAGGCTCATGAACGTCTCTTCGTTTGCCATAACCAGGGTCAATTGGGACTTTCGATGTTCTGGTGGTTGCGAGTTTGAATTTCATGAACTTTTTCTCTAATAACATTCATCTTTGTCATGATAAAACTGCATACCCAACTAGAACTTGACGTTACCTAGGATCTTTACATTGAAGTGGCTTCCGAGTTCATATTCACCTTTCTCAACAATTTGTTCTGTAGCATCGGCTTCAATGGCATCATACACCTGAACTATTACAAAAATCATTTCTTACCATCCAGGTATAGATCTAGTTCACTTCACATAAATCCAGATTTTACGAGTGTGTTGTGGAGTTTCTTGTTCCACTCGAGTGCTTCCTGCTTTAGACCATAGATACTTTCGTTGAGTTTGTATACTTTTCCATTGGTGGCATGAGTATCTATAGCACTCAGCTGGTTTCGTGGAACTTCATGTGTCATGTCACCATTCAGGGATGACGTTTCTATGTCGTAATGTTTCAAGATCATTCTTTGCCATGCGGCGAAAGTTAATAGGATTTTCAGGGTCACTTGTTTTGCAACGGAGGCGAAAACTCCGTATTCTTGGGCTACAAGTCATGCTTTATACCGGTAGATTACACCATCCTTGGACGTTATTAAATTGGTTTAGTATATTCTTTGGACGTAATCTTGTATATTTATTTACTGTCAACAATATTTCTTGGTGGTAGGCCGGTATGTGTTCAGACCTTGTTCTTTTCAAATGACAGTATCTTTCAAACCTTGGCCTTCTTCCAATAATGACTCTTATTGCTCTGCATGGCTTGCGTGAAGGTTATCGGCTCATCTTTAGTTGCTTGCGCCATGAAGCCATTTCGATTCGACGTTCTGGATTTATCTCTTGTGGTAGTTTTTACGATCACATGGCTTAAGTTATTGGTAGACACAAATGCTAATAATATCACGCGATGATGACATACAATAAAGTACTTTTTCTAAACAGCTGGAAGTATTTCACTGTGTGAATTCATTTATGTGATCGGTTCCTATCCAAACGGCGACGTTGAAATACATTGGTAGATACAAATGCTATTGAATTTCTATGCAGTGATGACATATCGTCGGCTTAATGTTACAAGGTTGGATGTGCAAATTTTTGAATTTGGGAATAAGGATTTTAAATATGTTTGCTATATCAAAAAATGATACATTTTGCACTGTCAATAGATATGTATTTATCTCAGGTTCCTAATGATCCAATTTTAATCTTCCAACAAGTTGAAAGGTCCAGCTTTGAAAACATATAGCCCTGCAAAGCTATAGAACTAAAACATAAAAAAATGTTACATACAACCTTGTAACCCCAAGCCAAATTCAGTTTTTAAAATAAAATAAATCATTTCAAGTCAAAGAATAAATAAAGATTCAATAATTATTAAATTAAATCTATTGCAAATTTTGAATAGATTTAATAAATTGGTTGTATGGTTGTGGTATGTTGTGTGCTTCCTCAACGTTTAAAGTTTACTAAGTTCATAATGTGCCGCAGCTGAGCATAATAAACTTACTAACTACTTTACACACTAACAAAAATTACTAACAGACACATTACCCATAAAATGAACCAAATTAAGTTGTCACGATACTGATTTCAAAATCAAACATAACGTAAATTACTGCCATTAAATTACGAGCCAAACAAATATTACAAATTATGAGAATTTGTAAATCGTGGATGAAACATAACGCCATGAAGCCATTTCGATCGAACGTTCTGGATTTTTTTCTTGAGGTGATCTCCTTTCTTTGAACATTTACGCCTCCGTCATCGTGGGTTCGACTTCATCCTCCGACTTCATGCAGTTTTTGTCACCATCTCGACTCTATTTTCCTAGCCTCAATCAGTGACTTACTTCTGATAGGACTTAGTAATCTGGTGTAAATTATTCTCGGTGAACTTTACATCCCTGCTGATCAAGATACGCTTTAGAATCATTTTCGTAGCCTATGAACGTACTTATACTTTATGGCATTACTGTATAGCTTACTTGACTTCGCCGTTCGGACTAATCAGGAACTTTCGATTTGTAAGTACTTGAGGACGTTGATCTTTGTGTACCGGCTATGGTCTTCTATGACTGATAAGATGTCCCGTTTCTATTCCGGAGTTTCTGTTTAAATCGGCCCACAAACATCAGTACGTACAAAATCAAGTACATTTCTTGTACGAGTTTCCGATGACAGAAAATTAAAATAAATAATAGAAACTTTCTACTAAATCCTACCGTAGGTGAATGCTCATACTCTGCTCAGAGTTTCTCAGTCAAGATACTTAACAACTAATTGTTTAGCAATGATTCGAGGGATAACTGGAAATTTAAAAAACTTCCTCGAGCTTAAAGTTAACGTTTCCTGGCGTCTAGAGGCTCAGTTACCCATTAGTTTGTACTGGGCGCCTGAAGACTTCAAATTTTGAACACACGAGTTCTAAAATAACCGAAAAACATATATTCGTGGAAATGGTATTCCCATAATCAACCTTATACCCGATTACAAGCCTGCAGTCACCCGTATACATAGGCGCCGACTACAGGGGGGCAGCGGGGCAGATGCCCCCCTTGAGAAGTTCCAAGGGGGGCACCGCCTTCTTTACACATATCCGCTGTGGAAAGGTACAATTCGTTTTCCACAGGCAAAAATATTCACGAAAAAATATTGCTGGCGAAACGAAAAGAAATGATTCAATCAAGAGTTGCTTTAAAAAATAAATTCTACCTTGCAATTTTTGGCAGACAGGGTTAGCAATAAGAGGCCACATGGATGAAACTTCCAATTTCAAAGTTTTACTAATACTCCGGTCTGAAGATGTTCCTGAATTCAATAGTTGGTAGAATCGTACCAATTTTAAATGGTGCGCTCACGATATTTAACTGAAATATTATCTATAATGACTGGTAATAGTTATTTACGTGACAAGCGTTGTGAATTAATCTGTATGGGCGAGCTGGAAGTTTGTGGGGCGAGCGACACAGGAGCGAGCCCCATAATCCAGTGAGCCTAGTAAAGATTAATTGCAAAGCGTGCCACGTACAAACTTTTATTTCCACTTTCATTTGACTATTTTTAAATAAATTGCTTGACATATATTATGCGGAGGCGTTTGGTAATTTGTAGCTAGACGTAGTTATGGTAATGTAAATTATATTGCTGAATCTATGTATAACAAAAAAAAATATGCAAAAATGGTTCAATCTGGCAATCAGAAGGGTTCTAATAAAGAAAACGTAGCACCTTTGACTGCAGTCACGACTTCGGCTTTCTCTGTTTCTAACAAAAACGTGAATATGGAAATTGAAAGTAACAACCAGAAAATGGTTGCCAAAAATGTACAAATGAATTTCGAAAATGAATAAATGTGTATAATTATAAGCGCGATCCATTATAGTTTTTAAAATGTTTGTAATAAAATTTGAATTAGTTTTCAATCTGTCTGCTTTTCTACAATAAAATAACCCTATAAAACGTCATTTACTTAGAAGGTAGAAATAAAGTTATTTCCATGATAGTTGATGTTATAAAGAAAGCAAAGTATTTTTCTATTCTAAGTGACGAGACAACCGATAATTCATCAAAAGAACACCTGTCAATATGCTTGAGAATTGTAGATAGCAATTTAGAAATCTATGAATATTTCATTGGATTTTATGAGACACCTTTCGCGAATTCAGAAACGTTGTATTCAGTTATAATTGATGTATTGATAAGGCTAGAATTACTAATTGCAAACTGCAGAGGACAGTGTTATGATGGTGCAAGGAATGTAAGTCCAATTAAAAGTGGATTGCAAGCTAGAATTTGAGAGTCCGAAAATAGAGCCGTTTTTGTCCACTGCATGGCGCATACATTACTTTGGTAGTGCAAGATGGTATGCAAGAAATTTTGGAAATATGAAATTTCTTAAGCATTGTGAAAGACCTCATACATTTTGTTCATAAATCGCCAAAACGAATCGAAATATTCAAGACATTAAAATTAAATACAGAATGGGGGTCAAGTTTTCTGCGTCCATTTTGTCAAACTAGATTGGTGCATGCGGGTATCTTCACTAAAAAGCAGTATTGATAATTACCAAACATTAATTAACTTTCTACAAAATGTCTCTGATATTTAAAAAAATCTACTGCAACAAAAATCTTTATTTTGTTTAAAAATGGTTATCAAGAAAAAAAATCGAAATTTTGAATACAGAATTGCAGAAACCGTCCCTGAACATTCAGCAAGCAAAATTGAAAATAGATGCTGTGAAGAGTATTGTAAGAAAAATGACACTGTTTATAAAGCCTTATGGAAAGATGCATAAGTGACAGCCAAATCATTAAAATTAATAGATTTCAAATTACCAATACAACGAGTTTCACCTAAGCCATTATATGATGGTTCCATAGGGCATTCATTTTTAAATGCGTTTGATTTTTATAAACAAATGTTCTATGAAGTTGTTGATAAGGTCATTGTAAGCCTGGACGATCGCTTCAAAACTGCGTCTACACAACATTTGATAAACAAGGAACAGTTTATTTTGAAAAAAGTTGATAATGAGATTTGCACATTTTATAGAGAAGCTTATAATGCAGAGCGATTAAAGCTTCACAGGGACATGCTTCTAGATTTGGCTTCGACAGAAGCAGTGAAATTAAATTCAATTACTGATATCTGTACTTTTCTAAAAAGTCGTCAACATATCATAGAAATGTTGCCGGAAATTCGTAAATTTGTTAAGATATTTTTAACTATACCTGCGACAACATTTACGGCTGAAAGAACATTCTCCAGTCTTCGACGTTTAAAATCCTATTTAAGATCGACAATGGGACAGGAGAGGTTAAATCACATTTCACTTTTAAATATTCACCTATATCTATCGCACTGAATAAATATTGACGACATTGCCAACGAGTTTATTTCGCGCGCAACTGTGAGACAAAACACATTTTCTCGGGAATGATAAATTTTATTATATTTTATATTATATTATTTATATTTTATTTATATTATAGGTTTATTATTAGTTTAAGAATTTTTATTTTTCATTATTAATTTTAAGAATTACCACTTTATTTGCCAAATAAATTAACTTATTTTTCTAAATGACCAAATAACTGACTTTACTTTTTGCCCCCCTCAAGATTCAGAAAAGTCGGCGCCTATGCCCGTATATAATTATTTTTACAAATAACTTAGTACTCACTTTTGCGGAATCGGAGTGGAAGCGCTGAGGTGAATGTGGGAAGACGACGTGATATCTATGATGTCCTTCATCTCCGCATCCTGTATGAGCGCGTGCGCTATATCCCTCAACGCGCTCTGAAGAAGTTCGACTTCGTCCTGCATCCGGACCACTTGCGACACGTTGTGCTCTGCCTCGGTGCAGCGATCCTCTAGGTTCTGAATTTCCCTGAGGAGTCCCTGGATTCTCTCGTCTCGCGACTTGAGGTCGTTCTTTTGGGCCTCGTATTGCCCTCTTATTAGTTCCATTTGTGCTTTCAGTTCTACGCTTTCAGTGTTGTACGACGGACGTTCGGCTAACTGAAAGTGAACATAAATTTAAATTACTTGAGAAAGTACGTGTGTTTAGAATGATGGTTTAAAAGCCCAGTAAACAACAGCCTGAAAGTTTAGTCAAACTGAAATAATTTCGACAAAGTTAAATTTTCAGGCCCTATATTCCTAAAATGGAATTAAAGGACTATCACAACCAACCTACTTTTATTAACGAGTTTCATTATAGTTTGACTTAAAAATGACTTACGCTAAGCATCGAATCAGTTCTAAAATTCCTGTCGATCTGGTTGCAAGCATACGATACATCACGTCCCATCCCACCAATGTCACCTTTCAACTTGCTCATGTCTCTCTCGGTAGAAGTCTGGACCTCCATAAAGAGCCTCTTTATGGAAACAACGTCTCGCCATAAATTCAACAGCCTATTGTGCTCCGTGCTATAGTAGTCGTTAAAAGCTTGCTCCTCGTCCTTCCACTCATCCTCCTTAACGACCATCTCCTCTCTCAGCTCTTCGAACTGGTTCGTCAGCTTTTGCAAGTCGACCGTCAGCTCTTCGTTGGTCTGGTGGGATTCCTCCAGCTGATCGCGCAACAATTTGTTTTGATGAATCAACCTCTCGCAACTGCAACCGTTTACAAATGGTCAAGTGTGATTATGGCTCAAAATTCCTTTACACTGGACTTACTTCCTGCGTTCGTCTTCTAGTCTGGTGAGTGCAACTTGTAGGTCGGTGATGCGTTCTTCCCGAATATCTCTGAGGTGCTGCTGAGCTTGTTCCAGTGCGGAACCAGGTGCAGCTGGAAGAGATAATTTGCTAGGCCTTACGGGAGTTACTACTGGTGTAGAACTATCTACATATTGAACACTGTGGTCTCCCATTTGAGTTTCTAGATCGACACATCGCTGCTTGTACTGCAACACCTAATGAAAATAATACACATTAGTTTGAATTTTATACCAACCCAAGAATAATTAATAAGCCAAAGGGCTTTATCAACGACAGACAACTTTTAGTACGAGAGATATAGATATTTTTTCGGAAAATGTTAGGGTATGGAAAACTATTTTTTTAGTCATTTTGAAGACAAGTTTCTTAGTAAACTTTTTTGTATCTTTCATATTTTAGCAGATATAAACATATACAGGGTATCAATTTAAATTACTCAAAACCGTTTGGGTGGTTTGGAGGGGGTTTGGAAAATGGCGTAGGTAGTGTCGACCTCCTACCCACCCTTTAAGCCACAGCCACCTTCATCTAAAAAAATCAAATGGCACCCCCCACCCCCCTACTTGTGTTACATCGTTGGAAAGCTCTTGAAAAATGCTTTTCAATCATTATTAATATAATAGGATTTGGTCAACTTGGGTCAGTAATCACAATAATAATTGCAAAAAAGTTAATAAAACAATAATTATAGTTCGTTCCTATACAACTATGTTAACACATTATAGTGTTATTCATAAACATTTAAACTGCAGTTTCGCGGTGCTCTAAGAGGATTTCTATTTCATACCTCGCGCGTACTGACGAAAATTGGACAAAACACGACAATCGCCCGTTCGTCGAGCCCTTATTTCTTTATAGATTTTCATAATTATTATGTTCTTGCATTTTTATTATTTTTATTTTCTTCTTACAATGTGCTAAAAAATTGAAATAACGGATAAGCAAACTTATATTGCCAATAAATTAATTACATTTGCGACAAAAACAAAATTCAAATAAGGGTGATTTAGGCCTTTTTTGTTTATATTTTATGGTTAGTTCCGATTATATGCAGGGTGTCAATTTGAAAAATTGACATTGACTTTTTCATAGAACACATGATTATTTTTAAAATTTCTCATAACCGTTTTGTGTGGTTCGAATGGGGAACCAAAATGGCTCCCCCTACTGTATGACATCCTTGGAAAGCTCTTAAAAAATGCTTTCCAGTCATTATAATACAATATGTTTTGGTCAACCAGTTTTGGAATTAAGTGCAAATAAAGTGCAAAAGTGTTCAATTAATTAAATTCAAATAACATGTTAGAGTAAATGTTGGAAATGGTTTCCTTGTTTTCAAACATAAATATGGCCTGCTTTCAAACTCCTCGCTACTCCTCCTATTATTGTGCTATTCTTTCCCGTAATTATTCAATAGTATCAGGTTCCGTTTTATAAACTACAGACTTTAAGTGACCACACAAAAAATACCTAGAGGTGTTAGATCTATTGATCTAGGAGGCCATTTGATAGGCCTTCTTCTTCCAATCCACTGATTTGGATAGTGACGCTCTAACCATGCTCTAACTGGAAGTACATAGTGAGGAGGTGCACTATCTTGTTAAAAATGTAATGTATTTTCGGTAAGTCCATAATTCCATGCTCATCTGTTTGGTTTTCAACCTCCTGAAGTACGAGAGGCTCAATGAATTCATCCAGCAAATTAGCATAAATTTCGCCGTTCAGATTTTCATAAATTTCAACAGCGAATTTTTTTATGGGGTCACTTGAAATCTGTAGTTTATAAAACATAAATGAAAAATGGACCGGATACTATTGAACAATTACGATAAAGACTAATACAAGAATGTTGAGCTATTACTAGACAAACCTTCAAAAAGTTCGCGAAGAGTTTGAAAGCAGGCTATACTTTTGTTTAGAAAACAATAGGAGCCAACATGTTTCCAACATTTACTTTAACACGTTATTTGAATTTAATACATGGAGCACTTTTGAACTTTATTTGCATTTAATTCAAAAACTAGTTCAACCAATCATATGTATTGTATTAATAATGACTGGAAAGCATTGTTCAAGAGGTTTCCAACGATGTATCACACGTAGGGGGGTGCCATTTAAATTCTTTAGATGGAGGTGGTTGTGGCTTAACGGATGGGTAGGGGAACGACACTATCTACGCCAGTTTGTTACCCCTCCGAACCGCCGAAACGGTTTTGAGTAATTTTAAAAATAATCATTATTTCTATGAAAAATGTCGGTGGCAACTTTTCAAATCGACAGCCAGTATAAAATTGGTAAGGTAAATTGGTTTATTTGTTTCACACGCGTAAATATTCACTCTAACCAGCCTGTAGACCTATCTGGTAAGGCAACAATTACATGCACCAAGCATGTAAAAGTTACACGAGCTAGTGTAGCCAGTGTACGAGGTCTGATCAAAAAGTTCCGGGACTTAAAATAGCGCTCCAACGAAGCAACGGAGAAAAACGCGGTTGGCAACACTGTATAGAGAGGTTCTCCCTGAGTACAGCAGCATTTGCAGATCGTCAATAGGTTGTTTAAAAGCAGAGTTGCAGCTATTTTAGTAAACCGACATTTTTGTGTTCGTCGATTTTGTGTTTTTTTTGTGATGGAAGGAAAATAAGAGCAACGCATACCGAAACTTTTCACATGTTACAAACGGCTTTTGGGGATGAGTGTTTGTGTCGTTCGAAGTGCCATGAATGGTTCAAGAGGTTCAAAGAAGGCCGCACATCAATAGAAGACGATCCTCATTCAGCACGCCCGTCAGTTTCGATTGACGACGATCATGTGGCCCAAGTGAATGACCTCGTTCGTTCAAATCGTCGTTTAACCATTCGGGAAATGGCAGAGGAATGCAACATTTCATTCGGTTCATGCCAAGAAATTTCAACAGAAAAACTACACATGCGTCACGAGTGGCGGCAAAGTTTGTCCCAAAGTTGATGACACCCCCCCCCCCCCCCCCCAAGTTCATTCCGCGCTCCTCATTAGCAATGTTTGCACCAAAAATGAAATGACAGTTATCCCCCAGCCTCCGTACTCACCCGATCTGCTCCAGCAGACTTTTTTTTTCAGCTGAGAGAGAGAGTTAATGATGTTGAAGCAATAAAAAAATCGCTGGAGGAGCTGAATAGCATTTCGGAAAAAGGCTTTCAGAGGGCCTTGCTGCGGTGAAAGCGGCGTTGGGAAAAGTGTATATCTCCAAGGAGAGTACTTTGAAGGGGATTTAGTTTTGTAATGTTTATCTATTACCAATAAATTTATATAAAATGTCCATAAACTTTATGATCAGCCCTCGTATAGTATTTTACATTATAAGCCGGGTAAGAGAGTTTTTACTGGCGATACAAGGGAATTACTGACGAGCTGCAGGCGAGTCTGTCATCTTGTAGAGCCAGTAAAAACCATTACCCGGCGTATAATGTACATTATTTTATTTGTAAACCCTTCCTCACACGATCAATATTATTGAAACAATATTATTGAAGGAGGAAAATTGTACGGCGCCCCTCACACGTGTCAATAATATTGGTCAATATTATGTCAGTTAAGATCATGCTTTCTACAAAGGTGGTTCTTGTTTACTGAGAATGAGTGGTAATGATTTTGAATCTGATATTACTCTGATTACGTTGACAGTGGCATGAAAGAGAATAGAAAAAGATAACAAAGAAAAGTGTGGGTCAAGAGCTGGTTAGAAAAACGACCGAGTCATGAACATGAGGAAGTAATCCGAGAACACACACAGGTGCCGGATGATTACCGCAATTTTTTGCGACTGGATAAAGTACTAATTAAATAACATGATGTACGAAGTGCCCATATATACGTTACTGAAGATGGCCGCACCGCGTCCGAAATTTATCATTAATAAATGTTTCATTGTGAAAAAGGTGTGTTCTTTAATTATTTCCAATTTCACAAGCCCAAAGTAAACCTAATGGATAAAGAACTGTATCAAAATTTCGTAACATTGATTTCAGCACTTCAGCACAACAACACACACACACACAGTGATATGGGATACCATTTCACCCGCAGATCGGCTAGACGTTACTCTACGATTTCTAGCAACGGGAAACAGTTTTGACAAGTCCTCAGGAAACATTCCTCGCCTTTCCCTTATGTAATAAATTCTTCAGTTTTGTATATTTTTTTTGAATCTAAATAATATTTAGAAAAACTAAAGAATACTTTGTATAATAATAATACTTATAAGCAATGAGTGATGAAACTGAGACTATCCCCTCTAGACCACAGTTTGCCTATGACTGAGGTAATATTACGCAATATACCCCTCACAGGTACAATAATATTAATAAGTTAATGACTCAATAATATTGACATATTGATATATATTGACGCTTGACAGGTTTCTGCACTAAACGCGATATTCATTGTAAATTATATCCCATAAAACGGAATGGCAGTTGAAGATGAACTAAATATATATATATATATATATATATATATATATATATATATATATATATATATATATATATATATATAGATATATAGATATATATATATAATTTTTTTTTAAACTTACTTTGAAGTTGAATACTGGCTAAACCAAACGCATTTGTATATAGATAAGTTTTGTTAAATAGTCTTTTTTTGATCCCAGTAATCTGTGGTTAAGCCATTTCCACACAATTTAGAGACACCCTGTACATATATATATATATATATATATATATATATATATATATATATATATATATATATATATATATATACATATTACTTTTTGACGTTTGAGATGTCATAGTTACAGTACTTTTACATGCTTGATTTTTTATCGTAATGAAGTAATTATTTTTGGTAATTCATTTTTTATATCGTGAAATTCCTACTTCGCATGAAATTTTTGTCGGGGAATAGTAATATAATAATATAAAATATAGTAATATAAAAAAAAACTCAATAAAGAAATAAGGTTGAAAATTGAATTGCTGACAGATTAAAGTTGTTAGTTCTACCAATATGTTACATTGATAGAAATATTTTGTTAACAATGACTTTTATTTAAAAAATCTCATCCTGAAATTGTAGATAATCATATTTTAGAACGCTGTGCAAAATGTGGTGTTTTGATGTTAATTTTTAATTAAGAAATTAGTTTGAGGTGGTGGAGGAGCCTTAAGATTTTTACTCGTGCACTTCGTGCACTCGTATTTGACATGCACTCAGGATATAACTACTGACTCTTTCCCTTAAATTTTTTTAACGAGATTGCAACCAATCATATTAATGCGTATTCCAGAAATCACCTAGCAACGAACGAATACCACCGAGTATTTGATGCTCCATGAAAATACGCGGATATATTTGACATTTTAAAATTTAAATTAATTAATTATCAAACTACATTTATTGATTTAAATCACAATTCGTATTTGAACAATAATAATTATAGTTATTATTGACAGTGCAATTGGTATAAATACTGGCTCCACTGAAACCAACGTATGTTTTAACTTCGTTATTTTTGGATTCTCCTCGCAGCTTTGCAATTAACTTGCAATTAACCATTGACAAACATTACCACTGACAAACCGAAATACAAAAACGAAAACATGAGCGTGTGACAAATCAAGAGTCGAAATACAAAATTGAAAACACACATTTTAACCAATCAAAAACGTGTATTTTACATTGAATGGAAAAATCTTCATAATACAAGCTCATTTGCTCATTGCTCATTTTGCAAAAAGTCCATAATTTCTTGCTTGTAGCTGCTGGCCGCAAAATTTGATATTTTAGTTATTTGTACCGAATGGTAACTTGCATTGTCCATCACAATTACACTATTACACTGCTTTCTGGTAACTTCGGCAACATTGTATTGCCGTATTGCCTAGTTCGATGGCGTCCGGAACGAGTACGTCTGGTCGTCCACTAGACATAAATTGTGTCGGTAATTGCGGTAATCCGGTAAAAAGTGAGTCATTATGTGATACCTGTGGCTTACCCTGTCATCCTGGATGCAGAGACAGGCACGTAAAAGGTGCACATCTCCCAAAAAAGGGATCAAACGAAGTCCTCCAGTCAAGAGGACAAAGTTGGTGAGGCCTCACTTGATCTTATTATACACCTGCAACGCCGCATCATCAGGCATTAGAAGGAAACAATACGCTGCTATGCGAGAACAAAGCACTGCTTCAGGAAAAAAATACTACTCTGGAAAAACAACTTAACCTCAACAATAATAATATATTGGCGTGTGATTGTGAAGAACCGAACCCACGGTGCAGGCTACGTAGCGCCAGCATCAATAATCATCTGCCGCTAACTGAGAAACCTGCAATTGCGGATAAGCCAAGCGAAGCTTTACACGCACCTAGCACTCGGTCTAAAACCCAACTGCATAGTCAACCCACTACTGCAGTTGCCTATCAATCTGCGAGCGTTAATAAAACTGCACACGATAATGACGATAAATCGATCAATCCCAAACCCAACGGAATGGAAGATGCTGAATTTGTGACTCCGGGCACACGACTCCGAAGAAGAAGGAATAACACCGTTGCTGGTACGGCATCCAGTACTGATATCAAGGGTGCTACCAAATATCTGCATTTTCATGTCTACTACTGTGCTCCCGATGCCACGGACGCGAATATGAAATGCTTTTTGAAAAAAATAATGTTGAAGACAGCAAATGTGAAAAACTAAACTCCCGAAGGCCTAAAGAGTACTCTTCTTTTAAGATCTCCGTTACATCTCAGTACGAAACTAAGATGAAAGATCCATTATTCTGGCCGCAGGACATACGAGTCTCACGATTTTTTTAGCGAGTCCTACGGCGAAGCTCAGAGACAAGAATCAACCACCCGAAACCTCGAGGGATTGAAAAGCACTAAACCAGAACATGCTCATCTACAGATTCTCAGATTCTTCTGCTGAACTTCCAATCTCTGAATGGTAAAATCAATGAACTAGAACTAACTCTATGTGATAAAAAAAATATACAACATCATTTGTGTGACTGAACATTGGTTAAGGGAATGTGAAATGGACACAATAAACATTAATAACATTAAAGTTGCTGCTTATTTCAGCCGCGAAACGCACATACACGGGGGTGTTGTATGCTTCGTAAGAAACCAAATGGCATATGTCAAATTAAATTTTCACCAACAGTCCATTGAACTCGACTGTGAAATTTGTTCCATAGTTCTAACCGATATTAATATAGTTATTTGCACAATCTATCGCAGCCCATCAGGGAACTTTGAAGTGTTTATTAATCTGCTAAATGATATCCTAAATAAGATTACTCTTAATTAATTTCAAATAATTTTTGGCGGAGATTTTAATGTACATTTTAATGTCCGTCATGAGAGACTATATCAACTAGATGACCTATTCAATAGTTTTAATATGTCTAGAATTGTTAGTTTTCCGACCCGTGGGAAGGCATGCATAGATAATTTCTACATCAGTAAGTCTTTTATAAATTATGTTGTACAACCTACAAATATTTCGTTTTCAGATCATAATGGCATAATTCTTGATATAAAAACTGATACTTCGCAAATTTTACCGAAAAATAAATTGTGTAGGCCTACTTGGGTCGGTAGACTGGCCAATTCTTGAGATCGATGATGTAAATAAGCAATGGAATATTTTTGTTAATGTATTGCTGCACTATTATGACACTGTTTTTCCAACTAAGGAAACATTCGTCAACCATAAATCAAACATAAATTGGTTCACAGATGAATTGCTATACATGAGAGAACAACTTTGCCTAATTCATGAAATCTATTCAAAAACTCCGACAAATGACCTGCTTACACTCAAAAAAGATTTTCGTAGAAAATACAGAATAGCCATTGCGAAAGCAAAAATGGAAGCTAATGATAATTATATAAGATCTTTCAGTAATAAAGCTAAGGTAATGCGGCACATTATAAAAACAACCAGCGGTCACTTGAACAACCAACTTGTGATATTTCAGATAATGATTTCAATCAATATTTTGCTAATGTTTCTAACACTATTTTGAATAACATGACCACAAGTGATACTGACCCTATTAGCTCCGCAACCCGTGCTGTAAATTGCGTACCAACTACATTTATTTTTAAATGTGTGTCGTGTGTCACAGTGAGAAATGCAATCAAACCAGTTAAAACTACAGATAGCAAATACATATATGGGCTATCAATGAAATTGATAAAAAACATGGTAGATGTGATTGTGGTGCCCCTGACCAAACTGATCAATAAAGTTATAATATCCGGAAGTTTTCCAGATGCATTGAAAACAGCCAAAGTTGTGCCCATATTTAAGAAGGGAGACCGAGGTGACTGCGGCAATTACAGACCTATATCTGTACTTCCTGTACTATCTAAAATAGTAGAGAGAGTCCTATACTCTCAAATAATAACATTTCTAGAAAATAACAGAACATTATCAAATTGCCAATATGGATTCAAGCAAGGTAAGTCAACAGTCGGGGCAGCCCTCGATTTAATATCATCCATAATCGAATCGTTTGAGCAGAGTGGCTACACCACAACGACATTTCTGGACTTATCTAAAGCCTTTGACTGTGAATCTCTTTGTCACCTGCTTCGTAAATTATATGTCTATAACTTCGATCCGTCAAGCTGCAGGTTGATTTGCTCGTACTTGTCAAACAGAGAGCAGTCGGTGTGGTATACCGATGGCTCCACCTTGGGGCCACTTATGTTTTTAATATGTGTGAATGATTTTGTTTCGTACATGGAAAATACCAAAGTTGTTCTCTTTGCGGACGACACGTCCCTCATCTCAGCGAGCCTAAATCTGATTGACTCAATATCATCCAATGAAACATCCAAAGCACATGCAGAAACGTGGTTCAACTGCAACCGCCTATGTTTAAACAAAGAAAAAACGGTAACAATGACGTTCACACTAAAGACAGATCTACCATCTGTAGAAACTGGCTTAAATACGAAATTTCTCGGCTTATGGATCGATCAGGCACTCCTGTGGGACAAAAACGGTGATGAAGTAGCAAATAAGCTGAACAAAGCAATATTTTTATTAAGAAACCTGCAAAATAACACCTCCCCAAATGTAATTAAAACAGCATACTTCTCACTCTTTCACTCCCACCTGGCATACGGTGTACTACTATGGGGCCATTCCTCAACAAGACACCGTTTATTCAGTATACAAAGAAAGGCGATCCGCATTATCAAAAATATTAGCTATCAGTATGACTGTAAACAATCTTTCATTGATCTACGGATACTGACGTTGCCAAGCATATACATTCTAGAATGTATAAAGCAGATAAAAAAGAATATCTCTAACTTCGCACTCGTTAATACTGTCCATGAACACAACCTGAGACGTGCTGATAATATATATAATAATAGGCTAAGACTAACTAGGTCCCGGATGAGCTTCAATTATTACGGGATCAAGTTCTATAATAAACTGCCACTGCATCTTCGCGACCTGCCAGATGATGTCCTAAAACGGGTATTGAAGCAACTACTTGTCAAGGCAGCGTTCTACAGTTGGGATGAGTTCCTAACGTGCTCACTCTGATGTGTCGCATTGTGTATCTAGTATCCATCCAGCACCAAGTATTATTATCATTATTATTATTATTGCATGCCCATATTACTTTAACCAATACAACTAAACAACATTTTATATCATATTTGGGTCAGGTTTTACAGTCTCCGATTAGTTTTAATCGGTGGTTAGTATACATTAACGTGCATATTAAGTGCCCAATCACTTTGTTTCTGGTATTGTATATTATATATTATTCTGTGCTATTGATGTACTTATTTGACCTGTGTAAACTATTTTTAGTGTAAACATCAATAAAGATATTATTATTATTATTATTGCAAAACCCATTGTGGAACATGACTTGTGATATGTCTTCGTGATAATCGAGGCTGGCTTCTTTTATATTTTTTTGCAGATAAAAGTAGGTAACCAGGAACCCATCCGTTTTTTGAACCACCATATAATATAATAATCCGTTTTCCTCTAGAAGGTGGAACTTCTAATATGCATTTTAATGTAGAGTAAACCCAACCCTTTTTTACCATATCATGTGTGTCGTACCAGGTTTCGTCCAAATAAAATATATGTTTCTGCTCCTACCTATATTTCTTCATTTCTTTTGAAAATTCTTTTGTGAATGAATTCATTTCTTTCCGCCAATTTCGAATTCTTTTGGATTTCATTATCTGATGTTTGTCGAGTGTTTTATATTGGAATCCAATTCTAATTTGTCTTAATGTCTCAGTTGAACACGATATGTGTACCATATTTAATAATTTATTTCTTATTGCGAGTAAAGTTGAGGCGTATATTTTAAAAACTGCACATGTCCAAACATCAGTTTTGTGGGAAATTAAAAAAAAAGTTACAGTGGAAGTTATAACTACTCAAAGTACTGGGAAAATAAATCAGGCTATTCTGTTGTCTTTATTTTAACTTATGTAAAAATAAAAATTATTTTAAATAACAACTGTGAAACAGGAGAAAAAAATGGAGGAAAAACTTGGAATGTGACGCCGTGTAACAGGCAAATGAAAAAAAAAATCAGTTGCCTGTTACAAGCGACTTGTATTGGATTTTCGAGAAAACGGGTTTGTTAGTGCATAGACATTGGTCTTGAGAGCCGTTTACTGTTAATAACTCGATTTGTGCATTTTTTGACTTGTTGTGTTGTTTTTAAAATAAACGCCTCAGTTAATACCTTGTTTTTTGACTATGCTTCATAAATATATATTTTTTTAATTAAAAGTGCATGGTCCTGCTCTGATAAGCAGTGAAGTTGTCCACCATCATTTCTGGGCTTTCTATCCAAGATTCCATAATTACCGATTTTTACATACTGTTGCATATAGAGTTTGTGTCAAATTAGAAGTCCGAGTAATCAATCATTTTTCGGCTCGGTTTTACTTAAGGAATTGTACACATTTAAAATAATTAGTTTTGCATCGGGGGCAAATGAACACTTGTTGCACGATTGTTTTCTACAATCAGTTGTGAATCATCTTCATCTTCATTGCCAATATTAAAACTTGATTCAAAATCGCATGGTCTCCACATTGTAATCAAATTAAATTTACAGACTGCACCAATAAGAACTAGATTCTAACTAAACAGTAACGTAAACATTCTTAAAAAAATTGCAAATAATTGGATGGGCGGAATTTGTTGTACCTGTGATAATACTTTTCTCGAGAATTAGCCACCGAGAATCTCTAAAACTCCCCCTGCGTTAATGAGAACACTATTTAAATACCTTTTCTATCTATAATAGGCATGTGTACTTTGAAATCGTGTCAATTAAAATATGTCTAGTTCAGGATTAGTACGGTTTGTATAAACAAATGTAGAAATTTTAAATCAATTCAAACATTTATCAACAATGTCTCTATCGCCAAAGAAAGAAAGAGGTAAATTCGGCCCTGTTAATTTTATGGGAGAGTTCTGGTCGGTCGATGGCAATAAATAATAAAACCCCAAATAAACTACTTCAAAAGTTAAAAGCCCTTTTCGAATATTTCTATTCGATATTCTCTGGTCGTACAAGTTTCGTCGTACTAAATTACTGGAGTCGAAACTAAATTATCTGGTAGTGGGAGTTTGAGCTTCCATAACTGTAGAATTAATAATATTCATGTGAGCAAATAGTTATATGAGTAGATGTTTATTGTTTTTGACTTGTAATTGTTCTTTACAAAATAATTTTGAAATTACCAATCATGTAAAATTTTCTTAATGACATTGTGGGTTGCCAGGGGGGTTATTGAGTGCTTAACGGTTGTCAATTTACGAACATTTTTCAATCCATAACAACATAGTACGACGAAATGATAATTTTCATCATAGCAAAGTATACATAGTTTGACTAGTACATCGGTGAATGGGACAATTGCACAAATTGAGTCCCTTTAAACGGTTTAGATCAGGTATTCACAATTGCGACCAATGGACCGAATTCACAAAAGAGATTATGACATTTTTTAAATGAGAATAGCTTCAGTTTATTCTGCCAGAGGTTGGTATAGAGCAAAAAAACACTGCACTCTGCATAGTACATAGAAAATTGAAAAAAAACAACTAGAAAATTTGTTAGTACGAGGGTCATTTTTAAAGTTACAACAGCTTTTGTTTAAATAAAAGAAACAAATAACGTTTATTCAAAATAGTTAAATAGATCGAGGCATTTTTGCAAACGGGAGATGATTTTGACGATCCCCACATCACAGAGTCGGCCGCTAGACCATATAACCAACCGTTGATTATGGTATCCGGACTATTCGTTAGGGTGGGTCGAATTTTTTTTTTTTTTGAAATTTTAATGTGGGCTAGTTTGGAAAAGTTGTGACTTGTAATTGTTTAATCGCCCGCTAATATTGGGCAGTATTAAAAAAAAATGCCGGCCCCCTGAGGGTCCAAAGTTTAAAAATTTTAAATTAAAAAATAATAATCTAGGCTTGTGCGCAAATATTAGGAAACTATCCAATTAGTACAAAAACAAATATTGTTAAGATATCTTGACGTTTAGCTAGGCCCCTTGAGAAAATTGTAATTTTAAATTTCGCACCTAATAGGCAATAATTGTTTGTATAGTTTTGTTTTTACATATTACGTATATGCACGCATGCAACGAGCTCATATTATTGAGTCAGTTGATTTCTATCGGCCGTGCTGGCGCTTATTTTTTATTGTGCGACCTAACAAAAGGACATAAATCGACGAATTCGCGTATTTTATTTACATAGTTTGAGTAACAATGTCAAAGCAAGCTCGTGCCAAGTTAGCATGTATTTATTCGGAACCGAGAAAGACATATTACTCGAAAATACGAATATGTTGCTATTGTACGAGGATGTGATAAGACAGTTTCAAAGTGTTCGATTAAAATTAAAAGCAGAAGGAAGCAAACAGTCAGAAACAAGAGCAGTTGCAAATATTGTTGCACAAAAAATAGTGGCAGTTTGGAATAAAGCCTCGCTTCCTACTATAGGCCGTAAAAGAATTGCTGAAATGAATGGTCATAAGCCCGTAAAAAGAAGAAAATCAGCGTTTTTAGAAAATAAGCTCGAAACCTTTAAAAAATATGCTAAACGTTTGTTTGACATTTGTTCCTTCAGTGAGTCCAATTTCTAATGATCCAGATGTTTCGTGGATTGAAAAGCGAAAAAAAAAAAAAAAATTCTATCCAAAAGCTTTTGCTAACACAAACTGCAAAAGTAGCGGATTTGATAGGTGTTTCTAGTCGAAATGTAGCAAAAATTGCCAATGCGGTTTTAGAAGACACAAATAGCATTTAAATAGGCGATGCGGCAATGGTCGTCGACAAAAATAAAATTCGGAAGGGGTAGATAAAAATAAATGTAAACTGCAAGATGCAGATAAAGTTACGCTTAAAGGTCTCTATTTTGATGGAAGGAAGGACCATACTATGATTCAGGAAAACAATCGCCGAGTTATAAAAACTGAAGAACACGTTAGATAACTTTAGTCGAAGAACCAGGAAGTATTTTTTTTTTGCATTTATCTCTTACGCGTTCACGAGCGACAGATATTTCTAGAGGAATTATCAGTTATAGTCATAGGGTGCGATGGAACAAATATTAACACACGTTGGATAGGTGGGGTAATTCAATTGCTAGAAACTAGTTTCAATAAACCACTACAGTGGAGCGTGTGTTTGTTGCATGCTAAAGAATTACTTTTAAGGCATTTGTTACAAAAACTAGATGGCCACACGAAAGGTCCTTATACTTATTCTGGACAAATTGGTTTTCTACTTCCTGATTGCGACAAAATGGAACCCGTTGAATTTAAACAAATCAAAACCGATTTTTCCCTAGTAAATGCACACGCCCTAAACACAGATCAAAAATATTTGTTTGATATTTGTCAAGCAATCGGGGATGGAACGTAGTTTAGCGAGCAATAGTCCAGGCAAAACGGCACACTCAAGGTGGTTAACAACCGCAAACCGGATCCTAAGGTTATATGTATCAACGAAACATCCCTCCGAGAACTTGCAGCTACTGACTGAATTTGTAATAAAAGTTTATGCTCGGATGTGGTTTGAGATTAAACCACAACCATGACTTGAATGTGGTGCTAGATAGGTATGGAAAACAATTCAGGTTTCAAGAGATTTCCCGAGAAGGGGAAAACATTTTCCCATGTGAAGATCATTATTGATAAGGTAATACAAGACAATGCGCCTCTTAATACCGATGTTGACAGATGAACGACACCACATTAGAGAATTAGATGTAAAAAGAATCCTAGAAGCCAGAAAAACTGTTATAATAAAACACATTTTTAAATTACCTAAAAAAAAAAATTAACCAAGAGGACTATATTGCCCCTTTGACTGGTTTAACTGCACGGTCACAGAACCTCCCCTCACAAAACATATGTCTCAAGAAGAGCTGTTAAATATATTAAACAAAAATGTGAAATTTGACAATTTTCCTTGTCACATCCAGGCAGTAGAAATGTGTGTCAAGCTATATACGCGCTAAGATTAATGCAAGAAAGGAATTGCAAAAATTTGAGCAAAAAAGGCAGTACTTCGCTTCAAGAATGCAGTGAAATTAATTAGTATGTATTTTAAAGTTGTTTAACCATGTATTAATATAAATAAAAATAAATGGAGAAAATTGATATTTTGGAGACCCTGGCGCCCGCGTAATTTTTTTTTATCGGTCGCACTTTTGGTGTGCGAGTCAATTTTTTCAACTTTTCCGCACTAGCCCTACCTCGTTTTTTTTTCAGTCGCTTTCGGCCCACCCTACTGTGCAGCCCTCGGATGGTTCGTCCAGGACTGTTCGTCTCCGGTCTATTCGTCCAGCGGACGGTTCGTCAAAAAAACATTATTTACGCTACGAATGTTCGAAAAAAAGACAGTTTCAATAAAAATAATTTAAACTTTATTATTTACGCTACAAATGTATGAAGAGGTTAGGTTAGGTTAGGTTACTTTTTGCTGAACGAACCGTCCGCTGGATGAATAGACCGGGGACGAACAGTCCTGGACGAACCGGCCGGGGACGGAACGTCCTCAATTTGTTGATTACTTTATATCGTATGCATACAATTGGTCGTGCTGCAGTCTCTGTTCTGCCCAGACTAAAGATATTTTCTTTCTGTGATCTCTACACTCGTATTAGCCTTGTTTTGTGTAGAATCGGCTCTGTAAATTATCGCCGATCACATGCAGTTTATATCGGCTTCGTCTTGAATAGACACACTATAGGTCCAAATATAGTCAATTTTGGATGGTTTGCGACTCGGGTAATATGGTACCAACCTATTCCTAAGGGGGCGCTTACGTAGCTTTTTTGATGAAACGACTATCTAGACGAAGGGCGGGATTTATAAATAATTTCAAATATACAGCAGTGACGAGTTTTGTAGTGTATTATTGTATGCTGTATTTGGGCTGCCCAACTTTGTAGTCCTTCCCTTTTTCTACAATTTTTAGGGCACTGGCAGAAATAATTTCAATTGGACCACAGTTCAAAACTGCGCCATCTAGATTTAACTTGTATGCTCTTAATATTGTGCCAACCCAGCTTTTACCGAGTCTACTATGAATTCTAAATATTCTAAAGAAAATATAACCCCATTTCGTTACATTTTATATTTATTGCTTCAATTGAAGAATATACAAGTATCTTCATTGTATTGCAATGGTTTTATGTACACTTAAAACTGCTTTAAGTATAAATGGGAATGTGCCAAGGCGAGAGTTTTGGGGATGGATAAATATAATATTTAATAAAGTAGATGAACAGCGAAGAAAGCAGTTTGGGCCACATCGAACTTGTGCAGAATGGCTCCTTAGAAATGGTGCGTCAGTGAAGTGGACTACTACTACAGAATTTTTATCGGATTATAATTCTTTACTAATCGAAGGCACACGGATGCACATTCACGTCATCATCTGTTTCTATCCGTTTTGCGCCTAAAATTTCGTTCAATGTTGCAAAGGGGTAATAGTCGGAAGGTGCCAGGGTCCGGACTATATGGTGGGTGGTTAAGATATTCCCAATAAAACTTCTCTAGCAACGCTTGCATTATGCCCAAGATGGCCGAAAGTGTAAAAGTGACATACGAAGTCAGTGAATCTAATTGCGGCAAATGCAAAACTAGAACAGTTAAAACAGAACAGGAAAGATTTTACTAGCTGACTCTGACGTAGAAGAAAGTCAATGAACAGTTCAAAGTCTCACTTTCCGGTAGGTGATAGATTAACTTTTATAATGCAAGAGAATTTGCTCTTACGCAAACTTGTGAAGGAGATGGAAGAGAAAAATATCGTAATGCAGGAAAATATTACCTACCTGAAAGGAAAAAAATGCGTCGCAACAGGCCGGAGTTGGTCCATCACAAAGAATAGCAAATAATTCACCAGCCTCAGCTAACAGTTATGCTGAATGTGTTAAAAAATACGTGTTATAGTACACTCCCTACTTCCACCGCTGCTATTACAGCACATAATATACAACCTAAAACTGGTACACCCAGGGGCGGATGGGCCATACGGGAAAATGGGAAATTTCCCGGTGGGCCGGTAGCCATCCCGAATGTTGGGCCGGAAGCCCCAGAATTTTGGGCTGGCAGATCCGACGACAAGTTTATTAATAATTTTGATTTAATGTATTAACACAAGGCGGAAAGACCCCATGTGGTCGATAGCCCAATAAAGATTGTTTATATATGTATTAACACAGTGGTTCCTAAACTTTTTCGCGTCGCAGCTCCCTTTTTGAACTAGGATTTTCCATGGATTCTTTCCGTTTCCATAATATGTATTTTTTACAAATTTTTATGAAATATAAAATAATTTGGCGAGGAATATAAATTGTGTAGATAGCCGTTATAATTTTCAACTAAAAATTGGCAGGTTCCATTAATCTTTGAAATTTATTTAAAAAAATGGTATTTCTAATAAAAAAATGTATTGAAAATTTTGAAGCTTTTGTAAATTTAATTTACAATCGACATGATATAATTTTAATATGTTGTAGTTTGATTAGCTTTTTGTAATTTTTAATAAAATTTTCTAATTTGTAAGGAAAATGTATATGTAGTAAAATTTTGGTATTTATAATAAGAACTTCATAATTTCTAATAAACATTTTGTAATCTCTAATGAACAGTACGTAATTTCCACCTAAGTTTATTTTCATAAAATTTTCTGCAAATAACTATAAACATTTTAACAACTCGATACAAATTTTGGAAATGCCAATGACATTTTGCATTTTATAGTGAAATTTTGGCAATTTACAATAAGATTTTAATAATCGCTGCTGAAATGTTGTAATTTTTGAATGTTGATTATTTTACATTTTACAGTGAAATTTATCAATTAACAATAAAATTTTCATAAATTTATTGCAATTTTGTAATTTAGAATGATGAATGATGAAAGTCACAACTAAAATTACATAATTCCAATAAAACTTATTTATTTCTTTATGTACTTATTAACTTATTTATTATTGTATTTGTTATACTGTTAATGTAAACTTATTTATACTTTAAAATTTATCAAATAACAATGAAATTTTCATAAAGTTATTGCAATTTGGTAATTTAGAATGATGAATGGTGAAAGTCACAACGAAAATTACATAATTCCAATAAAACTTATTTATGTCTTTATTTACTTATTTGCTTATTTATTATTGTATTTCTTATAGTGTTGATGTAAACTTATTTATACTTTATGATTGTTTTCTAATTCCATTGAAATATTGAATTTATAATAAAAACTTCGCAATTTTCACTACAATGTTCCAATTTATATTTAACATTTACAAATTCTAAAACATTTGAAATATATAATTAATTCTCCATAATTTCTATTGAAATACTGAAATCCATCATCAAAATTTCGTAACATTCATCATAATGCTATTACTATTTATAGGATTTTCGAATAAATGTCTGTAATGTGTAGTTAAAATGCGAAAATTTCATTGTTTTTGTTGAATTTAAAAACATTTTAATCAACATTTTACAACATCCATTATAGTTTTTGCGAATTTCTATGAAATGGTTAATACATTTGCAAGGAATATGATTTCTGGGGAAACACGTCATAAATTAGAATAAAAAAAGTCGCAGATTCCATTGATCTTTACAATTTATGAATGAAGTCTAGTAATTATATTAATAAATTCTAACGATTTTTTTTTAATTTCCAATTCATTGCAGTTTACAAGCGAGATGTTTCAGTGAGAATTTTATGGTTTGATGAACTTGCAATTTGTAATAAAATATCAAAATTTGACATTTGCAATGAAAACTTCATGGCGTCTCTTTGTAATTTTGTACATAATTTTGTATTTTGCATTAATATTTTTGCAAATTTCTGTCAGAATATCAATAACTTAGTGAGTTATATGTTTTGAGGATAAAGTTTCTTATAATTTATACTAAAAATTTCAAATTTTAATTTAACATTGAAATTTATAATTAATATTTTCGTATTTACTATAAGAATTTTATAATTTCCAACTAAATTCTATCATTTATCATGAACTTTGTTATTTCATTTGAGTTTCGGAATTTATAATATACATTTTTATTTTTACATTTAAATTTTTTTAATTATTAATTTTTTTCTTTCATGTTCAATAAATTTTCTGCAAATAACTCAGAACATTTTAACAACTTTGTGAGGGATATGTTTTCGGTATAAAACTCCAATAATTAAAAAAAAAATTGCTGGGTCTATTAATCCTTGTAATTTTAATGAAGATTTTATAAATTATAATTAAATTTTCTTAGTCAAAGCATGAATTTTAATTACCTAATATTTTTCATATTTTATTTAATATGATTGAAAGCAGAACAGTAAACGCACACTTTAGGAACCTCTGTATTAATAAATAAATAAGTATTATAAAAAACTTACGGTATTAAATTTTATATTGATTTTTTCTTTATGGGGAGTACTTTCTCTTAGTTATGTAATCTTTTTATTTGATGTTCTTCACCCAACTTGTTTCGGATTTTATTAGCCATCCTCAGAGGTGTTATGTCTCTGATAATACATTTTAATATATTTTAAAAATAAAAATACTATATTCAATTTTAAAATATTTATTGTAAAGTATTGATTTTTACATATTTGTCAAATTTTGAAGTATGATTATTATTTTGATTATATGGTATTATTGCAATTTTATGTGAATGCAAAATGGGCCGAAAAAAGTTTGTTCCCGGGCCGCTTGTATGTTCCCCATCCTCCCCTGGGTACACCCACACCAAAGTATAAACAACGCAATGTGAGAAATGGTACCAACTCTCCCCCAATCAACCACAAAGCCAAAGAAAATCTGCAACCAAAGGTACAGATAAGAGTCCATAATAAATCGGCTGCAGACGGTGAACATCCCAATACAGAGAACGATCCAGGTGAAGATTTTGTATATCCGAAAAACCA
Organism: Othius punctulatus; assembly: GCA_951805005.1. Classification (NCBI taxonomy): domain Eukaryota; kingdom Metazoa; phylum Arthropoda; class Insecta; order Coleoptera; family Staphylinidae; genus Othius; species Othius punctulatus. The sequence continues at coordinate 58,612,305 of OX638143.1, forward strand.
CCGGAGATCGCAGAGGAATAAAATAGTATCGGGTACGGCGGTTAATTCAAACCTGAAAGCTGCTACCAAATATTTCCTACTATACTCTGATTTTTCTAAACTGGCGTGCACGTCATCAAAATAATAATCATAATAATGATTGCACAATTTTACAAGGTTGCCAGTTGTCCTGGGTATTTAAAAATGGCTGCAATCAGCTGTTGCGCTCGTGCAATCTTGTGCGACAGTGCGCGGTTCGTATCAAATTCATCGACTTCTCTACCGTTTATCGTACAGATATCAATCTTGTGGTTATGGTTTACCATCTACAATGACAAAATATGCATTGTAATAATCGAGCAAATGTAACAAGTTAGACGTCAAAGAAGTTTGAAGCATTAGTGAAAAAGATGTGGCATCGTCGCCGAGAAAATATCGCCGTTGCCAACAAAACATGATTTATTACATGATTGGCAGGCGAAAATTGTGTCCGCGGTTGATACACCGATTACCTATTTACAACCACCGGTGATCAGTGTTATGTAACAAATGATCTTCAGATTAATTTCGATTCTTAAACTATTGTTATATTCTCGAAAACAATTACGTTGGTACGAAAAAACCTCATCGCACATCTGTTTGATGACGTGCACGCCAGTTTAGAAAAATCAGAGTATACTAAAGAAGAAGATATACGCCGCTTCATGGAGGACAAGGGCATGTGTAATTCTACACTAGAAAAACCGCAATCAAAGCGCCTCTACGATTACTGTTCCTTTAAGGTCTCAGTCCTAGTATCATGTTAATTTGGTTAGAGATCCCGAAACCTGGCCACTAAATGTAAGAATCAATCGTTCTTTTCCCCATCTCATAAAATAGAAGATAGCAACTTAACGTCTAGCAAGCAACAATTACATTTGAATTTAAATTTGAATTACTTTTTTGGCAATGCTCAGTCTATTAGGAATACGTATAATGAAATTGATCACCTAATACAATTACGAGGTCTGATCAAAAAGTTCTGGGACTATTAAAATAGCGCGCCAACGAAGCGACGGAGAAAAACGCGGTTGTTTAAAAGCGGAGTTACAGCTATTTTAGTAAACCGACATTTTTGTGTTCGGCGATTTTGTTGTGTTTTTTTGTGATGGAAGGAAAACAAGAGTAACGCGTTTGCATCAAGTTCTGTGTGAAATCGGGGAAAATTTTTATCGAAACTTTTTACACGTTACAAACGGCTTTTGGGGATAAGTGTGATGATCGCACATCAACAGAAGACGATCCTCGTTCAGGACGCCTGTCAGTTTCGACTGACGACGATCATATGGCCCAAGTGAATGACCTCGTTCGTTCAAATCGTCCTTTAATCATTCGGGAAATGGCAGAGGAATGCAATATTTCATTCGGTTCAAGCCAAGAAATATTAACAGAAAAACTACACATGCGTCGAGTGGAGGAAAAGTTAGTTCCAAAGATGATGACTCCCCCCCCCCCCCCCGCCGCCCCGTTCATTCCATGCTGCTCATTTGCTATTTTTGCACCAAAAATGCAATGACAGTTATCCTCCAGCCTCCATACTGAATCAATAAAAAGAAATCGCGGGAGGAACTGAATAGCATTTCGGAAGAAGACTTTCAGAGGGCCTTCCTGCAGTGGAAGCGGCGTTGAGAAAAGTGTATATCTATCCAAGGAGAGTACTTTGAAGGGGATTTAGTTTTGTAATGTTTATCTATTACCAATAAATTTATATAAAATAAGTCCCTGAACTTTTTGATCAGCCCTCGTACATTCATTGGATGTACTTTGCATTACTGCAGCAGTCTTGTGATTGACGAACGCGTGGCAGTTTCTCACTTTTTACGTAAAGTACTCACACATGTGTTTTACTTCTATTAAAAAAAAGGTATGAAGTATACAAGTCTGCTTAATATCAACAATCAATCTGTTGAGAAGCACTGCGAAGTATCTGTTGTACACCTAATTGATTTTAATTGTATTATTCTGGTTGTTTACCGCACACCAGACGGTGATTTTAATGTGTTCTGTACCTGCAAACTGTTTTAAACAATTTATATGTTACAAGTAATAAGGTGATAATCGGGTTCGATTTTAACGTTCATTTTAATCGTCCTGACCTCACAGTGAATTCACTCTGTGATATTTTTAAATGTCACGGGCTTACAAACCATGTGCTATTTAGCAGGTGTGGGTAGAAGCTAGAATTTTAGGGAAAAAAATCATTCGCAATCTATGTTCCATGCATAACGCACTCATTAAATCTAAGTGGGATGCATGCCTCAGCAGTTTCAGCTGAAACGTCTAACGTTTTTGGAATAGTCCAAAGACTTTGCACTTTTTTATGTCATCAACGCAACGATGAGAGGTCATAAAACAGCATACCAAAACAAATCTAAAGGGAACTAGTCAGACCAAATGGTCTGCTAAATCTGAAGCCGCATGTGCTCTTGCCAAAAACTACAAAGGATTGATCGATACTCTGAAAGAACTTAAAGAGGGACACTTTCAACCTGAAACAAAGACAGAAGCGGGCAGTCTTCTCCATACAGTTCTTGACTTTCGTTTCATTCTGTACGTAGTCGCTTGGGCTTGGGAACTGTTGAAAGAAATCAACAGAGTAAACAAAGAAGTGCAGAAAGGTGACATAATTCTCTCGAAATCAGTGGAAATATTGAAAGGCCTTGCTTCTACTTTACAAAGGTTAAGACATGAACCTAATGAGTGGTTGAAAACCGCCACGGAAATGGCAGCAAACATCGGCGTAGAACCGCATTTGGAATTTCACCGAGTATCTGAAAAGAAAAAAATGCCAGGAGAAGAAGCAAATGATGGAGCCCGACAATTTTCACCCGAAAGGATATTTGTTCACAATATAAAATAAGTTATAGATACGATAATGATTGAAATAAAAACCAGAATAGAAAGTGCGCAACAACTAAAACAGAGTTTTTCATTTCTTCATGGACAAGGACTGAGCACAATATCTGATAACGATCTAAAACGACAGGCTGAAAATTTAGCTATGAGATACGCAGAAGATTTGAACCAGGAAGAGCTTCGCACAGAGTTTTTGGTCTTCTGGGATCATGTCAAGAGCATAACTGCTAATTTGAGAATACTGAATGCTCAGGATTAACTCAACATAATAAAGAGCAGGTAAAAATAGTATTTCATTAGATTAATATCATTCCCTATGTATTAAAACATCACTTTAAATACACCAACATTCCCAATCATCATTTGACCGAAAACTTACATATTTAATTTCAGCATAGTATGTTAAATATTCGTTATAGCTATTGTAGTTAAGCAGTTAGTACAGTTGATCATGTTTGATTTGATAAGCTAATTATGTATTTGTTAAATTAATTATGATTAATTGATTATTTAATTAACAGGGATATGTTCGACGCTTTCACTAATGTGTGTATCGCATTGAGGATCTGCGTAACCCTCCCGACTACATCTGCGACCTGTGAGAGAAGCTTTAGTAAGCTCAAGCTTATCAAAACGTACCTAAGATCAACAATGAGTCAAGAAAAACTCCGAAACATGGCAATTCTCTCCATTGAGAATGAGGAAGCAAAAGAGTTGAATTACGAAGAGTCAATAAACACCTTTTCCGTACAGAAAGCAACGAAGGTTGTGCTATAAAAATAATTTGTGCTTGTTAATAATTAAAAACATAAATTTAAAAAAAAATCGAATATTGTTATATTTTGGTTAGGGGGCGGGGGCGGCAAATTCCAATCTTGCCCCCCTCAAGAAATTCCTAGATCCGGCACTGCACTGGAATTTCTATAAACATTCATATGGACTCTAGCAATTACTCAAGTGAGTAAATTTCAACTTTTTCAAATGTTATGTAATCACAGCTGGGACTACTTAAGCAATATTACAGACTGTGATGATATTTTTAGTGCATTTCTCGAGGTGTTTTTATCCTATTATAATCTAGCGTTTCCAACTAAAATGGTTCTGAATACTCCCAACAATAAGTGTAACATTCATTGGTTCAATCATGATCTTTAGAGAATTAGGCAACACCTCCATCTTTTACGCGAACTGTGCATCAATACAAATAGAAAGGACTATAAAACTCTATATTCAAACTTCAGAATTGAATATCAACATGCCATACGAGTAGCCAAAATAAACGCGAATGACAATTGCATCAGAACATCAAATAATAAGGCCAGAACATTAGTCAGTCAATTCCTGCGACCAATGTTACCTCATTAGATTATATACCAATTAAATATGATAGTAGTTTTAAGTTCAAAACAGTGTCATTTAATGATGTCAGACAAGCAATTACTGACATAAATAGCAGTAACTGCAATGACTTTTTTCCACTCCCTTCATGGTAAGTACACTGTTGTAACATTGATTTGGTGGAAGTAAGCTCCACTTACCGATAAAGCTTCGGTTACTATGAGCAACGGGAGGTAAGTAAACACCTCCCTCAGGGAAGTAAGTAAAATAATTTCAATAGCATTCTTTCTCTGGCACCACTCTTTAAAACACTTATATGCATTTTCATAACGCCCCTTCGACTTCTCCGGCAGTAGGAAGAAACAGGCAGCATATGAAGCCTCTTCAATTGCCATTTCTTGTGTATTTTCATTGGAATTCATTTTACAACCGAATGAATGCAATTTCTGATACTCACACTTTGTTTGAAAAATAGTCTTAGCAACCAAAGCCGTACTGATATTTGGTCAAATTGCGAAAATAAATTAATCAAACACAAACAATTAAAGCAACTTCAGGAGTGGAAAAACAGTTATAAGCAATTCGAGAGGTAAGTTTTGACCAGTCTCTGACTTTATTGCTAGCCCTCGTTGTCACTCGAGCGCAAAGTCGACCTCGACAGGTAAACAATACTTACCTCCCTTTATGTTAAAATAAGTATTATGAAATCTCCATGAATGTATTAAAAAAATGCAAAGAGTCTATAATTCACCAACTCACATTGATTATTAATATGTCATTCCTATTCTCAAAAAAGGAGGTAAAGATGATGTGAATAATTATCGTCCAATTTGGAGCCTACAAGTATTTTCAAAAATTCTAGAAAAAATCTTACACACCCAAATTTCGGAATATTTGGACAAAGAGATTTTATTTAATTTGGCACAATTTGGGTTCCGCAAAGGTTAATCATCAGCCGATACAATGTTGCACTTAAATAACAACATCTTGGACACGTTTGAGAATGGAGCCTTTGCTATGATCTCATTCCTAGATCTGAGTAAGGCCATTGATTGTATATTCCACAAAATATTACTTCAGAAACTTATTCCTTACGGTTTTGACTCATTCAGTTGCGAGCTCATGAAATCTTACTTAAGCCATCGAAGTCAGGTAGTTAGGATCAATGGTAAGGTATCAATGCCTCTGCCTATTGAAAGTGGTGTCCCTCAGGGGTCTGTACTTGGCCCATTGTTATTTTTATTTTAGATCAATGACTTCACAGAATGCCTGGATAATGCATCAACCGTTATTTACGCGGACGATACGACCTTAGTAAATATTAGCGATGTGGTCGAAGAGGTTTTACATGGCAATCTCGAAGTGGTCCAGAGCGCCAACGATTGGTACAACGCTTACAAGCTTCACTTGAACACCAATAAGACCGTAAATATCCTTTTTACATTAAAACAACATATTCACAATAGACTTCATATAGATAACGAGTTGAATTGGAACTATCACACAGAATAACCCGCCAGCAGGTTCTGTTGCAACATTTTTTTGTTAAGAAACTTGGCTAACTCGGTGTCTGCTGAACTACTGAAGAACACTTACTTCTCCACATGGCAGTCTTTATTGTGTGGGGACACTCGGCAGGAAAACATCGTATATTTGGCCTTCAGCGCAGGGCAGTTGGAATAATTGCAAGAGTTAAATACAGGGCTGATACTAAGCCTTTATTCGGATCTCTTGGCCTAATGACACTGCCTTGCCTTTACATATATACATGCTTAATTTATATTAGGAAGCATGATAATGATTATATTTTCAGTAATTCTGTTCACAGTTATGAAACTCGCAAGTGCAATCATATACGGTCCAATAGAATGAGACTCAAAAAGTCTCAAACTGGGGTTATATTTTGGGAACTAACATTTTTTAATGTACTCCCCACATCATTCATATGTTTCCCTTTCAAAAAGTTCAAGATAAACATAAAACAACTATTAATTGACAAAGCGTATTTTCACTGGAAAGAATTTCTGTCTAATATGTAACCAACTACAAGCTGTTTGTGAGTATTTGCATTAATAAACTATTATTATTATTATTATTTTGCCTGCAGTGTGCGGACGCTCATTATCATGGAGCAATCACACTCCACTAGCCTCGCCGGCCGACGGTCCTGTGTTGCACGCCAAAGTTTCTTCACTATTTTTCAATACTGATTAGCATCGATTGTTTCTCCTCGAGGCAGAAAATCAACCAGCAAAACGGAATTCCTGTCCGAACATATGGTTATCATTACTTTCATTCAGTGTTGCTAGAGAAATTTCAATGAGGATTTCTTGATTACCCACCTTATAGTCCGTACCGTTCCGACCAGTTTCACGTTTATCCTATGGGCAAATTGAGTATTTTCCCAGAGCCCCCAACGTCAGAGGAATCCCAAATCCCCCAAAATAGGAAAACAAATTAATAGCTATAGTAAAACTGCATTTTATGTACCTACTTTTCTTCAATTTTATTCAAAGTTTATTTGTATTGTTATTTCTTCTTCAAAGAGATATAGTTTAATTTATAACCTTATTTGATAAATAAAAACTACCATTAGTAAATCGTATTTGTTTAACTTGTACCATTTATTTTCCAAGGCAGTCTTTAATATTTTACATTTTTGTCATCAGGCATGGAGGTTGCATACCAAAAGTTTCTTTTGGGTTCATACCATAATACCTCTTGGTATTTTTAGAGTGTTCGTGAAATGAAAAACAAATGTTATCATATTTGTTAATAGATAAATTTAGATTGCCATTGTCTATGACAATGACGCCTTTGTCAAAAAATGACGAGTCACAAAAAAAATTAAAACCATCACCGTTAACCAAAATCATTAACTTTTGTTAAAAACTTCTTGTTCTAAAACTAATAATAAAGGCTCCAGAGAGGAGATTCCTTACTTTTTACAGACCCTGTATATTTTTTTGCATAGACTGTTTATAGCATTTTGCGTACTACGAAATGTTTGTTTCTATAACCGTAATCATATCCTTAAAATTGTCTTTATCTTATTTAATGTGTTTATACTAGGTAGATATTAATTTGTATTAGCGTTCTTTATAAAAAAAGGGCGAATCCATCTGTTCGAGGCACAAAATAATTGAAAAAACATATTTTTGTGTAATTCATGGAAAAGAAAGTCTTTTCTATATAAAAAAGGGTAAATAAATATGCTACTTTTATAGTTAGCAACGCATTTCTTCATAAGCACCCCGTTACACATATTTTATTTAGTTGATGTTGATCCATTTTGCAAAATAAAAATTGTTTATTTACTTGTTGCGTTGTTTTGTTACCATGTCAACAACACAACATCTTACATAGCGTGTGTGGCAAAAAATATTCGAAAGCAAATTTTCATTTCATTATGTTATTTGTTCCCTAAAGTACACGAAAAAATAGCATGTTCAAAACATAAGAAAACTAAAAAGAAGACAATTTTGTAATGACGCTATAACTTGAATCAAATGAAAATCGGATAACATTTGATTTTTTTAAAATTATTTTGATTGGAGTATCCAGGAGTTTTTGTGTCACTCCCGACTCACCTTGTATATAAAGGGTGTTTTTTTTAGACGTGTGGTTTTCGAGAAGAAATAAAACGCATGTAATTTAATGTTATGGCCAAGAATTTAGCTTTATTAGAAAGATAAGGGTTTGCCATTATGTTTTAAAAATGATTTCGGGTAAGTGGGCGCCGCGGCTGGCTCGAAGAAATTCCAGCCGAGAGACCCAATTTCCGACCACTTTTTGCAGCAATTGGGGCCGTATGTCAGCAATAACGCGCCGAATATTTTCTTCCATGGCGTCAATCGTCTCGGGCTTATCTGCGTACACAAGCGATTTCACATAACCCCACAAGAAATAGTCCAGCGGTGTTAAATCGCACGATATTGGAGACCACGCCACAGGTCCACGACGCGAGATAATGCGCTCACCAAAAGTTTGTTGCAATAAAGTGATTGTTGCGTTGGCTGTATGGCATGTAGCACCGTCCGTCTTGTTGGAACCATAGGTCGTCCACATCAACATCCTCCAATTCAGGCACGAAAAAGTCATTAATCATGGCTCTATAGCGTTCCCCATTAACTGTAACATTATGGCCGGCTTCATTTTTAAAGAAATATGGACCAATGATTCCCTCTGCCCATAGAGCACACCAAACAGTGACTTTTTGTGGATGTAACGGCGTCTCAACAATAGCTTGTGGATTATCTCTACTCCAGAAGCGACAATTTTGCTTATTGACATACCCATTTAACCAAAAGTGAGCTTCATCGCTGAACAAATTTTCTTGTGAAAATCAGGATCGGTGGCCATCTCGTTTTGGGCCCATTCACCGAACGTGCGACGCGCTTGATGGTCGTTTGGCACCAATTCTTGCACGAGTTGGATTTTGTAAGCAAGCAAACCAAGATCCTTCCTCAAAATCTTCCATAAAGTTGATGGGCACAGCTCCAATTGTTGCGCGCGATGGCGAATGGACTCATTCGGGTCTTCTTCGATACTCTGCTCCGCAGCAGCAATAGCGTCTTCGGTGCGCACTGTACGGCGTCTCTGAGGATGCGCATTATCCACTAGAGTAAACGTGGTGCCGAAACCGATCCATGGTTGCTCGAATTACCGACTCTGCAGGGCGATAATGTCGACCGAATATTGGACGCAGCGCGCGATGCGTCGCGCGAACAGAACCATTATTTTGGTAATAAATTTGCATGATTTGCAAACGTTGTTCAGAAGTAAGTCTATTCATTATGAAATGGCAAACCAAACAGAGCATAAATCAAGTGACAGCTGTCAAAAAGACAATCTCCGAAAAAAGTAAAGCCATCTTGAAAACCACATGTCTAAAAAAAACACCCTTTATTTAATACCTTCTATTACAATATTTATTATTATTGACTCCTATAAGATTGTTTATATATTTTTTCTACTCCCACATTAGTAAGTTGCAAATTACACACGGACTTCATGGCTAGTAAATCAATTATAACGTAACAGTGTTAAGTAATGAAAGTCACTAGTGTTACGTAATATATTCACCGGGTGGTCTATTTAAATGAAAACATCGAAATATCTAACAAAATAATCGTCGTACGAAAAATTGTTCCGAGGTAAAGTTAATATAAAACACCGGGCTGTGATAAGATAACAAACGAAATTTTAAAATGAAACAGAATAATACTAACCCCTATTCTTGTAGAAATCATAAATACAGTACTCGAAGAAGGAATATATCATGAACATATGAAAACAAGCACAACTATACCAATTTACAAAAAATGAGACAATACCACCCCGGAAAATTACAGACCTATTTGATTATTATCAACACTAAATAAAGTATTAGAGAAAATCATCCAAATTCATATCACCAATCACTTGCTTAAAAACAAAATTATCAACCAAAAACAATATGCCTGCCAACAACATTCAGGAACGACATCGGCCACACAAGATCTCACACATCACATATCATCGAAGATGGACAAGAAACAACTAGTATTAGCTATATACATTAACATGAAAAAAGCCTTCGACACTATATCAAAACCAAAATTAATCGAAAAATTTAAGGCAATAGGAATAACAGGAAATGAGCTAAACATATTGAACACATATTTATGGAACAGAACACAAAAAACCAAAGTAAATAATGCAGAAAGCCAACCACTTATAGCTGAATGTGGAATACCACAACGAGGAAACCTACCATCAATCATATAAATTTTATATACAAACGACCTGCTGGAAATGACTTGAAAGGAAAACCACATATCTCTGCAGATGACACCTGTATAGTGTACACGGGAAAAACCCATAGAGAAATAGAAGACAATATGAACGAATATATAAAAGTGCTGGGAAACTGGTTTTTCAATAACTTGCTAACAATAAACGAAGCAAAAACAGAATATATGATATTCTCAAACAACAAAAGGCATAAACGTCACGATCAAGAATACAAAAATAAAACAAATAAAAGAAGTCTATTATCTAGGATTTAAAATAGACCCTGAAATGGGATCAACACATAGAAACGCTTAAAAAAGGGAACTCGCCGCCATAATGAAAATATCGCCGCCATAATGAAAATCAGAAACTACATACCGGAAGAGAAAAAGAAACAAATATATCTTGAACTGTTTACATCAAAAATCAATTATCTCAGCAACATATGAGGCAGCACAACTGAAAAAAAACCTGAATAAACTGCAAACACAACAAAACAAAATATTAAACATACTCTACAAACTGGACCGAAGAACAAATACGACAGAATTATATACGAAAACAAAGGAACTCAATGTAATAAACATGATAGAACTAACTAATCTACTACTAATATATAAAATTAAAAACAACCTAACAAAAACGAACATGACACTAACACATAATAAACAATTCCATCAACACGATACAAGAAGAAAGTCAGATCTGAGAACAGAAAAATTTACAACAACAAAACATACACAAAACTAAACAACGAAAACAATATATAAATATAACAACCCAAACGAACACATAAGAAACCTAAAGTACATACCTTTTAAACTAAGAATAAAAAACCTAATTTTAAATAACAAGTTCTAAACAAGAGGAATGAAGAACATCAACAACATCCTTCCAAGAACATCACCCATGAGGGGAGAGAAATCCCACAACTCCCGAGATGAAGACAGAAGGAAGAAAAAAACACCGAAAACATGCAATATTTTTAAACAGTATTATTAATGATATATAAAATGTCATTTATATGACACTATTATGACTTCTATGACAAAAACTATGCAGGTTTAATCGATTTATTTTTAAATCTTGTAGATGGCGCTGCAATCGGCGACATTAAAATACATTTCCGACACTTTTACAGCGGCAGAAGCATAATAGCTATTTATGGTATAAGTGAATAAAGTCGAATTTTATTCACAAAAAAAAAAACAGTTAAGCGTAAAAGGCGAAGCCGAGTGCGACAATGTTTTCAAGTGGATAAAATTGCTTTATTTACGTGTATCATACAAGATTTTTGCAATTCGTTATCAGAATTGAAGAATTAGCGTGAAGTGTCACATTTTCAGGTGACAATGAAGACTTCAAGGATAGTGCGAATTTACCTATTTTTTTTTACTTTATTCACCTTGTCAATTGGTTATAGTGGAAAGTGAAAATGTAAACATTTTATTCACCCATTCGATTAAAGTGTAGTTTTAACGGTGAGATTCAATATACATAATGAGCATTTTACTAATGCGAATTGGAAAATAGCATTTTTTTCAGCATAAAAATCAAATAAAATAAAATTGGCAGCTAAAAATCATATTTTATGTGACGTACATACCAGGCCCGTCCAGCTTCAGTTGCCCACCCGGTAAAATTTCAGTTATTGGCGTGTATTGAAGATCATTCAAACTAATAGAGGTATACTCTGATTTTTCTAAACTGGCGTGCACGTCATCAAAATAATAATCATAATAATGACGACACAATTTTACAAGGTTGCCAGTTGTCCTGGGTATTTAAAAATGGCTGCAATCAGCCATATATATATATATATTATATATATATATATATATATATATATATATATATATATATATATATATATATGTATATACATTATATGTATATACATATAATGGGACAATAAAGCCATTAACTTAAGTGTAACAAAAGTTTACCAGTCGGGCGAAAATACCAACAGTTCATGGAAATATAAATTACTCGAGACCAGACAGGGGCTGCACCACTGACCGACAGTGAGCGATTCCGGGGTGTTCCAAAACCGAAAGTATAATATTATGGCCCATATAATCATTAACTTAAGAACCATAAACAACGAGAGGTACATGCACGCTTACCGAAATTCTGGGAACAGGACACATTTGGCCTGGATAACTCACACCACGAAGGGACATGATTTGTATCGGTAGCAAATACAAATCAGCCAGCAATTTCGAATGGCTTGAACGTGTGGGAGAAATTATTGCGCAGGCATCGAACGAAAAAGCACTTAGCCGGGGCAAGAAGACCACCGTGGAAGGTCGGGAACGACAGTGTATGGGCCCTGGGGCTTCGGGAGGAGAATGAGGAGGTAAACATATAAGAATATGCGAAAGCAGGGGGCGAGATCACTTGATTCTCGTCGGCCGAGGCCACGAGAGAAATCGCGAGATTGTAAACGGGGGCGCGATTAGTACAAACACTCAGGGAAATTGGTAATTCAATTAGGGCAGTATTGATCCAGTTAGATATTTTCGGGAGACCGCGGAGTAATTAAAACGACACCAAGGGCAAGGGCCACCGCGACATCAGCACGGCTGTCCAGTGGGCGAGAGGTAGGAATGGTTAATGAGTGAGTACTGACGCAATTAATAATCGAGAAACGCGAATCAAACTGCCAATTTTGAAGGGCACTGCGAAATATTTAGCGGACGAGTCATTACGCGTGTCAAGTAAATTAATTCGGCAATCCGTCGGAAAATATCCTGACAAAATTACGAAAGAACAAAACGCCCAAACTAGCGCAAAGGTGTGTAAATACGTTAAGAGCGATATGTGGGTTTCGCGACGCATTTTGAAACAGATGTGCGCGCTAGAAGCATCCTCAACTGCATATCAATTTTAATCTGTGGTGTGTTCGGATCCAGCACATTAACCAATCTCACACCCCAACGTGTGTCGGTCTCTTCGTAATAAGAGCGATATATGGGTTTTGCGACGCATTTTGAAACAGATGTGCGCGCTAGAAGCTGCAGCAAATGCATATCAGTCTTAGTCTGTAATGTGTTCGGATCGAACACATTAACCAATCTCACACCACAACGTGCATAGTTCTCTTCGTAATATTGTCACGTCTGATAAGTCTTACAACCCCAAACAAATCACCACCAATTACCGTAGCTAATTATCCACCTGGCATGTGTTTGCGCCTAAATTGGCGCAGAGATATGTGAATATATTAAGAGCGATATGTAGGTTTCGTGACGCATTTTGAAACAGATGTGCGCACTAGAAGCTCCTTCAACTACATGTCAATCTCATCCTTGTAATCTAGTTACCATAAGGGAACTATTTTACCATCCGCTTTCATTGCCACGAAACTTCAAACCAACGTGCGAAGTGATGAAATCCTGCCTACGTTACAACATACTCGATTATCATGTGTTTTAATTATTATTTATATTTCATTAGCAAGGGATTCGGGAAAGAGCTTAGTTCAGGAAGGTATTTAAACAGATATAAACTCAAGGGATTTCCCAGGTATCGGTCGCAACGGGAACTAAAAATCGGTATCCGTGAAGGTCAATAATTATTACAAAAATCAGCAAATATCATCATGTCATACCAAACCACTAAATACTTGTATTCAACGTTGCGTAGTTAATATCACTAATCAATCAGCCGAGTGAGTGATCGAACTAATAAGTCGTAATCGCATGACGGTGAAATAAAACAGCCCTCAGCATCGATAATGCATGTGGTCAGTATTTGCATGTTTGAATTCTTGAGCGTGTGAGAAATGAATGAATACGAGTCAATATAGTTCTGAAGCATAAGCATGCGGATATTAGAGATAAATCATTGAATGAATCAAAGTTATAAGTCATGATCGGGTGAGAAACAAAGTTAATAAACACGAAGCATAACGGCAAGGGAGAATGAATGCGAATCAAGATAATTCAGAAGCATGAGCATGCGTATAGAAGGGATATAAATTATTGAGTGAATCAAAGTCAAAATCAGCCAGAATCACCCCCGCTAGGTTAATCCAATTGTCACAAAAACGAAGTAAAAACAAACTAAAAATAAATGAAAATATTCAAAACAAAAGAAAAGATACTAAAAATAAAAAGAGTCAAAAACAAACGGGGGGCTTATGTCTCATACACGTCAGACCAAAGGGTTAGGTTATGAGACTCGCTATGAGATCAGATATATGTACTTTTGCCAGACACAACTGACCATCGTACACAAATCACCGATCGTAATTTACCTCATAATTAGATTCATCTGAGACCAAATCAAACCAAAAGAAAATATAATAAAAAATAAAAAGAGTCAAAAACAAACAAGGGGTTTATGTCTCATACACGTCAGACCAAAGGGTTAGGGTATGAGACTCGCTATGAGATCAGATATATGTACTTTTTCCAGACACAACTGACCATCGTGCACAAATCACCGATCGTAAATTACGTCATAAGTATTTGTATGTCATTACTTGGTAAATGCATTTCAAAACTGTAATTAAGAGTAAATCGTCATTCTTAATTATTTGTGTGTTATTTGCTGGGTAAATACATTTCAAAACTTTATCTTAGAATAAATCAAATCAAGTAAATAAAAGATAAAAATATGGATGAACGAACGCATGTGGAATGAAGGACATGACTAAAACACCGTAAATAGCAGGGACATATCGCATGTAATAGTAATCAGTAGAATTTGAATCAGGACGTTAATTCACGTCAGAATACTACGAAATATAATCAGAAAACACGTAAGAAATATTAAATTCATTTCAAAACTTTAATTAGGAATAAATCGTCATTCTTAATTATTTGTGTGTTATTGCTTATTAAATAAACCCTTAGTCACCACATAAATGTAATGCGTATTATTTTACCATAACCAAATGAAATAGTCAGAAACCACGTATAAATCATTACTCATTTCAAAACTTTAATTGAGAATAAATCGTCATTCTTAATTATTTGTGTGTTATTACTTATTAAATAAACCCTCAGTCACCACATAAATGTACGGCGTATTATTTTACCATGACCAAATGAACCAAACCTTACTTGCTAAATTAAAATGTAAAACCATATGAATTACCGAATGAATAAATTACTGTATGATGATATTTGTGTATGCGTATAATTTGATATTTTCCCTGTAACAGACACAATACTTGAACAACGAACCAGCGATCTTGTCACTATAACGATTCCATGAATCAAACACAGGTGAAGTACAGCCACTTATATTACGATCCAAACTACGTTTATAAATTATTTACAATTTATAATGATACCCCGGTATTGTACCGTTACAATACTTTCATACAGTCCATCGAGACAAGCGAATACCGTCAAATTTGTGTTTAAAATTTTGAAACAACGTTATCTATGTTTCTTTTTAACCAAAACGATTCATACTTTTAAAATGACCGTCGTACAACACGGTTACTTTAGTTGACAAAAATTATTACATACCTTGGCTTGAAGCCGACTGACTAAAGCTGCTTGATTCTGCTGTGCTTGCCTATAAGTCTCCAATCTTTTCCTGTATATCGACGCCTCGTCGTGCAATCGTTGTCGCAGGTCTGTGTTCTGTCGGGCCAAATCTTCGTCACTGCTACCCCCGCCATCTCCCCTCAGACGGCTTTCTAACCGCACACCCCCGCCACTTCCGCCAATTCCGCTGCTTGACTAAATAGTTGTCACATTAAGTATTATATATATTTTGCACTTCAGGGACTAATTTTATTTTTAACACCTAATATTTATTTTAACTGAATTAATTATGAATCCTATTTATAAAGTTAATCCCTGGCTAATGGAGTCAAATTATTCACTTTAAGGTACAAAAGGAGTCGATGTTTACTCCACACTGTGAAACAATAAATTATATTTGCTATGCTCTTTTGTTGAGAATGATAATAATCTCGTCACCAGACATAAATACTCAACGACCGATCATACATGAAACACAATCACCACATATGGACAAGATACAAAAAGGTGACAGCGCTACGATCTGTTTCGAGCGTGACCAAGCAACAAAGAATAATATAAATAAAATATACATCCATATAGTTCTAATTTGTCAGATCCCTGTTCATATAATTTACAAATAAATAATCTAGTGTTACAATCTTGACGATTCAATTTCATCCCATTTCCCCGGTTCGGATCGCTCACCACGCTGCACTAGACTCTATTCTGCAACAGGTTATGGGTAAGGTGACCAGATCCTAACGATAGAAAAGCGGGACAGCCGGAGGGGGGTTAGGGGTGATTTTTAAATTTTTAAATTAATTAACAAAGAACGAAAGAACGCAAAATATACAGGGTGTCTCCTAAAAAACACCGCTGGCCAATAACTCCAACACTCCCTAACTATTTATTGCCCGATTTCAATAAAACAAAAACAAAATTAAATGTCTCCACATGTTCTATTTTCTTTTTTTTTTCAAAATCAACTTTCATTTCAGAGATAGTCTCCTAGATTTTACAAAAAAAAAATTAGGGCCCCTTTGTAGACATGAGGAGCCATTTAGTTTTGTTTTCGTTTTATTGAAATCGGCCAATAAATAAATAGTTATCGCTAGCGGCGTTTTTTAGGAGACACCATGTATAATATTATATTACTTTTTTTTAACAACATGAAACATAATGTCAAATTTACAAATATAATAAATACGAGGCATGTTATTTAAGTTCCGTTTTGTATTTTGGCCGCTGCAGCGCTGCTACCAAATACAGGTATTGGCGAAATATATAAGCTGATAACTTTAAAATAGCAAATAAAAGATCACCCCGAAAAAAAAACCAAGCTTTCAAAAGTCGGGACTTTATTCAAACGTAGCGGGACGCGGGACAAATTTCTAAAAATCGGGACTGTCCCGGCAAAATCGGGACGTCTGGTCACCTTAGTTATGGGCCTAGATGCGAGATCTTGGAACTAGCTTAATAACTAAGGCAAGCGATACAACCCACACACAACAGACGTACACCTAATATGTTCTCAGTCGACTCAACTAGGATGGAACCATTATCAAAGGACAACGTCGACACATGGAAGATTCACATGAATACGTTGTTGATAAAAAAATACACATAGGGATTTGTTACGAGAGAAATTAAAAGACCCGAACTGCCAAGTAATCACACACAGGCACATATCGACGCTCGCGCTGAATGGACACGTTCTGACTTGAAAACGAGGTCAGACATCTTGGTAACTATAAGTCCCTCAGAACTAAAACACGTCAGGCGTTGTGCGACTTCAATGGAGGTTTGGAACATACTCGAATAAATATATGCGCCCCGTGGTCCTGCTCGGTTGGCCATCCTGCTTAAACAGTTACTACAACGAAGAATGCACTAGGGAGATGACGTACGAGTTCATTTAGCCCAATTCTTTGAAACGGTAGATAACTTGTCCTGGATGGAGATTGAAATAAACGACAAACTGCTTACATTAATGATATTGCAAAGTTTACCCAGTAGCTTTGAGATGTTTAACGCTATAGAATCAAGAGACACACTTCCAGATTTAGAAACGCTGAAGATAAAATAGAAACAAGCGAGTCGCTAAACCACTGTTCACCAAATTTGGGAGAAACAAAACGTATCATCACAAGTACGGATTAGAAGACAGGCAAGATAAATATTCACATCGATCATCAGACTAGGGCTTGCAACCCCGGGGATCCCCGTCCCCGGGGCCCCGGGGATTCGATTATTTTAGACGGGGATTTATCCCCGGGGTTTGTCAACCGTCCCCGGGGTTGAAAAAAAACTTATAAAAGTTTTTTACCCACGGTTAACGATGAAGAGGCTTCATCTTCATGTCAATCAGAGATTGAAAAGCAAGCGGCAGAAAATCTCCCTTCTGTGGATGAAGTCATTCATTCAGGTCCAGGTGACGATCACGACTCATCTTCTGAAGATGACGAGGAATCACAAGATGATCCACTTGTGATTGAAAAAATGGCACACAAGAAGGCAGAAATTAGTTAAATCCTTCCGCAAATCTCCAACAAAGAATGACGCTGTCCTTCAAAACCATGTGAAAAATAACATTGAAGGACGTGAGTGTCCACTCATCGTGGATGCTAAGACTAGATGGAGTAGTTTCGTTCTAATGCTAGAGCGCTCCCTGAAATTGAAAGATTCTATAAAGAATGCTCTGGTCGACATCAAGTATGAGGATTCCTTCAGTAACGAAGAATTTGCAAAAATTCCTGAGGTCGTCGACTGCCTAACACCCATTCGAGCAACAGTTGTTGTGTCAACGAGATTGTACCCTGATTGACGCTGAAACCGCACTGTCCATGATGTTTTCAACCTTGGAAGGTTTGACGTCTAATCTTGCCAAGACACTGGTCAATGCCCTATCAGTGCGAATGCAGGAAAGAAGAAGATATTTATCCGCATTATACGTTTACTTGGAGAAGACACGCGAATAGAGGACCCTAACGAGTGAGACACTAAGCAAAATATTTTATACACTTTCAAAGCCGAAACTCCGCTCTTTAATTGTCAGAATGATAAAACGTATTTGCCCGCCCCAAATGACGGAGGTGTCAGTGGTAGCAGAACTTCAAACAGCTTCTACCAACATCGAGTACGAACAGGATCCACCCATAAAAAATCCCAAGACCCACCCGTCCGAAGCAGGAAGAAACTATCATTTCAAATTAAAGGAGGCCATTAAAATATTCCGGAAATATGCCCAGACTACAACACCAGCATCTACTCCAGAAAACAAATCATTGGAGACTATTATCAAACAAGAGATGACTTTGTTTGAGAAGGGTGGAAACACAGGTATCTGATGCTGATTTGACAAGCGTTGAATCCGAAAGTGCATTTTGAGCTGCTGGGTATGTGTCCGAAAATAAGGTCAAGCATGAATGATGAAACCCTGGATGCCCTTTGTCACCTTCGGGGTCACTTTCAGTTCCAATTTACTCCAACTTCAGCATGGAACTCTACACGTAATTGAATGTCGACGTACTGAATTAAATGTTGTGAATATAATGTTCCTTACTTGAACTGGTATTAATTCAATAAATATTTATTTATGCACAGATGTTAAATAAAACTATTTCCCTTTAGATTGATAATGAACTTATCTATTATTTTATATATCTCATTGCAGCATGTAAAATAAATACGTAGTCAGCTAGAATTATGTATAAATAATTAAAAGTTATATTATTACAAGTTTCCCCGGGGAACCCCGGGGACCCCGGAGACAGATAAAATCCGGGGACGATTCCCCGGGGACGAAAAGTGTCCGGGGTTGCAAGCCCTACATCAGACGAAACTCAACGTAACAAATAAGAATGCAAATTTTGTAAGAAAAGAGGACACCAAATCGGAGAATGTTACCTTCGAAGAAAATCAGACAAATCTGAAGCTCGCTCGACGGAAGAGAATCACATTGTTGAAGAACATGACGAAGAATTAGGATTTCTCACAAGACACATGAAGAAAATGAATAGAGTGTGTTTGGACGGCGGCAACACATCTCATTTTTGCAATAGTGAACCATCCTTATTCAACAACTTACAGATACACAACGATGTGAAGATGGCAGATGGAACACTTTTGAGAATAACAACATAAGGGGACCTAAGAGCCATCTCATCGGTACATAATAAACATGAAACGATCAAATTAAACAACACCCTCTGTGTACCTCAATTAAAGACAAACTTTATAGTGGACAGCGGGAATACAATAACATTCACGAAGAACAGAGCCACTATCAAAAACAGAGAGGGAAAAGTGAGCATGATAGCTGATCGAATAGACAATTTATTTTATATGCGAGAACCGTAAATCTTATCAAAATTGTCAATCACATCCACGAAACAATCAGCCATCGACATGTGGCATGAGAAGCTGGGACACATTAACAAAAAAGACATCATCACAATGTTTAAAAGGGGATTGGCCATCGGATTAGATGTTGAAACCAAACCAAGACTTTCACCATGCATAACATGCTTAAAAGGAAAGATGACAACATTACCATTCAGGCCTCGGCTGCAGAGATCACAAGAATTATTGGACATAGTGCACACATACACCTGGGGTCCGACGAAGACAAGCTCAATTGGCGGAGCTAAATAACATTTATCGACGACTATAACGGGTGGTGTGAGGTATACTTCATTAAATCCAAAAGCGAAGCAGTTAAGAGCCGTCATAGATTTTGTAACTACGACCGAAACGTAAACAGGAAAGAATGTGAAGTCAATACAATCCGACAATGGCACGGAATTTTGTTGAACTCCGATGTGGAAAAAATCTTGAATAATAAGGGTATACGCAGAAGGCTCACGGCACCTTATACGCCGCAACAGAATGGAGTTACTGACAGGCGTAATCGAACCATCGTGAGTGCAGCCAGATGCATGATGATACAGTCAAAATTGTCTCCAGCGTTTTGGGCCGAAGCGGTCGCCACCGCCAACTATCTGAGAAACAGTAGTATATCAAGAGGTTCTGACGGCAAACACCGTTTGAACTATGGATGGGACGCAAGCCAGAGATAAAACACCTGCGTACATTCGGATCAAAAGTATTCATATTGAACAAACCAACAAAACAAGGTAAATTCGAATCTAAAGCCACAGAAGGGATTGTTGTGGGATATTCAAACCAAGCGAAAGCATACAGAACTTGGTAGCCTGAAAACAAGAAGATTTATACATGCAGGGACGTGTCCTTCGTTGGCATAATAGATTCAGGGGAAGACTTAAGTACTAACCCTCAACACCAAAAAGTGGAAATACTATTCGACACAATACAAAATAAGGAGAATCAATTGCAATTAACTCCATCAAACGCGCCCAGCGTTAAATGTTAAAACCTGTCAAGCACGACAGGGCAAACGAGAACCTCCTTGAGTCTGAAAACTCACAGACAGAGGAACCCAACGGGGACACAACAGGCAACAGCTCAATAAACAAGAGACGCGGAGCCGGATGACGGAAGAGCTCGACGTTATACGGCTTAAACGAGCAAACTCAAGGCGTTTTCGAAATAAACACTCGACATAAAGAGCTGAATGGAAACGACGAGGAGACATTGATGACCTCCGAAATACACGTCCCACAAGCCACAAGCGGACTGGATTCCGACCATTGGAAAGACGCTATATACGAAGAAATCATAACCTATTAAGAGGCCTCTTTACCCAAGCTAGTATACTGCATTATTAATAAGCGATAGCCAAATAATTCATGAACGGGTTAACATAATTACAATCGGAGAACTGATATAGAAAGTTTAGACATGTATCTACAATTAGACAAAGTCGTTTTAAGAAATAAATCAAAGGTGACTTATTTCTGATCACCTAATCGGATTTATGTGGAGACAAGAATACTCCATTATAATTCATGATATTGGAACAAAAAAAAAAGAAGGTGGTTCGCAACAACATTTGCTCCAAATACCCTGTGGGAATTTCCATTATATGTACCCTGTCTTAATTAAATAAATACAGAAGAAAATTTCACAAATCGGCTAAACATGCCATTCTTTTTATCAACATAATAAATCACCATTTTATTATTTCTTAAAAACTAAACAGCACAAATGTAGATAAAAATCTAAACTTTCTAAATCAGGCCTCCGAATGTAATAATGTTGACCCGTTCATGAGTTATCTTGGCGGTCGTTTACATGTAATTCCCTATACCGCGTTTGGGTAAAGAGGCCTCTTAAGGAACAATACTTGGGACGTAGTCAACAGGCCAGATAAACCAGTCATCAGATCACGTATGATATTACGCAATAAATATAAAGCCGATGGGAGTCTGAGTAAAAGAAAAGCGCGATGTTTAACCCAGGAATTTTCGCAGCGCCCCGGGATCGACTATAATGAAACATGCGCTCCAGTGGGACGACTCGGCTCAATGAGGCTGCTCATCGCACGGTCTGCCGAAATGGGAATGAAGATAGAACAAATGGACAGCCTACAGCCTACCTGAACGAGGCTATCGAGACCGAAATCTTCATTGAAATGCCCAAATTCTTCAAAGAGATGTTAAGCGAGCGACTGCACATGAAACAGAAGAGGAGTTGTGCAATAAAGCACGCGAAATGTTAAAAAGCATATCACAGGGCAACCAAGTATGCAAGTTGAACAAGTCGCTGTACGGATTAAAGCAGTCGGGACGAGAATGGCATAAGAGATTAGACAGCGCACTAAGAAAGAGGGGCCTATTGCCCATAGCAGCCGACTCATGTATCAAAGTTGATAATGAAAAATTCCTTTTTGTGCTAATACACGTAGACAACATATTAATCGCGTACAAAAACCAAAGTGTAATGAAGAAATTTAAAAAGCCAATTCATAAAGAATGTCTGACGAAGGATCTTGGACAGGCCAAATTCTGCCTGGGAATAGAGATAAAACAAAGATTATCACCGAGCGGAGTAACAATAAACATTTCACAGAAAGGATACATAAAAGATTTACTGAATAGATTCCACATGACAGAATGCAAAACTACATCAACCCCGATGATAAGAAATCAACCCGAAGAGCAACCATGCATCGAGTACGAAAGCAAACAACCTTATAAGGAACTCATTGGGGGGTTAATGTACCTAAGCGTCGGAACTAGAACATATATAGCACACGCGGTGAGATAATAATAATAATAATAATATAACATTTGTACAGGCCTCACAGGCCCTTGGCTATCTTTATAATCTTCCTCCGTTCATTCCTGTCTTGCGCTCGCACCTTCCAATCCTTGATTTTTAGTTTCCTCAAATCATTCTGCACGCTTTCTCCCCAACCTTCCTTCTAGCTCCTGCCAAGTGGATCATTTTTGTCGTTCTCGTATTTCCCATTCTTGTTATGTGGCCTATCCATCGTAGCCTATTTTTACTTATTGTTGTTGATATTGGTTCTTCTTTGTATCATTCGGTAACTTATTTATTTGTTCTTCGTCTCCAAGTTCCGTCCTCTTTCACATCTCCATAATTTACCCTCAATATTCTTCTCTCCCAAGCTTCCATTCTATTTCTTTGTTGGGTGTTCATCGCCCAGCATTCACTTCCATACATCGCAACTGGTTTTATAATTGTTTTGTATAATGACACTTTGGCTGCCCAGTCTAGGGTTTTTGACATTAACAGCCTTTTAA
Organism: Othius punctulatus; assembly: GCA_951805005.1. Lineage (NCBI taxonomy): Eukaryota > Metazoa > Arthropoda > Insecta > Coleoptera > Staphylinidae > Othius > Othius punctulatus. The sequence goes on from OX638143.1 coordinate 58,635,469, forward strand.
GACTTCCCATACACTTTGTTTCCATAATGAGTCTCTTCGCCTCTTCGATATTTCGCTTGCCAATGTACGGCTAATGTATGGCTTGAATCTCAAAGATGCCAAGGTAAATCACTACACTCGCTTGATTTACCTTTGTTTTCTGCTGGCTTTGTTAAATGTAGAGTTGCTCGTTTTTATCTTCCGCGCCCATTATCATGAAGTGTAATTTCTTCTCATTCATTACTAATCCGACGGTTTTTCCTTCTTCTATTAGTGATGTCGCTATTTCTTGAAGCGCTCTTTTTGTTCTCGTAATCAATAGAACGTCGTTGGCGAACGCTATGCACTGGTATGGTCCGTTGGAGATGTGTTTGTTACCTTTTATTTGACTGCTAGTATCTTATACACTATATTCTGCAAGCTAATAGGTCTGTAATTTTCGGAATTTTCTTTTGGTCCCTGTTCGTGTATGGGTACTAAGGTTGACTCTTTCCACTCATGGGGTAACTCCTCTTCTTCCCATATAGATTTACCTAGTTCTGCTATTTTGGTTACTAATGTTGTTCCTCCATATTTTATATATTCGTTAAATATTCTATCTCCTGCTGCTGCTTTGTTATTCTTCAGGTTCATGATTATTTGTTCTACTTCTCTGTGTCTGGTGGCTTTATTTTATCGTTTATCAGATCGCTAGTAGTTTCTTCATTATATTCCCAATTACTTGCTTATTTCCAGTTTTCTTCGTTTTTCTTCTCTCATGTCTCTCCATGAGTATTGTTTGCGTTGGTATTTTCTTCACTGCCCTAATTATATTAAAAACCATTTAATTTTGTTCTGCTTGAAATCTGAATTAACCTCTTCGATTTGCCTCTCGTCGTAAGCTCTTTCATTTTCTCTAATTATCCTTTTTGTCATTCTTCTTATTTCTTCGAATCTCTGTTTACGATTTTCCGATTTATGTTCCAAAAATTCTATTCTTGCTTTCCTTCGTTTTTCGATCAGCTGTGTACATTCATCATCAAACCAGTCTTTGACTTTCCTCCTTTTTTCCGTTTTCTATTATTTCTTTTAATATTTTCCAATTTGTATTTATATCATTCGTTGTCTGTTTGTTACCTTTTTTTTCTATTCTTTCCACAAAGTTTTCTCTTATTTGGTCGTCTTCAGTTAATAAATTGGGGTTTATTATTTTGTTGTTTACTTTCATCGTCTTGGTACTGTAGTTATTTATTTATTTATTGTTACTCTAAGTAGTATGTGGTTGCTTCCTACATCAGCTCCTCTGTGGCTTTGTACATTAGTGATATTTTCAGCATGCTTTAACTCAATTAAAACGTAGTCTATTTGATTGGTATGCGTTCCTCTTGGATTAACCCACGTTCCCTTATGTATTTCTTTATGCTCTTGAAATGTGGCTTTAAATACGAGTTTCCTTATTTTAGTGAACTGTATTAACATTTCCCCATTACCATTAGTCTTGTTATGTTTACTGTGTTTGCCAATTACATCATCTCTTCTTTCCCGAGTTTTGCATTAAAATCGCCCTCTGATCTGAAAAATGTAGAAGTGACTCATCCACCGTGACAGGGCCGCGGCGGGAGGTGAGCGGGTCGGGACACAAATTCCATAAGCGTCCGTTCGGTGTGTCAATATTTCGTTTGATGGTATTTAAAAAAAAAACGTACAATTTAAAAATTATATAGGAAATCATAGTTGGCAACGAATATTTTTTAATTAAAAAAAAACATGCTCTGAGTCGCTCCTGTTTTTGACGCATCTATAAATGGTCGCCTCCGAAACTTTAGTGAAGAAGCTGCATAAAGTTACAGCGTCGCTTGTTGATACAGTGACATCTCATTGCAAACCATTGCAATTTCTTCCTCAGTTAATTTTTTTCTTCGGCGCTTAACATCCGGTTCCGCCATATCGTAAAATATCTACTTGGTATAAATTGTAAATAAATGTAAAGAAATAATACTTAGCAATTAATAGTATTCCACTTTGCGAAATTTTGTCTTCAAAAAGACTTTATATAAATTTGGAACTCACGAATTATAATTCCTGTTCTATACTACGCCTATGGATGCCGTCGAAGAAATGTGGAGTGCGACCTTTATGTTACGCGACGATGAATATAACTATCGGGTATTTTCGGGCGGCATAGAAAGTTAGCAATCGGTTTGACTCGGGGCTGCACAGTCTCCGCATGCACTTAATAATAGTAAGGATGCCCGTATCTGAAACGGCAAATCATTTTTGCATTTAAAATCTTGCTACCTGCCTCATAAGGACTGAGTACCGATACTACCAATGAATCACTTCTACAATTTTCAGACTCGGGTATAGTAATAATTTTATATCAAATTTTGGACATTTATCATATATTCGTCCTAGTTCTTCATAAAATTCTTCTTTTTTTTCATCGGAGCTATCTTCCGTTGGGGCGTGTACGTTTATGATGCTTATTTTCCTCTGTTCTCCCATTACTCCTGTATAACTGATTCTTTCAGTAATCCCTTTATCTTCAATTAGTTTCTCCACTATTGTTTTTTTTTACAAGGAAGCCCGTTCCTAATCTGTTCTTCCGTCCTCAATAATTAAAAAATATGAATCCTTCTACCGCTATTTGCGATTCGCTTTTTATATCAGTTTATTGAACTGCCTTTAATTCAATTGTGTACCTCAGCGCTTCGTTGGCCAAATTTTTAACTGCTCCTGCCGAATTTATTCCTTGTAAATTCCATGGTCCAAAATGTTGTTTTTGTTTCTTACTTTAACTCGTGTACCGTTTCCTTTACTTTGGTCAATGTCCGTTAGTCTGTTTTCGCTCACCCTTTTTGTTACTTTTTTTTATCTCGTTATCGATCTCAGTTGTTGGTCGAGTGCTCTCGTTCCTGGCGATCTTTCGCTCATTTTTCTCTTTTTGTCTTCTATTTTTCCTTCGTCTTCGCTTCCTCCATCTTTTGAAAATTGGGGTTCTTGTACCTTATCATTTATTACTAGCTTGTTATACTTTAGGTACGCTTTCTGTCCTTTTTTTTCTAGCTTCCTTTAATTGTGGTATTAGTGCTTTCCTTTCTTCTTGTACCGCTGTAGGGTAGTCTTCGTTAATCCATATTGTAGATCCCCTCAAAGCTCCCGATCTCCTTAGTATTTACATTTTCTTTTTTTGGTTGTTAATTTTACGATTATAGGTCTATCCCACTCATTTTTGTGTTTGCCCATTCTTCTAACTTCGTCGACATCACTTTCCAGGTTGATATTCACATTCAAAGCTTGAATTAACTTTATAACTTTCTGCTCTGTTTCGTTACTTTGTTCGCCTTCTCCATCCTCTATACCTTGAGTAATTAGATGTTTCCTTTTTATCTCTCTTTCCAATATACTTATTTTATCCTCCTGTTGTTCTTAAATTCTTATATTTTCTAGCTTTGTCTCCGTTATTTCTTTTATCGCGGATTCCATTTTTGCATCTAGTGCTTTCATATTAATATTTATCTCTTTGAACATGTCTTCTATTCTTCTCATGTCCCCCATTTTCCTTTTCTTTCTTTTGAGTTATACTTGACCGTTGTCTTCCTGGTACATTGGGTTGCCTCAGAGTACGCGGTACGCGATGGACTTGCTTCACAAATCGACTATTCGGAGTATATTGGGTTGCTTAAGAGTACGCGCTGGACCGCTTTTCAGATTAACTCTTCGGCGGAGTATATGGCCTTTCTGACGCATTCAGGGAGTATATACACCTACAGTCATTTTTAAAACAGCTGGGATTGGACCACCTAGGTAAAGCAATAATACACTATGTCAACCAAGGGGCTGGTAAGCTGGCACACAACCCCGTATTTCATAATAGATCAAAACACATTGTCATTAAGTACCATTTCATAAGGCAATCATTGAATGAATTCCCATTAAAATTGGAATACCTACGCATGGAGGACATGATAACAGACATGCTAACAAAGCCTACCCCAAGACCAAAGCTGGAATCATGTATGAGAGGAATGGGACTGCAATGTAGACCTTGATTAAGAGGGGGCGTTGAGAATGATAATAATCTCATCACCAGATATAAATACATAACAACCGATCATTCATGAAATACAATCCCCACGGATGGATAGGATACAAAAAGGTGACATTGCTACGACCTGTTACCAAGTAACAGAGAATAATATAAATAAATATACATGCGATACAGTTCTAATTTGTCAGTTCCTTGTTTATATAAGTTACAAATAACTAGTCTACTGTTACAATCTTGAAGAATCAATTTCATCCCATTTCCCTGGTTCGGATCCCTCATCACGCTGCACTAGATTCTACTCTGCAATATCGTTTTATTTTATAAATTGATTGTTATTAAAATATCAATTTATTGACGCTATTGGAACACTTTTTATCATATGTTTTTAATCAAGGAACTGGGACCTCCAATTTTTTTCATAAACTTAAAAAATAATTTCCAAGTTGATCTGTTAAGTCACCTATGATAGAGAGGGTACAGACGGGCAGATACACACATCGCCAGACAAACAGACACACCACACATACAGGGTGGGAGTCAATGTTTCAAGTAAAAGTTTCAGAATACCGAAAAGTGAATATACTAAAATTAGTATCAAATATACAGGTGTTTGATATACAAAAAAATCAATATAATATGATTTTCTTATGGAACCCCTGTATAATTTAGGATATTTTATTGCAGCACAATTTTGTTGAAATTGTTCTAAGGCTCTGTTTAAAAATTAAGAAAATAGGAATTGGTTATTAATAGTTATAGGTACTACTCGTGTAATAATGGCCAAAGTCTTAAATTGTGTCATTTCAATGACAAATTGCATTGGTGGGGCAGACTTGATAAATTTTAAATCATAGTAGTTCGTTTTTTTTTTTTTTTAATTGAATGATATATTTTATTTATTCCACTCTATTTGTCATAATATTTCCTTCATTTTTTATTATACAATGAGTTTCAAATTAGACTACCCAAATCGCCGTTTTTAGCCACCAGATGGCAGTTATTTAGGGACATTAAAATGAGTAAATCTGGCAACTAAGGCAAAATTTAGAACTAGGTATCTGAATTATCTACCTATTGTCATCATATCACTAAATTCATTTCGATTACAAATGTCTCAGTGACATTTGGAGTTTAAACATGGATACATAAATTAACCAATGTTTGTTTAATCAATTTAATCTTAGGATTCATATATTAATTATCATATTGTATTAGATTACAATGGAATTTTAATTGTGAGATGGTAATAACAATTCAAAGTAGGTTACACAAAATTATTGGAGTACAATTAAGTGCCGCAGAAGTGGATACAAGTTTACCAGACACCATCACTACTTATACTAGGAAGTTTAAACTTAGTTAACAAATTTGAAACGACTGGATAAATAACTCATCAGTAGAATGAAATCACAATAAATCAAACTGTGTCCCACGAACTGCGTTACAATTTTCTTCCCGACGTTCCACACTTTTAGAAATTTTTGTTCACAATTCCGCATTAAATGTCAAAAAAGCTTCACGAAAAAACTCACAAAATGTTTCGATATCATCATGAGGTTGTGAAAGTACCAAATCTCGTACACGTCCCCAGACTCCAAAATCTGGTGGGGCCAAGTCATATGAACGAGCAGGCCATTTCATATGTCCTCTCCTCCCAATCCATGAACCACGAAAATGATCATCTAAGAACTCCCTCACTGGTAACTAACTACTAACTTTGGTACCGTTTGAAGTTTAGGAGACTAATGGCCACTTGCACCACAGTAAACAAGTAAGGCTTAAACACAACTTAAAATGTGAGCAAGGCTTAAGTCAGAAATTCGCTTGCACCGCATTTTATGCACGTGTCAAGTAAGGCTTAATGTAAGTGGTCAAGAGCGGCCGCTTAAACCAATCTTAAAATTTACGACGCCGAACATAACCTTATAATTATTCCGTTAACTGTCACGACATATGTTCATTTGAGAAACACTTTTGCAATATCTCTTGAAAATGTAATTAATCGTGATGATGCATGTGAGCTAATGTGGCTCATTCGAAATCAGCTCGATTTCGATAAAAGGTGGACTTGGTGGTTCTACCCCATAGCCCTTCAAATACATCGTAAATACTGTGACAAATATTTAGCAAGCATTTTACCTCCCAATCTGAGCTATAGCAGCGGATTTATTTTACCTTTTTGGAATGAACTCCGTGCAGTGCAATAATCACAATATTCGTCTTAAGGCCTCGACTAACGAAACGAGCGGTGAGCGGCTGCGGCGATCAGCGAGCGACACAATCCGTTCTGTTTACGATTCCACCAGTGGTGGTGGACCAGATTTTAATGCAGCTTGCTGGAAAAACTTGACGCTTTGCACTTGCTGCTTACTGCTTCTCCTAGACAATTATATTCTCCGCCCGCCGCACACCGGTCACCGCTCAAATAGTGCCAGTGGCCTAATAACCTAACAATTTTGTATATACGCACTGACAGATCGACACTGAAAATCGCAATGTCACCAACATACCAAACGAATATTCTACCAGATTTCGCGACGTTGCCACACGAAGCAAGACTTGGGGCATGCTTAGTAAAGCAATCTGCGGTGCAAGTCCCTTCCCTTTAAGCATTAGTTTAAATATAAGCCCGGCTTTGTAATGTAAGGCTTTGCGAAAAAATGGTGCAATTGGCCATAAATCAATCTATTTAGGTGTTCATTTCCGCATGGTGAAGTGGTGCTCCATCCTATTGTTAAATTATATCCGGGTGACAATTTCCCAAAATTTCGGGTAAAATTTGATGCTGGATAAGATATAAATCAATTTCACCAGTAATATTTTCCCTGATAAAAAAGGTCTAATTATCCTTCTACTTCAAATTCCTACCCAAACATTAATTCCTGACGATTGAAAGTATTTTTCTACTGTAATATGAAAATTTTCGTCAGCATAATAGACACATTTGTGTCTATTAACACGACCATTACGGTAAAATTTTGCTTCATTTGTCCATAACATTCTATCCAAAATGTTACTATGATTTTCTTATGGAACCCCTGTATAATTTGGGATATTTTATTACAATTTTGTTGGATCATAACAATTTTTAATTTTAAACTTAATACAAGGTTGCAAATTTATTTAGATTTTTCTTAAAAAAATGTTGAAAACAACGGTCAACAAAAAAAAAATCGTTCTAAGGCTCTATTTAAAAATTAGAGAGGATCATCTCCAGTATGATCCTCTTCTGCCACCATATCCAAATCTTTGTTGCAAAATTCTAGTCTTCTATCCGGTCTTCATTTAGTGCATGTATTAATTTAGGCCGATAACATTTCTAACCGATTTCCTCAATCAGTCGGTTCACTGATGATATAGAAATTTCAAGTCGTCTTGAGAGTGGTTTTGCGAAGTTGTTGGCTCCTCAATTAATGCATTGTGCACTACCGCTGCATTGGCAATATTGCAAAAAGTTCTGCGTCGACGACATATTTCTTTCTTCTAATTAGTTATTTCTCCAATCGTTTCAAATTTGTTAAATAATTTACAAATTGCTTGTTTAAGTGGTGGTGGTGGTGGTATATGGTAAATTTGTTTTTGCCTCTTTCCCACTTTTGCTGTACTAATTGTACTATAATATTGTTTGTATAACCCATTTGGAATTGAAAGCAATTTCAAAATTGAAACGCGTTTCTGTAAAGTAATTCTTGCCTAATTTTTATTTTCTTCAAATTGTTTTAAACCAGTGACATTTGGATAACATTGCCACACTTTTGACTTTTAAATCATTTTAAATATACCCATTGCCAAACTCCCTTTCTTACTTTTTTTGTAGGAAATAACAACTGCCATCAGGTAGCTACTGCCATCAGGTAGAAATAACATCTGCCATCAGGTAACAACGGCGATTTGGGTGGTTTAATTTGAAACACGTTAAACAAGTTCTTTCTATACCTAAAAGTAATATTTTTTAAGATATTCAAAATAATCTGAATTAAGCATAATTCTAATGTGAATAAGTCGTGTTTAAATAGGTGCCCGTAGTTAAAACAAAAGATAGATGCTTATTAAATAATTAGTTGACATTTGAAATTGTAATATATGTTGCCTTTACATTATGAATTATTTGATATAATACACATATGCTGTCGGACCGTTTGAAGATAATTGTTTGTTAGCATCTAGAATGTATGCTCACTATTACCCAGCTACTGTAGCACAGCATTCTCGTAAAAATCAAAGCAATAACTAAAAAGTGATTCTATTCACTAACTAATTTTAGTATATGCACTTTTCGGTATGCTAAAACTTTTATTGCAATTTTTTTTTTGTATTTTCAAAATTAAACAAAACATCCTCCGATCCCGCACTGTTGACTCACCCTGTGCATGAACACAGGCAGGCATGTAAACAGGCAGACCGACACAATATGCACATAGACTGACAGATTAACAGATGATTCCATTTCGCAATCTACATTTTTTTCCTAAAAAGAAAAACCAATGTCCGAAAATGGACATTTCCACACAAATGTCGATTTCGAAAATTTTCGAGGACCAGACAAATAGGCACTCAGGTAGGCCGCCGTCATGTAAACAGACATACAGGCAGGCAGACCTACATAACATGCAGATAGACTGACAGATTTACAGACAGATACCATTTCGAAAACTACTTTTATTCCAAATAATAAAACTCGAAAACAGACATTTCCACAAAAATGTCGATTTCGAAAATTTTCATGATTTCAATACTTTCTTTTACTACGAAAATATAAGTCGAAATCTGCCTCATACTCGACAAATAATGTGTTTAAGTACTTACATCTGTCCTTGACTTAGGTCTGTACGATGGTCTTCTGCTGCGTTCTGACATTTTTGGTGGTGGTTCCATCTTCTTTACAGGTTGCTGAAATAGAAGAGCAGATAAATGTAAATTAACGAAGTTGAAGCAATATTCAAATACTTGTTTTTAATAATGTGTCAGTTTCTTGTAAGGTATTGTAAGGTATAATTTAAGGTAAAACGGTTAAAATATCATTTGCTTCCCCTTCGCTACGACTCAAACGGGAAGTCATGCAAGCACGGAAAATCCCATTTCTGGGCGTGTAATGAACGATACTTTTATTATATTTTATTTTTATTATTAATTATTATAATTTTATTTAGCGCACGGAAAAATTCGGAGGTCGGGAAAAGTTTTCCGTGCGCTGATCCGACATTTAGCGTACGGAAAAAATCGGAGATAGGAAAAAGTTTTCCGTGCGCTGTATAGAAAATGTCACCTTTCGTCAGTGTCAAAACTTATGGAAACAAGGTTTTTTCAGATAAGTATAATAAAAGTATATATTCCTACAGATTTAGGGTGTTTCCTTTCTCCCTGTATTAATTTACATGTCAGTTTTTTCCAAACAGTTGATTTTTTTTTTTTAATTCATGGAGGGTTATTCTTACTGTCATTAATAATACAATTATGTTAAAAATCATTTCAAAATACCCGAATTTCCACAAAAATGATAACTATGTATATTTAAATTCCATTTTTTAAATAGAAAATTAAAGGTTATTGTTTAAATATTCGTTTTTATTTTCAAAAGTGGAAAATTAAAGAGCAAGTATTAGTGTGGTCCTGAAAAAAAAATGGGGATGCCAGACTGGTTCGTATCAGAAAATAATGCATGATCGATTTTTAAATGTTTTTATTTGTAACCCCTCCCCCTATTTTAGTAACTATATTCGATAGTTTATTTCATTAAAAAATGTTAATTTAACTCCGTTTGAATTGTAAAAAAAATTCGGGACCATGCTTCAGAGTGAAATGGAGAATTGAATATACAGAGTGTATTCCCAATACACTCTGTATGGTGGGGCAAATCGGACGCTTAAGAAAAAAACTGTACAACTGCAATGGACAATGAATAAAAGCGTAATCTAATTGATTAAATACTTAAATAACAACAATATTTGCAATTATTCATTTTTCAATATATTCAAAAATAATTGAAAACGGTGTAATTACGGCAGTGGTGTTCATTGATGAAATTAAAATTCTTTGCCTTATGTATTTTGTATTTTCTAATTATTTTTAATTTTAAAGATTAATTTGTTTTATTAATATTTTTTAAAATTTAAATTATGAATTACATTCGTATTTTCAAAAACTTTTCTTCTAGGAATAGTATATGAAGGAGGATGGGCGAAATAGGCATTCTTTCTCGATTATTCTCAAGTAAAAAACCGCAAATAAAATACAAATAGTCAATAACATTAATTTAAAGTTTCTTCTGAAGGGCCGATTTTGCCCTACTGTTACCTAAATGTTGGATCCTATTTTTCAATAGAAAGAGTGGCGAATAAACTATAACTATTAATCGATCGCTTGGTTATTAGTTTTAAATAAAATTTGGAGAAAAAAAAAAGGTTAGAAAAATAATTAGAAACAAAATTCTTATTAAAATAGGTTTAAAATAGGTTAAAATATAAATTTGACAAAACAAATTTTGTATGAATTGGAACTGGTTAAGAAGACCTAAATTTTCGCAAAAATCTCAATTTTCGCATTATATAAAGAACCACCCTTCCTAGAACACATGATTATTTTTTAAATTTCTCAAAACCGTTTGGGTGGTACGAAGGGGGAACCAAAATGGCGTAGGTAGTGTCGACCCAATACCCACCCTTTAAGCAACGACTACCTCCATCTAAAAAAATTAAATGGCACCCCCCCTACTTGTGATACACGGAAAGCTCTTTGAAAAATGCTTTCTAGTTATTAATATAATATGATTTGGTCAACAAGTTTTGGAATTATGTGCAAAAAAAGTATAATAAACATATTATTATAAATAACATCTTAAAGTAAATGTTGGAAATGGTTTGCTTGTTTTCTAAACAAAAATATGGCATGGTTTTAAACTCCTCGCGAAGTGGTATAACACATTTCTCGTGTGAATATTATACAAAACGATGCATTTCATAACAGGTTACATAAGTGTAATTATGTGTGTTATCGAATAATGGTTATTTAAGCATTAAGAGAGGTAAGTGTCCGTTACCAGTCGAGGTCGAGTTTGCGCCCGAGCGACAGCGAGGGCTAGCAATAAAGACCGAGACTGGTCAAAACTTACCTCTCGAATTGCTTATAACTGTTTTTCCACTCCTGAAGTTGGTTTAATTGTTTGTGTTTGATTAATTTATTTTCGCAACATGAACAAAATGTCAGTACGGCTTTGGTTGCTAAGACTATTTTTCAAACAAAGTGTGAATGTCAGAAATTGCATTCGTTCAGTTGTAAAATGAATTCCAATGAAAATAAACAAGAAATGGCAATTGAAGAAGCTGCAGATGCTGCCTGTTCCTTTCTACTGCCGGAGAAGTCGAAGGAGTGTTATCAAAAGTGTTTTATAGAGTGGTGCCAGAGAAAGAACGCTATTGAAATTATTTTACTTACTTCCCTGAGGGAAGTCAGTGATTACTTACTTCCCGTTGCTCATAGTAACCAAAGCTTTATCGGTAAGTGGGACTTACTTCCACGAAATCAATGTTATAACAGTGTACTTACCATGCAGGGAGTGGAAAATAGTATATTATTTCACGTGGAGAAGTGAGACTTTTCATGGCGCGTCTGAGATTGCACGCCGAACGAAGTGAGGCACGTAATAGAAGGCAAGCAAACTGCAAAATACGAAAACTCGTAATTTTGATATATAATTTTTACAAATAAATTTAATATCAAAGAATGGTATGGTATGGTATGTATGGTAGTTTGGTAGTATGTATGGTAGTATGGTTGTTTGTTTCCTTGACAGAAACTATTGCAACATATGACAGTGACAGTGATAATTTTTGTTGAAGAACACTGTGGCGAACAACAAGTATGTATGTAGCTCCGATATTAAACCTAATTACTAGAGGTGTATCGAGCTAATAATTGCAAAAGTGAAAGTGAGAGTGTTACAAAGGATAGTGGAGAGAGTGGAGATATCAAAGGAGTAAAAGGCAATAATAGTAGAAATTGAGACGGCTGGTAAAGGTTATCTGTCCGAAGGGGTGACTTGCAGAAAACTTCTGGCGCCGCGTGTCTGGAGCAGCTGGTTTGTTTTTATGATTGTAAATGTGTATATTGGGTTGCATAGAGAACAACTCTAATAAGTAGGAGCACCTGACAGCCAATACTGACTGCAGGAATAGTAATAATACAATTAAATGAGTCAAAAGCGAGGAAGAGGTAACTGAAGGACAGAAAGGCTCTAAAGACGGTGAGGAAATTTTCAAAACTAGTAAGAAAGTTCTGAGGTCTCCGGAACAGAGGCAAATTGATAAAGAAAGAAAAGTTTCAACACCAATTCAGCCAGTACAATCTACATACATAGTGGGAAGGAAATCAGGTGAAATAGAGAAAATTTAAAACATGATGTAAGAGATGATGAATGAGATCAAACAGTAAAACAAAGGAATGGAAACTAACAATGAAATGTTAAAAGAGGAAATAAGGGAGATGAGAAATTATATAAGGGGTAGGGAAGAAGAATGGAAGGAAGAGAAAATGGAATTGAAGGGGAAAATATAACCCCTGGAACTTCGAATAGAAAGCTTAGAGAGAGAGAAGAGGAAAAAAACGTAGTAATTAAGGGTCTGAGGGTGGAAGACAGCAATATTCGTTGAACAGTAGAACAATTTATAAAGACAGAGCTAAACGTAGAAGTTAGAATTATAGAAGTATTTAAAATAAACAAAGGCAAGGATATGAAAATGATTATCGCTGAAGTGGGATCATGGGAAATGAAACAGAAGGTACTGAAGGCAAAGAATAAACTCAAAGGCAGTAAAATTTATCTGCACAATGATCTTACAAGGGACGAGAGACAGATACAACAGCAGATAAGAAGCATTGCGAGAGAGGAACACAGTAAAAGAAATAGCATCAAAATAGGGTACCAGAAGCTGATTATCAATGGGGAAGAATACACTTGGAAGAGGAATGAGAAGGGACTAACAGCTACGAGAGAAAACTAAAAAAACTAGCAAAGCTGGAAAGTGGGGCAAATAATATGAGTATGACACGAAAATGCGACATAACGGATGTGAGTAAAATGCAAAATGGAAAAAGGAAATTAATAGCAAAGAAGGGGAATACCTGGAACATAACAAAATTGAAGTTAAAAATAGGAACGTAGAATGTCAGAGGAACTAATGAACAAGGAGCATTAAAGAATTTGATAGAGGAAATAAAGCGAACAAAATTTGACATAGTAGCGTTATAGGAGACAAAACAGCTAGGTAATCAAATTTTTGAACTGGACAATCATATATGCTTCAACAGTGGAGGAAGAAACAGAATGAGAGAAACAGGGATCATAATACATAAGAAGTTAAAGATGCAAGGGATGGAGTACAAGCCGATTAGTGACAGGATGTGTTACTCAAGATTAAGAGGAAAATTCCAAAAAATATCACAATTGAATATACACGCACCAACTGAAGATACGGGAGGGGAAATAAAGGAGGACTTATATAGCCTTCTGGATAGGGAGTATGAAAAAATTAAGAAGTATGATATGAAAATAGTACGAGGAGATTTTAATGCAAAAATAGGGAAAGTATGTATAGACCGACAATTGGAAGGTTCAGTAAATATCAGGCTACCAATGAAAATGGCCAATCACGAATAGATTTTGCAAAGGAGAATCATATGGTAGTTAAAAGTACGTACTTCCAGAAAAAAGAGATTCACAAGGGAACATGGAAGAGTTGCAAACCAAATAGACCATGATTGAAGTAATGGAACAAAACTGTATAATAGATGTAAGAAGTTACAGGGGACCACACGCAGATTCAGACCACTTTTTGGTTGGCATAAAACTTAAACAGCAGATATCGACGACAAGGGACGAGGAACGAAGAACGAAAGGGAACCGAAAAGAAAGAAGATTACCAAATGAAGAGAGGGCGGAGTATAGTGCGAAGATGCGCACTATAAAGAGAAGAGGCGTATAATGCGAAGATAACTATGAATCTAAGTACAATGCGAGACAGTGTGAATATTGAAGAAAGGTGGAAATGTATAAAAAAAAAACGAGATGGATAGGGCACTAAAAAACGAAACGAGCATGAGTATGCAAAATGGGAAATGGTATGATAAGGAATGCGAAACAGAGGTGGATCAAAGGAAAATGCTAAGAGCTTAGGCAATTGAAATAGGATCCAATGAAGTAAAATGCAAGTACCAGAAACAAAGGAGAAAGTGTAAGAAACTGTTAAGAGAAAAGAAACTGAAACACAACGAAAAGCTAATAAGAAATATAGAGGAATGCTATCAAAATCATGAGGTGAGGAATTTATACATAGGATTAAAGAGAGAAAGGCGGGAGTATCAACCGAAGACAGTATTCTACAGAAAAATAAAATGGGGCAACTAGTAAGAGGAGAAAAGTAAGTAGGCTACTCAGTAGAAGAGGAGGAGGCACCCCCAAGCTTGAGGGAAGTGGAGGAGGTAGTGCAGAAAATCAGAAACAACAAGAGCGCCGGGAAGATCAGATAACACCGGAGATGGTGAAGTATGGCGGGGAAGGACTAATGGAAACACACCATCTGCTAATAAAAGATGTATGGGAAAAAGACGAGATGCCGGAGAGCTGGGGAGAGGCCATCTTGGTGCCAATACATAAGAAAGGCGACAAAAGTGAGTGCATGAATTATAGAGGAAATGCACTATTGAATGTAATGTATAAAGTTCTTGCCACTTGCATAAAAAGTATATTAGTAATGAAAGTAGAGGAGAAGTGGGGGACTATCAGTGCGGATTCCGAGCCAATAGATCAGTAGTAGACCAATTGCTTGCGTTAAGAGAGATCCAACTACAAAGCTACGAGCACAGTAAAGACACGTATGTACTATTCGTTGATTTTAAATAGGCATACGATAGAATAAAGAGAGACATTTGTACAAAGCCTTGTAAGAGCTGGGAGCAAAGAATAATAGTATATTATTCAACGAGCGTGTAATGATGGCTATTGCCCACGAAGATGAAATTGCAGCACGAGCCGCGCAGCGGCGAGTTCTGTAATCATCTGAGTGGGTAATAGCCATTGCGCGCGAGTCGAATACTATACTTTATCTACAACTATTTTAATAATGCACCTAAAATGTGAATTTAATTTTTATGGGCACTGTAAATAATAGTAACATTCTTGCAATTATGGAAATTAATGACTGGTGTTAAATTTCCAATGAAATCATAATTTTTCCGGCGTAAAAACCTTTCTTTTTTTGGCCATTGACCCTGAGCGTTAAAAATGACTGCAACTTAATATACATTTTCCAGATGGATATTGTGGTAAATATTCAGTGTGCTTCTGAGCGTAGAGAAAAAAGCCCGTAAATACGACGCCTCCGATGACCACCGTCAACCAGGAGGACGTTTCAGAAAACTAAGTCATTTTTTTCTTCGTCAGCCAAATCATGAAGTTATTATATGCCGCATCATATTTACCTTTCGATTTTTCCGACAACAACTTTTCAGTAGCATTTTTGCCAGCTCCAATATCTCTGGGGGCGTTGAAGAGATTTCACTTTCATCGGACATGTCTCAATGAAATTAACACGATGAAGAACTTCGAAACGCAAAACACAAGTGACATTGACAGTGACAGCGATTGTTTGTCATGGAATAATATTATTCAATTATGCTGTCATCATTACTCAATTTATGAAAGTAACACATGCCGTTATTTGTCAAAAATATACAAGTAATGTAAATGTTACTTAATAGTTGTAGGTATTTTGTTATTTTGTTCTTTTTCTATTGTAAATTTTATGTTTGTATTCCATAATAACAATTTCCAATAACAAAATACCTTTCCTGGACACCCTTATAATAAGAAAACCAGATAATAGTATAATCCTCGACTGGTATAAAAAACCCACAAACTCAGGTAGATATATAAATTACACACCCCAGGCACCACTCAATGTTAAAGTAAATGTAATTTTAGGGCTTAAAAACAGGATAAACAAAATTTGTCACCCATTTTTCATAACAAAAAACCTAAAATTATTGTCAAAAATAATGATCCAAAACAGTTTTCCAAAACGACTTGTAAATAAAATAATATACCACCAAAGAACCGATATAATTATCAATAAACATATTCTATCATCAATCAATCAACAAGAAATGATTTACAAGAAACTTCCTTATATCGAAAACCTTTCACCACGCCTAATTTCTACACTTAGTAATGATAACATTAAAATTGGACTCTATAACGTGAACACAATATATAATAAATTTTTCACAAAATTAAAAGATAAATGTAAACCAGAACTACAATCAAATATAGTATACAAAATTCCATGTAGTGATTGTAACCTAACGTATTATGGCCAATCCACCCAATGGTTGAAATCAAGATTAACACAACATAGAAGCGATTGTAAGCTCAACAAAAAATCGTGTGCTTTAGCAATACACTCCAATAATTTTGACCATAGACCTGATTTCAAAAACACTACTGTGATAGATTATTGCAACTCTAAAAAAGGGAGACTTTTCTGGAGATGTATCATATTAAAAAAGACATCAAAAATAGCATGAATTTTAAATCTGATACCGACGGTCTCAGTAATATTTATTCATTTTTAATAGAATTATCTAGGAATGACAAAATAACACAAAAATAAAGAAAAATTATTATCTAAACATATAATCTAGATATATGTTCTTAAAAACAAATTTAATTATAAAATAATTTTTTTTCTGTCATGAAAATATTAATGACACTCATCATATACAACACAAATTAATTGTAAGTTTTCATTTTAACTAATCTAATAATTACCCATATATTTATATACTGTTTTCTTTTGTTGCTAAAATAATTAATAAATGTTTTTAGTAACATCCCTGACGAAGGACACAAACATATGTCCGAAAGCTTGGAAGTGTAAAACAAATATTGTGTTTTTATTGACCCTGGCCGAATACCCGGTTCTCTACTATAATAGAGAACAAATTACAAAAACATATAATATATACGGCTGAGATAAAGAATTTAAAAAAAAAAAAAAAATATATATATATATATATATATATATATATATATATATATATAATATATATATATATATATATATATATATATATAAATTTGCACTCCAGGCCTAACAGGTCCATGGCTTTGTTGACAAGGTGTCTCCATTCCATCCTATTCTTCCGCTTCCGCTTCCTTCATCCATCTCGATTTTGGTCTTCCAGTTCTTTTTCTTCCACCTATCCTAGTCTCTAGTACCCTCCTTATCGTTCGGCTTATCCCCATCCTCTTCACATGTCCTAGCCATCTTAGCCTTTGCGCCTTCACTACTCCCACGATATCCGGCTCTTCATACAGTTCCATTAGTTCCCTGTTGGTTCTTCTTACCCATTCCCCCTGGACACATTTTCCACCATATAATTTCCGAAGAATCTTCCTTTCGCTTTGCCCATTGTCCATACTTCGCATCCATAGAGAACTACAGGTCTAATTACGCTTTTATATACCCGAATTTTTAGTTTCTGTGATATTATCTTCCCATTTAGAATTCTCGTAAGTGTTATTTGTTACTCCTGGTGTTCTTTGGTATTCCGATCCTAAGTAGGTCATCTGCTCTATCTATTCGAAATGATATTTCCTTCCTTTTTCCGTTGTTACTGTCAGATATCGTTGCTTGAACTGTTCGTCTGTCCATTCCATATACTTGGTCTTTTTCTCGTTTATCTCTAGTCCCACTAGCAGTGCTTCTCTTTCTAACTTTATTAGTGTGCTCTGCAGTTCTGTTCTGAATCTGGTCACTATTGCTAGGTCATCTGCAAAAGCCATACACTGGTGGAGGTTATGGTATATCAGTCCAGATCTTCTTAGCCAGCCTTTCCTAATTACGTATTCCAATGTGCAGTTCAATAGTGCCTGTGATTGGGGGTCACCTTGCCTTACTCCTTCCTGCACCATAAAACTTTCAGACAGCTTTCCTCCAATTCTTACTCGGCTAGTTGTCCTTCTTAGTGATACTTTGATTAGGTTTATTAATTTATTCTTTGCTCCCAGCTCTTACAAGGCTTTGTACAAATAGTCTCTCTTTATTCTATCGTATGCCTATTTAAAATCAACGAATAGTACATACGTATCTTTACTGTGCTCGTAGCTTTGTACTTGGATCTCTCTTAACGCAAACAATTGGTCTACTACTGATCTATTGGCTCGGAATCCGCACTGATAGTCCCCCACTTCTCCTCTACTTTCATTATTAATTTATTTTTTATGCAAGTGGCAAGAACTTTATACATTACATTCAATAGTGCATTTCCTCTATAATTCATGCACTCACTTTTGTCGCCTTTCTTATGTATTGGCACCAAGATGGCCTTTCCCCAGCTCTCCGGCATCTCGTCTTTTTCCCATACATCTTTTATTAGCAGATGGTGTGTTTCCATTAGTCCTTCCCCGCCATACTTCACCATCTCCGGTGTTATCTGATCTTCCCGGCGCTCTTGTTTTTTCTGATTTTCTGCACTACCTCCTCCACTTCCCTCAAGCTTGGGGGTGCCTCCTCCTCTTCTACTGAGTAGCCTACCCTTACTCGGTCACTGCCCCTACTTCTGTTTATTTCCTGGTTTCCATTTAACAACTCACTAAAGTAATCCTTCCACAGCTCCAATACTTACTTTTCTCATCTTACCAGTTGCCCCATTTTATTTTTCTGTAGAATACTGTCTTCGGTTGATACTCCCGCCTTTCTCTCTTTAATCCTATGTATAAATTCCTCACCTCATGATTTTGATAGCATTCCTCTATATTTCTTATTAGCTTTTCGTTGTGTTTCAGTTTCTTTTCTCTTAACAGTTTCTTACACTTTCTCCTTTGTTTCTGGTACTTGCATTTTACTTCATTGGATCCTATTTCAATTGCCTAAGCTCTTAGCATTTTCCTTTAATCCACCTCTGTTTCGCATTCCTTATCATACCATTTCCCATTTTGCATACTCATGCTCGTTTCGTTTTTTAGTGCCCTATCCATCTCGTTTTTTTTATACTTGTACTTAGATTCATAGTTATCTTCGCATTATACGCCTCTTCTCTTTATAGTGCGCATCTTCGCACTATACTCCGCCCTCTCTTCATTTGGTAATCTTCTTTCTTTTCGGTTCCCTTTCGTTCTTCGTTCCTCGTTCCTTGTCGTCGATATCTGCTGTTTAAGTTTTATGCCAACCAAAAAGTGGTCTGAATCTGCGTGTGGTCCCCTGTAACTTCTTACATCTATTATACAGTTTTGTTCCATTACTTCAATCATGGTCTATTTGGTTTGCAACTCTTCCATGTTCCCTTGTGAATCTCTTTTTTCTGGAAGTACGTACTTTTAACTACCATATGTTTCTCCTTTGCAAAATCTATACGTGATTGGCCATTTTCATTGGTAGCCTGATATTTACTGAACCTTCCAATTGTCGGTCTATACATACTTTCCCTATTTTTGCATTAAAATCTCCTCGTACTATTTTCATATCATACTTCTTATTTTTTTCATACTCCCTATCCAGAAGGCTATATATGTCCTCCTTTATTTCCCCTCCCGTATCTTCAGTTGGTGCGTGTATATTAAATTGTGATATTTTTTGGAATTTTCCTCTTAATCTTGAGTAACACATCCTGTCACTAATCGGCTTGTACTCCATCACTTGCATCTTTAACTTCTTATGTATTATGATCCCTGTTTCTCTCATTCTGTTTCTTCCTCCACTGTTGAAGCATATATGATTGTCCAGTTCAAAAATTTGATTACCTAGCTGTTTTGTGTCCTATAACGCTACTATGTCAAATTTTGCTCGCTTTATTTCTTCTATCAAATTCTTTAATGCTCCTTGTTCATTAGTTCCTCTGGCATTCTACGTTCCTATTTTTAACTTCAATTTTGTTATGTTCCAGGTATTCCCCTTCTTTGCTATTAATTTCCTTTTTCCATTTTGCATTTTACTCACATCCGTTATGTCGCATTTTCGTGTCATACTCATATTATTTGCCCCACTTTCCAGCTTTGCTAGTTTTTTTAGTTTTCTCTCGTAGCTGTTAGTCCCTTCTCATTCCTCTTCCAAGTGTATTCTTCCCCATTGATAATCAGCTTCTGGTACCCTATTTTGATGCTATTTCCTTTACTGTGTTCCTCTCTCGCAATGCTTCTTATCTGCTGTTGTATCTGTCTCTCGTCCCTTGTAAGATCATTGTGCAGATAAATTTTACTGTCTTTGAGTTTATTCTTTGCCTTCAGTACCTTCTGTTTCATTTCCCATGATCCCACTTCAGCGATAATCATTTTCATTTCCTTGCCTTTGTTTATTTTAAAAACTTCTATAATTCTAACTTCTACGTTTAGCTCTTTCTTTATAAATTGTTCTACTGTTCAACGAATATTGGTGTCTTCCACCCTCAGACCTTTAATTACTACGTTTTTTTCCTCTTCTCTCTCTCTAAACTTTCTATTCGAAGTTCCAGGGTTTATATTTTCCCCTTCAATTCCATTTTCTCTTCCTTCCATTCTTCTTCCCTACTCCTTATATCATTTCTCATCTCCCTTATCTCCTCTTTTAACATTTCATTGTTAGTTTCCATTCCTTTGTTTTACTGTTTCATCTCATTCATCATCTCTTTCATAATGTTTTAAATTTTCTCTATTTCACCTTATTTGCTTCCCACTATGTATGTAGATTGTACTGGCTGAATTGGTGTTGAAACTTTTCTTTCTTTATCAATTTGCCTCTGTTCCGGAGACCTCAGAACTTTCTTACTATTTTTGAAAATTTCCTCACCGTCTTTAGAGCCTTTCTGTCCTTCAGTTACCTCTTCCTCGCTTTTGACTCATTTAATTGTATCATTACTATTCCTGTTGTGTACGTCAGTGGCATACTGGTGGCGCAACCTAGTGGCAACAGTATGAGCAGACGCATAAGAAAGGAACATTGTAATTGTCATTGTAAGATATTAATATTGTATATTTATACATAATAAACAAATACAAAACATGGCGCTGCGAGAAGAGGAATAACGAACTGAAGAGTCAACATCAGAATCGAACGATCCCAACCTTGGGGAGGCCGAGACGGGACCGTTGGGAACTGTGAGGTTAGGATCCCCTTGAAGCCCGACCACGAGAAAGTAACGACGCAAGTATGGAAAAAAGTTTTAATTCCATGGCCCGAGTGCCAAATAAGCTGTCGTTTGATGGAAACGCGAATGAAAATTATAAAAGATTCATGAGACAATTCAACGTCTACATGATGGCGACTGGTTATGATAAAAAGCCAGATGAGTGCAAAGTAGCTATTTTATTAAATGTAATGGGTGAAGATGCTATTGAATTGATAGACAACTCAACGTTGACGACAGCTCAACGGGAAAAGTATGAGGATGTGGAGAAATATCTTGAAGACTACGTTAATCCGAAGAAAATTGTTACATACGAAAGGTTTATACTCAACAATCGAACACAACAGGAAGGAGAAGGTTTTGACGCATACCTGCAAGCCGTCAAGTCATTAGTTAAAACATGTGAGTATGGTGAGCAGCAGGATGATATTCTACGGGACCGAATTGTTACTGGAGTTTTGGATAAGGAGTTACAAGAAAAGCTATTGTACATTGATGATCTCAAACTAACAAAATGTGTTGAAATGTGCAGAACCTATGAAGTCACCAAGAGCCAAATCAAAGCAATACAACAACAAGAAGTACATGCCATCCAGCAGAAGAGCCAACAACCGTCAACGTTGAAGCATCGCGACCAGGGCCAGGGTAAGCCAGCATATAACAAAACAGTTTCCAGTTTTAACTGCACCAGGTGCCACAAGGTTCATGGCCCTCGGCAATGCCCAGCATATAGGAAACAGTGTGGCACGTGTGGGTTGCTGAACCACTTCTAAGTCGCCTGCAAAATAGGAAGGAGGGTGCATGCGGTAGAAGAAGAGCAAGAAGAAATCGGAATAGATGAAGTGCGCCTACACACACATATCTCTAGTATTAAGTTAAATGTTAGAAACGTAGATAACATAAGTAGTTGGACCCAACAAATAATCATAAATGATCAAAGAATTCACTTTAAATTAGACACAGGAGCGGAAATAAGTGTCATGCCGCTAAGTGTTGTAAGAAGTTTAAATAGGGAGAGTGAAATCAGTAAGTCAAGAGTAACATTGGAAGTTTATGGAGAGTCCAAAATCATACCTGAGGGTATTATCACTCTGAATTGCCAAGTGAACGGCAAAATGTTTAAAAACATTCAATTTGTTGTTATTAGAGAAGGCTCGGTAGCCCTACTAGGAATAAATGAATGTATCAAATTAGGGCTTGTACAAAGAACAAATGTAAATGAATTAATCAGACAGGATAAGACTGAAAAGTTTATCCGAAAAAATAATGAAGTATTCTCGGGTATTGGCAGATTCGAAGATAAGTGTCAAATATATATCGAAAAAGGAGCAGTTCCTGTAGCTAGGTCCCCCAGACGAGTGCCCTTAAGTTTAAGGTCAAAAGTAAAAGAAAAGTTAAATCAACTAGAAAAACACAAGATCATAGAACAAGCAAATCACAGGATAGAATGGGCTAGCAATTTAGTGGCCATCGAAAAGCCGGATGGGTCCTTAAGATTATGCTTGGATCCAACCGATTTAAACAAGTCATTAAGGTTGAACACTGCCTAATACCAAAGGTGGAAGAAATTTACACTGATCTACAAGGTAAGGCTTGGTTCTCTGTATTAGATCTGAAAGATGGATTCTATCAAGTGGAACTGAATGAGGAATCAAGCAAGCTGTGCACTTTCTCAACACCTTTCGGGCATTACAAATTCCTAAGAATGCCCTTCGGCATTAAGAATGCACCAGAATTGTTTCAAAAACTAAACACAAAAATATTCGGCGGCATAGATGGTGTAAATATATACTTTGACGACATTTTAATCTGGGCTAAAACAGAAAAAGATCACGATGAAATTATGGGAAAGGTGCTGGAAAAGGCAAAAGAATGTAATGTCAAGTTCAATCCGAAAAAACTACAATATAGGTGTGAACGAGTAAATTATTTAGGGTTTGAATTCTCAAGAAATGGAATGGAAATTAATAAAGAAAGAATTGGACCTATTCTAAGTCTAAAAGCCCCACAAAATAAAAACGATATTCAAAAATTATTAGGAATGATAAACTACTTTAGAAGTTTTATACCAAATTTAGCGAAAGTAACTGGTGGCGCAACCTAGTGGCAACAGTATGAGCAGACGCATAAGAAAGGAACATTGTAATTGTCATTGTAAGATATTAATATTGTATATTTATGCATAATAAACAAATACAAAACAACTCCTACAGTCAGTATTGGCTGTCAGGTGCTCCTACTTATTAGAGTTGTTCTCTATGCAACCCAATATACACATTTACAATCATAAAAACAAACCAGCTGCTCCCGACACGCGGCGCCAGAAGTTTTCTGCAAGTCACCCCTTCGGACAGATAACCTTTACCAGCCGTCTCAATTTCTACTATTATTGCCTTTTACTCCTTTGATATCTCCACTCTCTCCACTATCCTTTGTAACACTCTCACTTTCACTTTTGCAATTATTAGCTCGATACACCTCTAGTAATTAGGTTTAATATCGGAGCTACATACATACTTGTTGTTCGCCACAGTGTTCTTCAACAAAAATTATCACTGTCACTGTCATATGTTGCAATAGTTTCTGTCAAGGAAACAAACAACCATACGATGCATTATTTGATATTAAATTTATTTGTAAAAATTATATATCAAAATTACGAGTTTTCGTATTTTGCAGTTTGCTTGCCTTCTATTACGTGCCTCACTTCGTTCGGCGCGCAATCTCAGGCGCGCCATGAAAAGTCTCACTGCTCCACGTGAAATAATATACTATTATCTACAACTATTAAGTAACATTTACATTACTTGTATATTTTTGACAAATAACGGCATGTGTTACTTTCATAAATTGAGTAATGATGTCAGCATAATTGAATAATATTATTCCATGACAAACAATCGCTGTCACTGTCAATGCCATTTGTATTTTGCGTTTCGAAGTTCTTTCATCGTGTTAATTTCGTGGAGATGTCCGATGAAAGTGAAATCTCTTTATCGTCCCCAGAGATATTGGAGCTGGCGAAAAATGCTACTGAAAAGTTGTTGCCGGAAACATCAAAAGGTAAATATGATGCGGCATGGCATATAAGAACGTCATGATTTGGCAAACGAAGAAAAAACTTCTTCATATTTGGCAATTCAATCACCGAATTGGCAAAAACGTATAAGTCGTCGTCTTTCTGGGCTTTACTCTATACTAAGAAGCACACTGAATATTTACCGCAATATTCATCCGGAGAATTATATTAAGTTGCAATCGTTTTTACGCCGGATAAAATTATTATATCGTTGGAAATTCAACACCATTCATTATTAAAATACAGGGTGTTTGTAAATGATTGTAGAAAAGGCGGCAAAATTTAAATGAAATTTAGGATTTTAATTGCCGTTAAGTTTTTCCATGTCGGTGCTTAGTGTATTTCACCGCAATTTGTCAAAGTTTAATGTCATTTTCGCCAGTAGCGTGCAATCATTGTAAAGTTAATCTAGGTAAGTTATTTCAAGTTAGTTATTTATGAAGGGGAACGGGTCACAGGGTTTTTTCGTCCAGTGTGGGTCAGTTAAGTTGTTATGTACTGATAATTTTCTCTTTTGTATCTATTTAATTGTCGTTGTTCCGTGGATATTTCATCAGGTATATCATAACAACTTAACTGACCCACACTGGACGAAAAAAACCCCGTTGACCCGTTTCCCTT
Organism: Othius punctulatus; assembly: GCA_951805005.1. Taxonomy (NCBI): domain Eukaryota; kingdom Metazoa; phylum Arthropoda; class Insecta; order Coleoptera; family Staphylinidae; genus Othius; species Othius punctulatus. Next base: position 58,660,329 of record OX638143.1, read on the forward strand.
CTTGGATACAAAGTAACGTCCGTTGCTTCTTGATTCAATTAGTTTAGGAGTATGCAGAGTAAAGTTGTAATTAAGTTTTAATTAGAGATTTGCTGGTTTCAGGATAAGCAAAAAATCTTATTCCTTTGCAGTTTTGTAGTAAAATAAAAGAAAAAAAAGTTTTTCCTCATGTAAACTCAATCCGGGGACATACTGTATATTAACAAACCTCTAAATGAAAATTCTGATTATTAAGATCACAAATGGGTTATGGACAAGCAAACATTCCATTGATTTGAAACATCCCAAATTACTGTTTTTATTAACAATTCTCATAAATTAATGTTCTTATTATTAAGATCACAAATGGGTTGCTTGTCCAGACAATAAATTATATTTCTCAACGATGTAATTAAGGAGACGACTGCTTGGTATCCAACTGTGAAAGAACTTGTGTATATAGGTGTGTGATCCTGGAAAGCCGTGCGTTCCCTTTAATGGGATGAGAGGGGTACTAGGGTGCATTTCCTGGCGGTAGGGTGAACTAGTGCCTGGCAGAGCCGCTCGCGTGATTGCCGTTATCCTTATCCTGGGGAACACTCCACTTTCTCGCAAGGATAAGAAACGGGGGCTCGTCATCGCGCAGTTCACGATACACGTCAACGTGCAGACATTACTAATATTGTATTATATTTCCTTCATTCTTAACATCCCGCGTATTAGCATATTACAACGAATTGGAGTATTTATAAATCATAACTTACGTTTACTAGGCAACGGGAGCGATGTTATTATTTATGGGAGACCTTCTCCCATAAGTAGTAAAATCGTACGAGTTATTTGCGTAACAAGTAAAAGTGTACACGCTCAGGAAATACACTATTCGTACTTGATATATACGTTTTCTCTGCGAGCATTTACTTAAATCTAATGCAAATGATAATTTTACACTACATTTAATGCCGCTCGAATCATCACATCGTCTGTTTAATAAATGTATCCATAAAATCAAAAATTATCTGTTTTTAGTAAATAAACATCACAAAATATAAAACCAAATTTGATGGAAACATTTTAATCAAAATTGAGTTCTGAAGAACCCAAATTCAAATAGTGAAGAAAGTGACGCTAAAATGTTTTGACTACTCAACTGTGCACCAGCGATTTTGTTTGTGATTTACTGAAAGGGTAAATAAATGTTCTGTTCGACCACTTCGTATTGATTTGTTTGCAAAAATGCCGAGTTTAACAGCCAAACATCTTAAAATACGTCAATCTAACATACCTCATTAATGAACCCACTCGTATATTCAAGCATTCGCAATTTTGCATTGACAACGTCATTACGAATGAGATGTTAAATTTATCTGCACATGTGTAACAAACCACAATGTCAGACCATACCGGACAACTGTTAAACTATAAAATAGCTACCAATCAGGAAAACAATAAACCCCAATACTTCTCTTGAAATTACTCACACAGGAATTTTAGTGCTTTTACTGAGGAGATTAGAAAGGAGTCGTTTCATGATGTAAATATTTATAAATATATGCCCAGAATCAAAATACGACACATTTATTGGTCTATTTTTAAAACTTTCTATACTACTTTTCCACTTATAACTCGGGTCCAAAGGCGCAAAAGAAAAAAAATCCAATCTGATAAAATAGAATCAATCAAAAATAATTTATTAATCTATAAAACCATATCAAACTCTGTACCTGAGTTCATGCCGTTGTATAAAAATTAGCACAGATTGTACAATAAATTACTAATCGAACAAAAAAATCGGCAAATTGAATTAAACCTCCAAACCGCCTCTAATAAATCAAAAGCCTCCTGGAATGTCATCAGGGACATAGTTGCAAGTAATATCAAAATACAAAAAAATCCGAACACGAATTATATGAACACTCTAGTTAACCATTTCAATAAGTTCTTTAACGAAATTGCAAACAATGTAAGCCGTGCAAGTGCGGTACCGCCTTCTATTAATGTTCCATATAACAATCACTCTATATTTCTGATACCTACAAACGAAGTTGAAGTAACTACTACTACCTTGAGTATCGCCACTAACTCAGGGACGGGAATTGACGATGTACCGATGCACCTAATCAAGAAATGCATCCGCCACATAGCATTGCGCCTTAGCGACATTATCAATGCGATTTTTACAACTGGGATATTCCCAACTAAATTAAAATAATCAATTCTCATTCCACTTTACAAGAGGGGCGATCAGGATAATCTAGGTTATTACAGAGCCATAAGTCTTTTGAATTCTATTTCTTTTTTTTTCGAGCGATAGGGTTGTATTGCCTGTGCTAATTAGATCTTGGAAACTGTTACTTTCAATGAGTAAATTAGTATCGTCCGCGTAGTTCACAAATTACAATGAGTTGGTAGAGAGGCTGATATATCATTGATGTATGTTACAAATAGTAGAGGTCCCAGGATACTGCCTTGTGGAATGCCTATAGTTGCTTTTAGTGGACCAGATAGTAAAGTTGATGTGTTGTTAAGATCCTTTAATCTAGTATAATGCGTACGATTATCTAGGTATGATTGTATCAGTTGGTATGCTATTTCTCTAATTCCATATGAATGTAGTTTATTTAGCAGTATAGAATGGTCTACAGTGTCGAATGCTTTCGACAAGTCCAAGAAGATTCCACACTGCAGTTTATGACTTTCCATGTTTGTGAACACACCACTAATATAATCAAAGAGTGCCGTTTCAGTAGATCTCCCCTTTAAAAACCCGTGTTGTGTTGCCGATAGTGAATTATGTTTAATGAAGAAGTCATATAACCTTGAGTAAATTAGTCGTTCGAAAAATTTTGAAATAGAATTCAAAAGACTTATGGGTCTGTAATAACCTAGATTATTCTGATCGCCCCTCTTGTAAAGTGGAATGAGAATTGATTGTTTTAATTTAGTTGGAACAAAATCTTCTAACGACGCCTCGTGGAAGGATTCATAATCGATTCTGGCAAGATTTGTTGGAGGAATTGACTACGGCAAATAAGGTTGGACATATTAATATAAGTTCAAATAATATATATATATATATATATATATATATATATATATATATATATATAATCGATCTTTATTGGGCTATCGACCCCATATGCCGCATATGCCCATATCGACCCGCACATCAAGAGATGTGGTGAAAAGGAGGACGTGGCTCTTTGTAGTGACTTCATATTTCCTGCGAGCGAAGATTGGTCATTGGTACTCTCAATATGTATCAAAGACATTTTAAGGTGCAAGCCCGAGCGTAGGCGACTATAACATCAATTCATGAATTCATCATACGAATTCATGTGCATTGCGTTAAGTACGTGATAAAGTAAATATTTCTATTATTGTGCAGCTCATGAGATATCGTCACGTATGTGTAATCAATTTATCTCTTATCAAACATTAAAATAACGTTTATTGATAATCATAAATGTTGCAATTAGATATAATGTCCAGACAAGATGATTCAAATACATACGTGGAAAGCTGGAAACAGAATGATATATTTACTATTAAATAACGATACGCATCTTTTGCACTTAAAGCCTTAGTAATTAGTTATAACCAGATTTTTTCCAGTAATCTTAGTCTTATTACATTTATTTATGGGTATTAAAAGGACTTGAAACATGTTCGTTAATAATTTTGTTATGCACGATGATTTTTTAGCTGACAAACAAGCTTTGAGAGATGAAAACTCATGTAATTTTAAGAAAAAAAAGTTTATATAAGCATATTATATTATATTACATTGATTAGTTTCGGAATTTGAAGACTTCAAAGTTTTACATTTTGTCAATGGTTACTAGAGCAACATCAATAAGATAACGACTTTATCTTAAAATTTCTATGGTCGGATAAATCATATTTCACAAGAGACGGTGTAATTAATTTTCACAATGAATATATATATATATATGACACTTACAAGATCCGTATGCAACAACATGGAATGTTAAAAAAAATCTACGTTTACTGCATCTGTACTGCATCTACGTTTGAATTAATATATTCACACAGTTCTTCGAAAATATACTGTTAGGTATACTTGAAGATATACCATATAATTTCATTCAAAAATTCGAGTAAAAAACTCTTTGGTGCATCGTTGTGAAGCATGTATTCAAGCGGGAGGGGGACAATTTGAGCAATGGTAATTATTCAGGTAGTTTTATTAATTTATATATATTTAATACGTTATAGCAAAAACTTTGAAGTTCTCTGATTTCTAAACTAGTTTATATTGGATGAACAAAACAAAACTTTGAAGTCTTCTAATTCGTAAACCAATCAAAATAAAACATATGTTTTATACGATAAACTTTTTTTCTTAAAATTACATGAGTTTTCATCACTCAAAATTTGTTGATGTAATATTCTCCTGTATGGGGTGTCCTGAATAGAGTAGGATTGCATGGTATCTTTCTTATTCTTAAAGCTAGAGATCTGATTGAATGGACAATATTGTGCAGTTTTATAGGCTGGTTTAGATTATGTTGAATTTTTTTTCAAAAGACCGAGCAGCTTTTTTTTCTAAAAAAAACTAAACATCGCGATTTTCTAAAAACTACAATGTATCCAGAAGTAATATGACAAGAGCGTCAAAAATAATCGAATATAGCTGACGTATGCAAAATGTGTTGTGAGAAATACGCCGAGTCCGTAGGACAAGGCATATTTTAAGAAACACATTGAGCAGTAGTCGTTATATTCAGATTATTTTTGATACTCGAGTTATATACGGAAGATTATATACCGAATAATAAATGTAAATGCAAGAAATATTTTGTCAATTTGACTTTCATTTGAATCATGAACCCTCATGATTCACGGCAACTTGATTGTAATTAACACCTAAATTAAATTAAATTCATAATTATGACTTATAAGAACTTTTTTTTTATGGTATGTAATATTAAAAGTACAATTATTATAAATTACTGAGCCACTGGAATTATTATTATTATTATTAGATGAATCAAGAAAAACTGACGAACTGTTGGTAGAAGAATTTGCATTTTCCGATTCCATTGATTCACTTCTAAATTTGATATAAGATTTTTGTGAAGAAATTGATAAATTATCTTTTTCTTCAAACGTCATAAAAGTGACACCTTTAGTGACTCGATTCACAATCTTAAAGTTTTACTTCGTCTCCTAGTCAGTAAAAGTTTCACTTTTACTGACTAGGCAGTAAAAGTAAATTTGACAACATGATTGGATAATTTGTAATAAGAACGCCCTACGAGGGCGGGTTTAATATTGCACATTAGAGATGGGCGAAATCGTTACTTTTGGATACTTGTAACGAATCGTTACTTTCAGTACGAATACTCGTTACTCAGTATTCGTTACTCGGTACTTGGTAAGAACCGATCGCGTATCGGATCTAGTTAGTAAGTAACGATGTGCGGTATTGTACCGACTACCGAGTTGCGCAGTGTGCGGGTTTGGGAGCGTGCGAATCGTTCCTTTCGGTACAAATACTCGTTACTCAGTGTTCGTTACTCGTTACATGGTAAGAACCGATCGCGTATCGGATCCAGTTAGTAACGATGTGCGGTATTGTACCGACTACCGAGCGGCGCAATGTGCGGGTCTGCGAGCGGATCTACGAGGATTCTTTGCAATCAACGAATAAGCGATAAAATTAAAATATTTATTTAAATATGATCATTTATTATAACTTACACTATTATTTACTATTAGAACTACATTCGCACTACAAATTTTTGTATTGCATATATATGAGAAACCAACATTTATTTTCGCTATTAATTGCACTAAAATGCAACCATAAACTACTTCGTTTTCTAGATGACATTATAAAAAGTCACGAAACCACAGCAACATAAATGTAATGTAAACAAAACTTATAAAATTGCCCGGTAAGCAATACTCGGTTCGGCTGTTCTCTATAGTAACGAGTAATGAGTATTATCGTTGGTTCGGATTTTCGCACTGTGCGGGACTGTGCGGCTGGGCCGGTACTCGCGACCAATCGAATAGTAACGAGTAACGAGTATTTATATATTCTGGTACTCGTTACTTCGAATACTTGAATGTAACGAATACTTATGTAACGAATAGTTACTATTCGCCCATCACTATTGCACATACATATGGTGCGCATACATGATGAACAAAACAAAAAATTCAAACAAAACACAAATTTATTTATTGTTAAAATGTAAATTAAAGGTACAATTTGATATTTTAGCCCCTTGAAAACTGATTGCGCTGGCAGCAACAGCAGCACTTACAGCACCGCTGTCGCCAACCATTTTGCTGCTACCACAGATATTTTCTACTTTTGATGTCTTACTATCTGGTATTTTTACGTGTAGCAAAGATCCCAAGTCTTGAATATCTGTCGTGTTCATTTTTACGAGTTCATCGCAACGGCATGCCCCTGATATGCCAAATATCAAAATAATCTGAAAATACGATTTAGGGTTTAATTTTGTATTTGTTTATTATTCTAAGAACTCACCTTTGTCGCCAAGTATTTCTCGTTAGGAGCATCGGATAAGAACTTGTCGAACTGTTCCTTTGTCAGCACTCTTGCCTTTTTGGGTGTATAACCCTCATTTTATTTTTTTAAATATGCACGTAGTTTTAAATATTTGGTAATATCTACACCATTTCTAATATTTAATAACGATTTTACCATGGAATACTGAGACAACATAGTGGAACTTTTTACTTTCTTCTTAGCCATTTCCGAAAAATATGCGAGTAAAACATTTTCACTATAATTGCTTACATTTTTGTCGGCGCACCACTTAATAAATTTTTTGTAGGCCACTTCATAGATGGTACTGGACTTAGTGGGCAATAATTTCTCTGTTGCAGCCCTTGCCGATTCTAAAATATCTGGCGGTGTACATTGAAACATGTCTTCGTCCATTTTATACACTTTAATGTCAAATAATGAATTAAACAAAACCATAGCAACGCTCTGCATAGCATGCTTCTTTGGGAATTAAAACTATACGTATTCGGACAATTAAAAATATTAATTCCATTATCTTTTTAACTATTTTCGACGTTTGAAGAAAAAATTACATGTTTTATTCGGAGTAGAAGTAACTTTTTGTGGCTCGTCTGTAGTTGCCTGCCTCGCTCCGCTCGGCAGCCAATACCTACAGACTCGCCACAAAAAGTGTCACTTCTACTCCTAATAAAACAATATACTATTTACAACAAATTTAATATTTTACGGACCATTTAAATGATGATGAAATTTTATTATGATTGCATACTTTAAGTGATATAATAAACCATGCATTTTTGACGATAAAATAATCATAATTACATTATTTTGTAAATTAAGCAATTCCCTCATTGAAAATTGATGCAATAATTTCCAGATCAATTAAATACTACAGATAAATTGATGCATTTTCTGTCATAATTGCCTATGTCGTAATTGGCATTATGAAATATGCAGGTGGATTAATTCAGTGAAAATTATGGAAAATATTAGATATGAACTCATTTGGAATGTGTGTGGATCCATCCTGAGTTATGAGGTAATGGAATTATGTTTATGCACTCTCAGGTCTACACCTAAATAAAATAATAAAAACGATCAATGTAAAAACGGTAATAAAAACAATGTGTTTTTATGTAGTTTCGGCTTGAGAGCCGTCAAAAGTCAATTCAAAGTCACTCCAACATACAATTCAGATAAATTTAAAATTTAGAAAAAAATGAATAAAACGAAATATATAAATCAACTCTAAAGATGGCCATAATCAGCCGAAACTAGTTAGGCAAATAAAGAAATAAATAAAAACCTAAAATACTAACAGACCTAATTATTTTACCAGTAAGTACAACACAAGAAATATAATATAATATTTAATAAACTTTGAAAGAAATCGAACTAAAAATATAAAAGATAAAGATGAAGTAACATGGACGATATCAAAAATAAGCAAAGTACTCCACCAGAGCTGCAAGAATTGGCACATAATGCAATTTCATAAATAATTACCGAAAATTCAATAAATATATACGAAGAGACAGAGATATTAAATTTATTTCATGGACAATGAAGAATAAAGCAGAAAGATACAATGAATGTGTTCTTAGCCTATTATGTCTACCTAAGTGAGGCAGAAAATAAAAAGATTCCACGCTATGAACTACTCCATGCTTAAAGCTGAGATGAATTTGAAACGCGAAATTAAATTAAATGAGTAGGTATACAAAACTTACAGCTTAGAAAACAGTTCTTAAAATTATCTAGCTGTCAATGTCAAATTCACTTATGTAGTATGAATTAATAATTTATTAATTTATTCTCAATTAATTTGCTCGAAGAAAAAATAGTGTGTGCAACTCGGAGTTGAATGTATTATTGTATTTCGATCAGTATTCATATCCGTATCTGATCTCAATACAATAATTGAATGCATTCAACTCCTAGATACATAATCTACTATTACCTACCTCAGGAAGGAAGCTAAGATACATAATCAAAGTAAAGTAAAACCATCTACGTTTTAATAAAAATACAAATTAAAAGTTTTATAGGAAGATAGGAGATACTCAAGTTGAGTAACTCAACATTTAATTTAGTTAGTTTTGTTAGAAAAATGTAAGAAAAATGTAATTAAAATTTTAATTTAAACTAGACTGAATAAATAATAAATATTTTACATTTCATTAACAATTTTAGGTTTTTTTTTATAGTTTTAGAAATTTCTCAAAAATTCGAGAATTCCCGGAAACCATGGTCGAGAATTATTGAATTCCGAGAAAAAAAGTCGAGTAATCAGAAACCCTACCTCCGAATCAGTTATACAAACCATTTACTATATTTTCGCATTTAAGTTGAAATATATTTTATCTTGATACCATCAATAATAAATTCTAAATGTTAGTAATATTGTAAATACAATGTTTATTATTGCAGAAAAAAATATATTTATGAAAAGTAAGGTAGAAATAGAGTTGTGGTAGTGGCGATATGTTAAAACTGATAGGAATCATTATTTTGTATTCTATACGGATTTCGCGTATTTTCATGTTATCACAGATATTACAGATTATTATAGATATCACAGTTATTAAATATTAATTATCAGTATTAATTCTTCTATTATTAATTTATTTATCAGGCAGTATTTATAATTAGAAGCAGGGACAATAGAATAATATTTTATCCAGTATAATATTAATGTGTTACATTTCTTTGAGTGGTAAATGAAAAAGTTTAGCTTCATATACATTATTAATAATATTTAACACTCATTAAATTGAGTTAAATTAACACTCTAATTGTAAAAAGCACGTGCCAAATAGTTATCAACGTTATGTAACATCTTGTTTTTGCACACAGTACAAGTAAGTATCATTAGACCCTAATTAAGGCACATCGAAAGCAAACAAAATTGAGTGCAACTGGCCGACTGGCGCTTATCAGGTTTGGCATTGAGACAGTAATATTTGGCGTTGCATCTGAAGCTTCCCGGCGAGGACAAAGTCCCTGTTTCGTCAGACGTGACAACTCACACCCACGTTATCTGAAAGGTTTTCTGGCAAGACATTGGATTTCACCAGACGCTTACCGGTAGTCTGGAGGTTTCTGTTTACTTGCATGTTGACTGATTGTCGTACGTGACAAACTACACGTGCGGATATGTAATATAGCAAAAGGCTTATACCAGGGTGACCAAAATATGCCCAGGTATTTTATATGTGGTAAAACCTCTAATGTAAATTGTTGTGATCCCAGGAAAAGTCTCATGATAACTAGATACGGGAAAATTGTGTCAGGCCCGTCCGAAATTTACAAAATTAGTACGTATGTGGCCATTCTGCCTTAAAATTAAACCACTGGTCCGGGGACCGGAAATTTGACCCGTCCCCGAGATTTTTTCTTTAACAAATGACGACGAAATATTAGTACATTACACTGTAATGTTAAGCTTGGTGCAATTGTTTAACCCCCAATAACGTCAACCCCAGAGCTTCCACCCGAAAATGAACCATTAGTTGTAAATATTTTGATTTTATAACATTCAATGAACAAAAATTAAATAGGTACTTAATTTATAGAGGAAACAAACTTTGTAATTATTACAACCAAAATTAAATTTTATTTCAATACTCTGTCAGTTTATGAGTCCAATTATTATTATTTTTTAAAATTATATTTATTTGTTTAGGAACTAAAGTTAAATATGAATGACATTTTCCGTCAAAATTCACACCTATCCTGAATTTCTGAGAATGATTATTTTTCAATATTCTTCATCAATTTTTCATTGATATTTTTAAAAACGTATTTATTTATATTGGTAAAGTTTAATTGAATATATTAGTGAAGTTGAATTGGTGTTAGTGCTCCAGGTTTCACCTATACGTTATAAAGGGTGATCCAATTCGGGATTCCGAACTTTAAAAACCAACACACACTCATATTTAAGGAAATCTTAGATTTAAGAATAGAATTCGATAAAATATGAAAAATAATATCAATTAAAAGGGCGCCACTGGACCTTTTGCAGCAGTTGATCCTTTCGAAGTTATATTCGATTACTTTTTCTTAAATTTCGTGAGGTATCTCGGCTATAAATTGGCGGATGTTGTTCTTTGGGTGGTCTAACTATTCGTGTTGGTTAACATAGACACGTCTCTTAGCGTAACCCCTTAGAAAAAAATGGTCAGTTGGCCACCAAAACGTGAAATAATGCGACCTGGGAACTTTTCACGAAAAACATCCAATGTTACACCCGAAGTGTGTAAAATTATTAATTACGATCATGTGTTTCAATAGGGGTACGATGATATAATATCGAATTAGAAGAAATGGTAATAGGATTGATAACCAAGGCGCGGATTTCTAGGTATTATGATATACATCAGTTTTAATAGCAGACCAAAATGACCTCGTATCTATACGAACTTCAGCAAATGAAGTAACGTGACAAATTTTTGTTTGTGCTTTTACGCATATTTTTAGTTTTTAAGCTTATAATTGCTTTAATGCATTTTTTGTGCTTATTTCTCAATTTTATAGCATATTATTTATATTAGCTAGGAACATATTTTGTTGCACATTATTGTAATGAGAATTCAGTATTAATATAACTCCGTTACGTCTAGAGTGCTTGGTTATCACAAAATCATCAATAAAGCAAGCGTGCATACGTAATATTTGGTAAACAACGCTTGATTATTTCGGGGATTACCCTATTTTTACGTGCACAGAACGCATCTGGGGCAAGTGTGCTATAAATTCAGTCCAATTTATCTCAATCTTCAGTGCGTTGTGCTTGTGCCTTGTGTGTATTACGTGTTTATAAGTTTTCTTGTATAAAATGCCGAAAGTAAAACCTTCCGTCGATGAATGGATACGTGGACATTATGAATTAAAATATGAGAACGGCAAATTAATTTGCAGGGCTTGTATCAAACCGGTAAGTTTTATTTTGTGTTGGTATTGGCCTAGGTACAAGCATGTATTATGTTGTAGATTGACTGCGAGAAAAAATTTAACAGAACATATCAAAACAACAGTTCACCTGGAAAATTTAAAAAAACACAAATCTGCAAACAGCACCCTGAGTAAACAGCAAAACTATTTACGAGTCTTCTGTGAGTTTTTCCACACAGAATGAAAAGGAATTTTACTTTGATTTATGCAATACGATAGTATCTTCTAACATTCCGTTAAAAAAAAATAGATAATAGTATGTTTAAATCTTTTTTACAAAAATACCCCGGTAGACATATTCCTGGCGAATCAACCATTCGCAAAAACTATGTCGAGCAAGTATATAAACACACTATTGAGGAAATAAAAAAGATAATTGGCAAAAATATGGTTCTGTGTAGATGAAACTACTGATTCATGTGGTCGGTTCATCGCCCATTTAATGATTGGAATATTAAACGAAGACTCCAAAATGCATTTTTAATAATTTCCAAGCAGTTAGAAAAAACAAATGGCAATACCGTTGCCAAATTCGTCCACGATGGATTAACACTTTTTTTGCCAAACCACGGGGTTATTTACCAAATGATAAATTATTATTAATGCTTTCTGATGGCGCTGCATATATATTGAAGGCATATTCTAAGCACGGCGGAGGGCGAAATCGCAGTACAACAGTCAGAGAGGACCGGTTTATTACGATTCAGACTCGAATGAATAGATTTTCTAATGCAAGAACACTCCAAAGTCAGTTATTGAATGCAACAGATACTCAGGTATCCACTCAAACAGTAAGAAGAAGGCTCCATGCGGTAAATTTGAGGTCCAGATTTTCTAAAAAATGTCTATTGTTGACCAGAGCCCACAAAAGAAGAAGGCTAGAGTGGGCACACCAACATGCAAATTGAAGTGTTGAAGATTGGGGTTGTTTATTCAGTGACGAGACCAGAGTGCGTCTCCATAGCTCAGATGGAAGAGTGAAAGTTTGGAGAAGCAGAGGAGAACGCTATATTGAGAACCACGTGACTTACCATCAAGCTTATAGGGGCCGTTCAATTACCGTTTGGGGAGGTACTTCTGAGACTCGTCGTACTGAATTGGTTATGCTTGGAAATGCTACAATGAATGGTGTCAAGTATCTTAATGAGGTATTAGAACCTGTAGTGTTGCCATTTTCCAATGAAATAGGCGATGGTTTCGTGTTTGTTGATGATAATGCGCGTCATCATAGAACAAGGCAAATCAATGCATTTTTTTATGAGAACAATATTACGCACATGGATTGGCCAGCGAACTCTCCAGATCTTAATCCCATAGAGAACGTATGGGATTACCTGAAAAGGTTGATAAGGTCACGAGGAGAGGATCCAAACAATCACCATCAGCTCCGAACTGCTGTTTTGGAAGAATGGCTAAATATTCCTCAGTATTACATTCGGGATTTGATTTCCAGCATGCCAAGACGTTGCCAAGAGGTCATAAGAGCTATGGGAGGTCCCACGCATTATTAATCTTTAAGTGTTTGGTTATCATTTCTTTCCTATAATACATACTTTTCTATAATACTGAAATGAAGATTTTGTTATTTTTCTATTAAAACAGTTGAAATTCGTTATTTAAGTATTAGTATTTTAATTCTTCGCCCTAATAGTGCTTCCAGAACCTTGCACTATCAATTAAGCAAGAAGGTGTTGTTCAAAAAGTAGTCAATTGTTTTTTATATATGTTGTTGTAAGTGTACCAGTTCAAATGTTGAGCAGTGTATATATACAGGGTGTCTCTAAATTATGTGGAAATGGCTTAACCACAGATTACTGGGATAAAAAGAAGACGATTTAACAAAACTTATCTATATAGAAATGCGTTTGGTTTAGCCAGTACTCAGCTTCAAAGTTAATTTAAAAAAAACAAAATTTGCTTATAAAAAGAGAACGTTTACAACGATTTGGACGTTATTTGGTATGACACTTTATACGGGTATAACTCATATTTTGACATAATATTGTTATTATCAGTAGACCGGTTGTGTACAAAACAAGTGAGGCCCAACATTAATACATACATATTTTTTAATGACAAAAACAAATAAATTTAAAAAAAAAAAAATCAGACGCAGGCATTCATTATTAAGTTTTTTTGTATCTTTATAGTTTTTGATATATGTTACAGTTTCACCCTGTATATATGTGTGTGTATATATATATATATATATATATATATATATATATATATATATATATATATATATATATATATATATATATATATATATATATATATATATATATATATATATATATTTTAAGGTCGGCCAAAATGTCACATTGTATAATAATTTTGACAGTGTACTTGTAAAAAACTAGTAACAAATATGTCATTGATGTCAACATGTGTTTTGAGGTTATGAGATTTCAATGAATAATCATATTAATATTGCCGCCAAAATTAAATAGTTAAAATACCCATTGGCGTTCCTAGTAACTTGATCAATAATGCCAACGCAATGGCACTTTGACAATTCATATCTATATTGGATTTAGTTTAGCTAGCAAATGCATACATGACTAGTTTTTAAAGTAAATTGACAAATAAAAATCTGACGTCTTGTTTTCAATTCATGAAAATATCTAAACTTTAAAAAATAAACTAACAAATCAACTAATCGAGTGTTTTTTTGTCTTAAATAATGCATATATTTTTTTCTCTCTTGAGATTTATATCATTAGAATTTTTTATCATTTTAGCATTTACCATGCTATTTCCCTATGGCCTATTTGAGAGTGCTCATACGGTATATTACTGTGGTCCTTAAAAAAGTAGGGACGCCCTTTATACTGAATCGAATCAGTGAACAAACCACTTCCTATTTGAATAAGAATATTTTTACTCAATATTTGTTTTATTGTTTTTCCTTGACAGCTATTGAAAAATGTTTCAAACAATAGTTGTAGGGCATATTTTCCCCCACAAAAGAACATCAAAATAAAAAAAAAACGACGAATAGGAGGCTAATTATCGAGGGAAATGATTTTTTCAAGATGGCCGTAATTCATCTTGCAAGACTAAACATATCATGCAACACTAAAATATGTTGCATTATTATGGGAATATAACTCATACGTAAAACAGTGACGTCATAATAATGTGGATTCTAAAGTTACGCATGCATTAATAACTGACAATGTTGATAATACCACGGTTGTATTTTCAGGATCATACCACGAACAAATGTCGATCGCTGTCACAATTTTTGGTTAAGCACAAATCGCAGCGACGATCGTTGCGATGGTGTTATTTATCGGTTGCGCCCACAATCTAGTCGGCCGCTGATAAAAACATAACCCGAAATGACAGTGTGTCTCAAGAACAAGTAAAATAGTAAAATGTGGTAATAAATGTGGTTTGCTGCTTGAAAGATGAAGTGATCTAAATAAATATAGGTATTTAAACTGTATATTTAGCTTCTTATTTATTCTGCTTTACTAGATGACTCAATCAATTCATTATATTCCCTTCCTAAATATAATTCGTGGTGTTCTCAAAAATCGATAATGATTTTTAAAATACAACTTATTTCAACCCCAATCTTTGAAAATGCACCTCGCTTTTCGGGCTCGGTGCATTTTCGTCGTTGGGGTTGAAATTCGTTGTATTTATAAAATAATTATCGATAATGAGAACACCACTTGTTAAATTACCCCTGGAAATGCATTGGCAACTCGTACACGCATGTATTCTGCAGTTCTGTAGTTAATGGTAACGAAAGACACCCTTAATGAACTCCCACGGATAAAAAATTAAATTTAATAAGGTCTGGTGACCTACCCCCTAAAGTAGCACCGCAGACATTTATGCTCCATGGATTTAGGATTTTCCGAGATATTGTAAAATGAGCATTGCGATCACTGTAGTAATGGATATTATGAATTGCATTGAACCATTAAGGTGCAGCTATACCGGATCAAAACATTCACAAACATTCTGAATCGGTGTATACTTCTTGCATACAATTTATTGTTTATTGTTTATTGAATGTATAATTGTACCCTAAGCACGACAAATCTCGTTCATTCTGTTAATTTGTCAACAATATTACTCGAACGCAATCGAAAAAAGTGTTTAACTGTCCGCTGGATAATTACACAGGGTGGTCACTTTTACGACGCCCACCATTAGGATCTATTAAACGGAAATATATACAGAGTTGGTCAAATGATTTGAAAAAAGTTTGTCATTTTTGTGCCTTTCAATATACTGAAACAAAATCCGGGATATCTTGCACAGTTCCTGAAATATCGCTGATAAACTGAAAAAGTGCGCTTTCCTTTTCCTTTTATAACTTTTTTACTTTTGATGGAAATTTTACGAAACTTGGCACTCTTACATTTTTCGATGTCAGTTTTCTGATCACAGTGCCAAACATTTTCTGCGCCAACTAGATTTTCATAGTCAACTTTTGATTTTCTTATGGCCGCAATATTTGATTTTAATGACATTCAAAAGAGCGAAAAATTCCGATTTCAACCATATATAACACATGGGTAATCTAACATTATTTACTAAAAATCGATAATTTAAAAATTTGTTGCAAAAATTAAACTGCTGTGGGCTCTAAAAATCAAGTTGCCATGGAATAACAAATTTCACATTTCTTTATACTAAGAAAATAACTTCTGAGTAATTTTATTGTGTAAAAAGTGCAAGAAAGGGGATAATATCTTTGATTAAAATTTAAATTTTAATTCAAGACTGGTATTTGATCAGATTATTTAACGAATACAATATGATTTATGATTTGCAATCTCAGCCAGGGAAATATAATGTAAGATATTACATTATAGAGATTGTACATGTCAATTTTTTCATGTTGAGGATAATATCTTGCCATGGTTACTAATCAAAGATATTATCTCCTTTTTGCACTTTATACACAATAAAATTACTCAGAAGTTTTTCTTTGCATGAAGAAATGTCAAAATGGTAATTTGTTTTTCTATGGCAACTTGATTTTTAGAGAAGTCCACAGCAGTTTGATTTTTGCAACAAATTTTTAAATTATCGATTTTTGGTGGTAAATAATATCAGATTACCCATGTAAAACTTGGTTGAAATTGGATTTTTTCTCTCTCTTGAATGCTATTAATATCCAATATTGCGGCCATAAGAAAATCAAAAGTTGACTATGAACATTTGGGCATCTAGTTGGCGTAAAAATTGTTTGGTACTGTCATCAGAAAGCTCACGTCGAAAAATGTAAGCCTGCCAAATTTCGTAAAATTTCGTTTAAAAGTAAAAAAGTTAGAAGAGGAAAATGAAAGGGCACTTTTTCAGTTTTTCAGCGATATTTCATGAACTGCAAGATATCCCGGATTTCGTTTCAGTATATTGAAAGACACAAAAATGGGAAACTTTTATCCCATTAGACCAGCTCTGTACGTATTTCCGTTTAATAGATCCTAATGGTGGGCGTCGTAAAAGTGACCACCCTGTATATCGGCTGATAAATCGGAAATATGATAATTTCTGTTTCGATATAGCTTGGACATCCATATTCTTCTGATACGTGTATTTTCCTTAATTTTATCAAATTGTACAAAATGGTGAATGTAGCACCGCATGACACTGTATTGATACATCAAAATCGTTGATTTAAATTATTACCATATCACTATCGACGGAAGAAAACCTCTGTAGAAAAGGGTAAGCTGAAAAACCTACATATGAAAGACCACCATAGCAGGTCCTGAAGGGAGATAGAACAAAAAGAGCGCAATTAATATTTTAAGAAAAATTAGAGAAAGGTAATTATGCCTAGCAGATAGCTGAGCAAAGGAGGTGAACGCGTGAAAATAAAACAAATGCGCGATAATTCCAAAACATGCAGATAAAAATTGAATTTCAAGAGAAAAATTAATTCCTGGAATTAAATACTGCACCATCTTGTCCGGTTCCTTCAGAACATAAAAATGATATTTTAATGGCCAATTGCACCACTTTATCGCAAAGCCTTACTTTACAAAACCGGGCTTATATTTTAACTAATGCTTAAAGGGAAGGGACTTGCACCGCAGATTGCTTTACTAAGCATGCCCCAAGTCTTGCTTCGTGTGGCAACGTCGCGAAATCTAGTAGAATATTCGTTTGGTATGTTGGTAACATTGCGATTTTCAGTGTCGATCTGTCAGTGCGTATATACAAAATTGTTACGTTATTAGGCCTCGGGCACTATTTAAGCGGTGACCGGTGTGCGGTGGTCGGCGAATATAATTGTCTAGGAGAAGCAGTAAGCAGCAAGTGCAAAGCGTCAAGTTTTTCCAGCAAGCTGCAATAAAATCTGGTCCACCACCATAGGTGGAATCATAAACAGAACGTATTGTGTCGCTCGCTAATCGCCGCAGCCGCTCACCGCTCGTTTCGTTAGCCGAGGCCTTAAGACGAATATTGTGATTATTGCACTGCACAAAATTAATTCCAAAAAGCTAAATTAAATCCGCTGCTATAGCTCAGATTTGGAGTTAAAATGCGTGCTAAATATTTGTCACAGCATTTACGATGTATTTGAAGGGCTATGGGGTAGAACCACCAAGTCCATCTTTTATCGAAATCGAGCTGATAGCCACATTAGCTCACACGCATCATCACGATTAATTACATTTTCAAGAGCCATTGCAAAAAATGTGTTTCTCAAATGAACATATGCCATGACAGAGTTAACGGATTAATTATAAGGTTATGTTCGGCGTCGTAAATTTTAAGGTTGGTTTAAGCGACCACTTACATTAAGCCTTACTTAAGACCTGCATAAAATGTGGTGCAAGCGAATTTCTGACTTAAGCCTTGCTCACATTTTAAGTTTTGTTTAAGCCTAACTTGTTTACTGTGGTGCAAGTGGCCATAAGAGAAATTTAGAGCATGTATATCAGGAAAACGTGAAGAAATTCAAAAATCATAAGCAGAATAACTAAAGAAAAAGATGAACTTACAGTGAAACTTAAAAGAAGTTACAAGAAAGTTACAGAGTTACAAATTAAAATATCACAGACTCAAAGAAGGCGGCTTGAAAGAAGGCCAAATTTTAAAGTAACTGTGAAAGTACATCAGGTGAAAGAAGCCGTCTCGGAAATCCTTTCTGCAGCTTTATTGTTATTCATTAAGTTCTTAGACTAAAATTACTGTACGTATCTTATTAGTTCATTGATCTACGAATCAACAGCTTTATAATCTACAGATACAGCTTCAGAAACATCAACCGATGGTGATATGCTACTAAGATCTACTTCTGTATCTCAAAAAGAGATCTCTCAGGAAAAGTTCAATTTTAATTACGTTTATTCAGATGACGATAAAGCTGGTGCCAGTGTCGAAAAGGACGGGCAATTAAGTTCTCAAAATACAGGAACGTATTTGTTAATCGAACTAAAAACAAAAAGGAAGATGAGTTTAAAACAGATGAGCAAAACATTTCGTAAGTGGAATATGAAGCTATAACAGCTACATTGTCGTCTGCAGTTAAAATTTCTCATCGTGGCAAAACAGTTTTATCAGTTTGATAATTAGATTGATGATATTGGCCAAAGATCGACCAATATTTAAAACTTGTTTTTCTCATGTTATGTTTTTTTTATTATAATCATATATATTACACTCACGACTTTTTTGCAACCGAGTTGACTGGGTTTTCTTTTTGTAATGTTGGACAGACTGATTCACTGATTCAACGGAAGTTAATTATTTTTTTTATGTCGATGTCTATTAGACATATGGTTCCTACCACATTGTCAAATTTATAATGTTTTTCACTGCTAGCTTAGCTTTTTGAGATATCATTATTTATTTATTTTACTGCATATTCGAACCCAGAAATAATTTTCATTTCTGTCAAAATATTATTGAAAATTCCAAAAATTATACAACTGCAACTATAGGCGATTTACATTAATTCGGCAGCGCCACGGTGGCGTAATTACGTACTTCCGTTGGGTTCCCCAGTCAGCTGTTTTCATATGTGTTTGCATGCGACAGTGTGTGATTCATATAAAATTCATCGACTTCTGCAGTTTATCGTACAATTATGAATCTTATGGTATTAGTTTAACATCAAGAATGGCCAATTCTCAAAAGGTTTGCACCGTATTCGGCTGCAACGCCGTCAGCAAAAAAAAATCCAAAAAAAGTTAGTTTCCACAGATTCCCGCCTGCAGGTAAAAGGAAGGTTAAATATATGGTTATGGTTTAACATCAACAATGGCAAAATATAAAATGGTTTGTACCGTATTCTACGCTAGTTTCCACCAATTCCCGGCTGCAGGTAAAAGGTGTGCGATTCGTATCCAGTTCGTCGATTGATACGCGCATTATAACTGTACGATGAATACTGCAATGTATACGATGGGTATACATTGCGATGGGAATACGCAACTTGGTATTTTCAAGAGAAAATTCAAACCTTCTCTCATTCGAAAATAGTTTTCAGGAACAAAATGCTTGGAATACATATGTAAACACTTTAATGAACACGACTATCCATGCTTTTTCATGCCCATTCTTAATTTGAGCTTCCATGCTCTTTGTATATCCATCAGCTCGGTGTTTGCCAGCTTCGATACATATTTCACGTTCATTTTTCCTGCAGGCGGGAATCGATGCAAACTGACGTCAAGATTTTTGTTGCTGTCAGCGTTGGAGGAATACGGTGCAAACCTTTTTATATTTTTCCATTGTTGATGATAAACCATAACCACCAGATTAATAACTGTACGATAGACTGTAGAAGTCGACGAATTTGTTACGAATCGCACACTTTAGCACAACAAACACATAGGAACACATTTAACTGGAAGCGTCAAATTCCCCCCATGGCTAGTACTTAAATGCGCCACCGTGGCGCTGCTGCCTTGATGTAAATCGCCTATAATAATGTAAACTGCATCTGTCAACAATGTTATTTAAAAATACATAACCTCAAATTGTCAACAACTTAACCTAAAAACAATGACAAGTTCCATTGGAGAATTCAGTTTTTTAACACTACCAACAAAATTACTAGATATTCATAGACTCCCCTGACGCAAAGACATCGTGAATGGAGAGTATATAGTATATTGTGCAACAAAGGTGGAAAATAGGCTTCAGCAACCCGCGGCCATTGGCGCATGAGCGAGCGGAGCGAGCGAGGGCTGCTAAAGCTGTTCGGCCTGCGGAACACATGCTATTTTTCCGCCTACCCACAATATCTGACTTTTTTGCTCTATAATTAATCGAATTTCGTTTCAGGTACGGCTGCACTTTGATGATTTTTTTATGTCAATAATTTGTTTTATTTTATGAACAGACTTCAACATTTAATGCTCAGACCACAATGTAGCACTATTTTTTCTTTCTGCTATATACGCCAGTACTGTATTTCCTGTAATATTCTTTTTGCCTTTTTGGCCGTTTTCTAACTACAAAACGTATTATACAGGGTGATTAATTGGGAAATGCGCATACAGTAATGGTAGATGCGGCACACCGAGGTGATACAAAATAAACTATATTTTATGGGTCCTTCTTTGTAATTAATATACAGGGTGATTCATTAATATTGCATATTTTTTCAATTAATCACAACTTAGGAACCACCCTATACGTTTCTGTAATATTTGGTACGTATGTTCTTTGTCCACTGTAGTGTCGATTAACATAATAAATGAAAATCTTATTCTAGGTCCGGCCTTAAAAAAATTATAAGTAGGTTTCGACTTGAAACAACACGCTGTATAACAATATTTTAAAATTTTGTTTGCATATTTGGAAAGTGCAGAAAATATTAAGTAACACTGAAGTATTTGGTACTGCCGCATACAACTTTGTTACTTATTAACTTGAGTCAAATCTTGATGTTTCGATAATAAGGTGGCACAAAATTAAAAATAAATAAATTTACTTTCCTAAATGATTATTTTCCAGCTTTAATCAATAAAATCATCAACCATTTCACATTCTCTAATTTCTGGATCCTAACCTTAATGTAAAACGAGTGTGTCTACCTATTGTGTGTTATTATCTTTCTTCAATTTTTTAGGTTTAAAGGGCTAAAAACTCCGATTTGTGTGTTAGTGTACCTCTTTTCTTCAGTTTGGAAGCAAAGAGCCAAGAGGGTTAAAAACTTTTAATCGTGTATTATTGTAAAGGGTGGCCCAAATTGGATGTTTCGATAGGGGATCTCGGTAACAAGAAGAGATAGAGAAAATCGTATAGCAGATCCTCGATCTCTTTTTTCAGGATGAACTCAATGGTGAAAACAAAAATTGGCTATCGTCTTTCGTTTTGAAGTTATTTCCAAAAACTCATTTTTTTCCATTTTCGATTTTTATCAATATTTCATTAATTTCTCATTTTATTAAAATAAGAGTTACACGTTCTTCAGGCACGTTTTTATGGTGAATTGAATAAGTTTTACAGAATTTTAATATATTCGTTAATACACAATATACAATACAAAGTTGTGTTTCTTAAATACAAGTCGTAGTCGGCTTTGGCCTTAATAAATAGGTTATTTTTTTCTCTTTTGAATGATATATCACATGTGAATGTTATAATTGCATTTTTGTTGAAATCTATTAAAATTATGTCAACCCGTCATATACACTTCCGGACAAAATTAAGGGACCACTAATAAAATTCAAAATAAATTTACAGCCAGATAACGAAATGTAATGAAACGAATAAATATTTAAATCCAAGTGTTTCCTTACAGTTTAGTTGACTGAAGAGCTATTAAAATTAACAAAATTTACTTTTATGGACTTGAAGAAATAAAGTTAAAAATTAGACAAAAATAGCAATGGTCTTCTTATGAACTGAAATCCTTATTTGTAATAAAAAGTTACATTATTAATAGTGTGTAGGCCCTCCTCTTGCAGCACTACAAGCTTCTAATCTTCTCGGCATGCTTGAGATTAAGGTTCGCATTCTTTCTTGGCGTATCTGTTCCCATTCTTGGGAAGCATGTTAGAGAGCTGATAAAGAGTTACTGGCGGTCTCGATGCGTTTTTAATTTTTTGGCCCAATTGATCCCAGAGATGCTCAATAGGATTGAGATCAGGGCTTTTGAAAGGCCACTCCAAACACTGGATATTTTCATCTCTCAACGCAGTTGTGACAATGCTAGCTGTATGAGGTTTGGCATTGTCTTGCATAAAAATGAATCCATTGCCGAAATTTTCGGTAAATTGTTGAACATGGGGTACAATAATCTCGTCTGAATATATTCTTACTGTTAGCGATCCATTTCGAATCAAAAACAATTCTGTACGACCATTAAATTGAATCCCACCCCAAACCATTACAGACCCCCCACCAAATTTGTCAAATTCTCGAATGGTACATGGTATAAATCGCTCACATGGTTTTCGTAAGACAAGAACATGGCGATAATTCTTGTTTAGGAAGAATCTGGACTTATCCGAAAACAAAACGGAGTTCCACTGCCCCTAGTCCCAACCTTGATGATTTTGACAAAAGTTTAAGCGATTTCTGTTGTGCATAGCTGTGATAATTGGATCGATGCTGGTTTTCTAGCAGACAAATTGACTTCTTTCAGTCTTCTGCTTACTGTTTTGGTTAAAATGTATGTTGCAGTGGCTAATCAAAGATAATTTTTTATTCACTACATGCTAGATGTTACAAACCACTTTCTTAAACCCTGAAGTTTGACAAAACGATCTTCTCTAGGTGTTGTTTTTTTTCTTTTACCACCTTGTCCGAAACTTCTTTTGAAACTACCAGTCCCTCTGAACCGTGCTGCGGCCATCTGTACCACAGATTTCTTGGTATTTAAAATCCCAGCAACTTCTCTTCGTGAATATCCTTCACGAAGAAGAATAATCATTTGAGATACTTCTTCAGCTCTGCAATGGCTTATAGGTATATTTAATTAATTTAATACAAACAAATTCACTAATTTTTGAAACATAAACCACGCTTTATTAATTAAATGAGTTAAAAAGGTGGGTCATCAATTAGAGCTTTTTGTTGAGTTTTGGTTTCCTAGCAGAGAACGTCCTGATATTGTTAATTGTTTCATGGCACACTATTTGAATAATGCTTAATATAAGACAATTTATGAGATGTGAAAAGTCTATTCATAACAACTAGTAAATTGGAACATTTATTTCAAGTTTATTTGGTGGTCCCTTAATTTTGTCCGGAAGTGTATTATCTTATTGGGCGTAGTAGACTGGTGGTAGGCTTGTATTGTTTAGAGTAAAATTATTTATTGAAAATGCACACATTTGCCATCTGTAAATTACAAAATATCATGTGAATACAATATTATATATGTTAGAAAGGTTTATTACATAAATAACAATTATCTTATTGCCTAGGGAATATTACAGGCTCTATCATTTCTAAAAGGCAGACAATCCAATCAATAGATTTTTCCAAGATTAGAAGAAAAACCCATCAATGAAGCATTGAAAAGCATAGACATAATATTTAAATTACAATAAATGTGCCAATTGATGTCCATAACATTATTTATTGAAAATGCACACAATTGCCATCTGTAAATTACAAAATACCATGTGAATACAATATTATATGTGTTAGAAAGGTTTATTTCATAAATAACAATTATCTTATTGCCTTGGAAACATTACACGCTCTATCATCTAAAAGGCAGACAACCCAATAAATAGATTTTTCCAAGATCAAAAGAAAAACCCTTCAATGAAGCATTGAAAAGCATAGACACAATATTTAAATTACAATAAATGTTCCAATTGATGTCCATTATTCAAAATGCATATGTTGCATCTTTTAATAATACTTCTGTAAGCATTATGAATGTGAACATTTCAAATTGAATTTATACAATAAATAAAATGTTGTCGTACATTATTAATATTATCATTTCTCATTTTATATAATTTGTCGTTATATATCTTGCTCGTTCAAATGGTGTCTTTTTCGAATAATGTATGATCTAAATTTATGTTTCTTCAAAATTCTAAGTGCTCGATTCTTCGAAATTCCGGATGCATCCTCAACATGCCGGCTGGAAATTGCTGGATTCACTATTACAGCTGAAATTACATTAGTAGCAGTTTCTTCGGCATCTACAATATTGTAGACCTTAATCTTGGCTACTTGAAAGATCCGCGGTTGATAAGATTTTCTTTTAGTCTTTGAAATATTGATTCATCCGGTAGTTTTCTTTCCGGATAGCGATTAAAATATGTTTCTAAGTCAATTAGTGATTTGTTATTGCTTTGAATAAAGCATCTAACATATCAAATATTTCATAATTTTTGTACGGCATTGTTAAATACTTCGAAATATAAAGATCACGTCAAATGTGTTAGCTTAACAGTCAATCAATTTGAATAAAATAAGCCTACTACGACCAATAAAAGAACCTATGAGTTTTGATAGAATTTTAATACATTTCAACAAAAATGCAATTATAACATCCACATGTGATACATCATCGAAAAGGGAAAAATAATGTATTTATTCAGACCAAAGCCAACTACGACTTCTATTTAAAAAAACAAAAATTTGTATTGTATCTTGGTTATTAACGAAGATATCAAAATTCTGCAAAACTCATTCAATTCACCGTAAAAAAATGCCTGAAGAACATGCAACTCGTATCTTAATAAAATGATAAATAAATGTGATAAAAATCGAAAATGGAATATTATGAGTTTTGGCCATAAGTTGAAAACAAAATACGATAGCCAATTTTTAATTTCACCATTGACTTTGTCTCGAAAAAAGAGATCGAGGATACGCCATCCCATTTTCTCTGTCTCTTCTAGTTACCGAGATCCCCTATAGAAACATCCAATTTGGGCCACCATGTACATGTTTTCTTCAATGTTAGAGACCTAGAGGATAAAAAGTCCGAATAGCATGTTATTGTGCTTCTTTTCTTCAGTTTTGTAGGCCAAGAGGGCTAAAAACATTGAATCGTATGCTATGGTACTCGTTTACTTCAATTAGGAGCCGCGGGGACAAAAAATATTGAACAGTGTGTTCCGAAAGATTGTGTATTGCACAAATGTAAGTATACTTTCGGATGAAATTGTGTCAAATGTTAAATGTTTGATAAGTAAATAAATAAATTCAATTATTTTCCTTAACAACATACTAATAACTTTTTTTTCGACTAATAACAATATTTCATTGTATAGTAATCTTTAATACCATGCACAAATGTGTAGATTAGACACACAAAAGGAAAGTTTAATTTTAGCAGTTTGATTTAGTATTTTGAGATGATGTGGTGCACAACATTTGTGCACTACATCTTCGATATACACACTTGTAATAATTAGTTATACCAAGACTACTTTAAAATTGTGTGATTATTAATTATTACCTCTTGAAATTTGCATGCCAATTGAATAAATGGCCAATTTTGTATGTTTGGAGAATGAAACCCGAGATAATTTCACTAATCACAGAGGAATTTCTGAACCTCGAGCATCCTTGACTGCCGGGTGAAGCGTAAATGCAAACATTTAGAAATAGGTTACGCAAATAATCAGGTATAAGGAGCTAAATTGTGTCAAAACGTCTGGGAAGTCGTGCGCATCGTACTTTGGACCGGCCACATTGCTCCGATGATGTAGCCACTGTCTCGATAGCCAGACATGAGATTAGGAAATAGCTATACAAAAAATTATCAAAGAGGAAGATTCTGTTTCGTCCGAAATTGCATCAGAAATATATGCAGCTAAATTTAAACTAATAAACCTTTTAATCTATTAATCGTAATTTTAATTATTATGAAGTGAATATAGAAGCGGGATCCGCTTTTGGTAGAAATGATATTATTTATTAAATATGGATGAATTTTTAAAAAGATCATTAGAACCATCTACGTCTACAAGTGACAAGGATACAAAAAACATGATTCCCTTCGTTGAATATTTTAAATATGGTGTTATCAATTCGAAAACCCAGTATAATCACAAATTTTCAAAATAAATTTACAAAAAGCTCAAAATATATCACAAACTCTACAACTGACAAATTTTCCATTTCTCTCATAAATGAAAAATCCAAATATGAAAAATTTTCTATGAGAAGCCAAGGGGCCCAAATCTTGAAATTTATTTTCTGAGATATTCAAGTTCAAAGTTTGAATTCCTCGAAGTTTATTTTGTTTCAAAGTACTGTGAAATTATACAAACATATGGCATCTCTAGTATTGATAAAATGCTTGGATCTTTTTACCACCAAGTATTATTGTATATCTACTTTTCATATATGGAGTGGTGCGTCGGACAATGCACCATAGATGATGATGACCAAAGATGATATAAAAGTAGAGATGATACATGTAAAATTTTAAATCTTTAAATATTGTCTTCCCAAATTATTTTTGAGAAAAACTACAGTGAACTCCTTTGTTGACCAAAAATACTGCGTCGATGTATGCTATTACTTTTTATTTTTCATTATCCATAACCTAAAAAATCGACTAATGTATGAAATAAAGTTACGCACTTTTTAATTTTTTTTTTTTTTGCGTAACTGCATGCGTAACTGCGTTAAGTGCGTAACTTTATTTCATACATCAGTAATTATGAATTTTCAACAAATAAAAGCCACATCGATCAACCTACTAAAAAATCGACGAAATGGAAGTTACAATTTTTAAAAAATCATAGATCCTTACATTTTATAGTCAGTAAATTATGGCTTATTTAAATATTAATTTTAAAAACACATACTGTATTACTTACATAACAAACTTGTAATAATATAACTATACAATTTAAGGTTATAAAACATTACTGATACATGTAAAACGCAATTTCCTTCCTTTTTAATTTACAGGCACCTATGATTTTTTAAAAGTGGTATTTTTATTCCGTAGATTGTTTAGGTTATGGATAATGGAAAATAAAAAGCAATAGAACAAATGGACGCAGTATTTTTTGCTCTACTATAGAGTTCCTAACAGTTTTTCTCTAAAATAATTACAGAAGACAATATTTAAATTTGGAAGGTGTGGAGATCCATTTCTGAGTAATATTTTTTAAGATGGGATTGTTTGCACTCTCAAGTAAAAATAAATAATCTTTAGATGATTTTACTTGTTACATGGGACATGGTTCGGCTTGTGATCCATCTGCAGCCAGTACCATATACTATCATCGGTTTCAAAAGTTTTGACCCCAAAGTTTAAAATGAAATTGAAACAAAAGTACGCAGTCAAAAAAAAAAAAAATGCAGAAGATATATGTTACATTCATTAATAACGTAATAAAATTGTAATGTGTAAAACTCGTTAAATTGTTATTGAGGAAACTCTGCCGACAAGTATGGCATTTCACACATATTGTCACTGCGCTGTAACTTAACCTGATGTAACTTTTTGCTGTTACAATATTATTCAACCAAATTAAAAACACAATAAAAGAAATGCAGTAACACTCAAATGATGTGAAAATTTGGCATAAATTATATTCAACTAATTTATTAATAATGTTTTTGTATTGTCGTGCTAAGTTCGTTAATAGCAATCAAATCGTCCCACTATTTCGAACATAATGAAGAAGATTAACTCAGAAAACAATAAAATAATGTATTTTGAATAACACACGTTAGATATTGATGCAATTTAAACAATCATTGTCGGCGCATAGTAAAGAAAGACGAGATATTGGTACCGCGTTACTCATATTGCCGGCAATGGACACGTGTATTTGATGCGTGATAGAAAATAAACCACTGTAAATATTTCTAGATGTAACGCTGTTCAATTCAAATTGAATTATAATCGGTACCGTTCATGCCACTTGTTATATTATTACCAATAATTTTTCATATAATTTAAATTTAGTAATAAAATACCAAAACGCCGCAAGCCTATCATTGTTGCACAACTATGAATGCCGGCGACAGCCTCCCAGCGCTGCCCTTTGCTTCACTTCGTCCCGCGATACATCTGCATCACTGCTTTTCTAAACTTTAATTGTTGCTGTAATAATTCTATTTTTAATGATAATTTTGCTTTTTTAAGTAAACTACGACCGATTTACGTATTACAATGCAATGGCACAATAGTTTATTTGATATTCCCGGCCGTTGCGAAATTATTGCCCGGCAATAAATTTGCAATTTAATGGGAAAGTATAAACAAATATCACTTGAAAAAATCTTAAATGCCTCGGCAACTGTCTTATAAACATTGACACAAAATTTAAAAATTTTGCTACACGGGTTTTACGAAAAATAAATTCCTAAAGTTGTGTTTTTCTAAATTACAGGGAAATCCGTTAACGGATTTATTAAGACGATATGATGATATAAAGATGGACAAAAACAGACAAATGTTTAATGAGAAACAGAAATTTACCAGGGGGGAACAAAATTTTAAAACACAGAGAAATGATAATAATTATCAAAGACAAGGTTATTTAAATACAGAAGGAGACAGACATCGCAATCAGGGCAAAAATAATTGTAATAGAAATCACGATAGAAATTACGAAAGATATAATCAAAGAGGGCAAGGATATAAGGCACATGAAAATTTTAATACGGGGGAACAACAAAGACAAAACAGAGAGAGTAGACAGTCAGAGGTAAATAATGTAGAAAGAAAAGGATGGATACAGGAAGATCGAATTCGCAACGGTTTTGATATAATTGTGGAGGAGACAGAGGAGCAAAAATTTCATTAGCGCGCAGTCAGCAGGGATACTTTTCAAAATTGGCTCAACAAAAATGGGTTTTTATTAATAATTAATAATTCGAGGGTGAGTAATATTTCAGTGAGTTTACCGTATTTAAAATGTAACATAGGGAATAAACGGGATATACTCTAATTTTTCTAAACTGGCGTTCACGTCATCAAAATAATAATCATGATAATGATGACACAATTTTACAAGGTTGCCAGCCATTCTGGGTATTTAAAAATGGCTGCAATCAGCTGTTGCACCCGTGCAATCTTGTGCGACAGTGCTCGGTTCGTATCAAATTCGTCGACTTCTCTGTCGTTTATCGTACAGATATCAATCTTGTGGTTATGGTTTAACATCTACAATGGCAAAATATGCTTTGTAATAATCGATCAAATGTAACAAGTTAAACGTCAAAGAAGTTTGGTTATACACGCATGTATGATCATGTGTTAGTGCAAAAGATGTGGCATCGTTGCTGAAAAAATATCACGGCCGCCAACATAACATGATTTATTACATGATTGGCAGGCGAAAATTGTTACCGGTGATCAGTGTTATGTAACAAATGATCCTCAGGTTAATTTCAATTCTTAAACTATTATTATGCATATTCTCGAAAACAATCACGTTGGTACGAAAAAACCTCAACACACAGCTGTTTAATGACGTGAACGCCAGTTTAGAAAAATTAGAGTATATAAAACACGAATACATAGTACCTTATAATACATAGTACCAACAACAAAAAAATGACGTCATGTCAGCAAATAGACGAAAAATTGCAATGATAAATTCAGCGAGTAATTTAATTATTGGAGAAAACAAATTTAGCGATGCTTTGCTATTATTTAAAATGAGACATGATATAGTTCAGGGGATCGATTTCCTAAAGTTGAGGAATGAGATTATAAATTTAGAAAAAAGCACTATAGACATCACAGGTAAACAGCACGAATTAGAAATTGTTGAAGAAGAAGTGGAGAAAGAATGTGATGAAAATATTATAAATAATATAGAAGTGGAAGTGGAAGAAATAAATTGCCCGGGAATCTATAGACATTACAGCAAAGGTGCTTCAAGAAAATCATGAATTAATAAATGAAATGCCTAACATTGCCAAAGGTCATGAGCACAAACTAGAAATCACAGACACAGAAATGTTTAAAAAGAAGACATCCAATCCCACAGGCCTATAGAACAAAGTATAAGAAGGAAATCGATAACATGTTAGCACAAGGTATAATAGAGATAGCAGAAACCAACTTCATTAACCCAATGGTAATCGTGAAAAAGAAGGATGAAGAAATGATAATCTGTTTGGATGCGAGGAATTTAAATAAAATCACAAAGCCACAGTATGAGACGCCACGAAACATCAAAACCATATTGTGCAAATAATGCAATATTTACGAAGCCTGACTAAAAAAAATCATTTTAGTTAATCCCATTGCAACCGTTAGTGACAAGAGTCTAGAAAGTATACGAAATTTATCATCGACGGCCACATTTACCAATGTAAAGTGGTACCCTGTGGACAACCCAGATCAAATGCAGCATTGGTAAGAGCGATGCAAAATATCTTAGAAAACATGAGGAATTTTGTATACGCTACGTAGACGATGAGCTCATATTCAGCGCAAGTGAAAACGAGCATTGTATTCACGTTGAGACGATATTAGAAGAACTACGAAAAGCCGGACTTATACTCAACTTAAGGAAACGCAAGTTTTTTTAGAAGGAAATACTAAAACCGACAAAAATAATATACAAGAACAGAGGTAAAAATCAAAAGTTATATAAAAACAAAAATATTAGAATAAATTTGAAATTTCTTATATAAATTTAATTTTGGGAATATGTGATGATGTTTAAAGCCATATAAAATGGAAACAGATAAAAAATAATGTCAATAGTTGTTAATGTTAAGTTTCATATGTAAATAATAGATATAAGAAGTATTATGCAATATTGCGCAATAGTTGTGGATTCGTCTTCTTGGCAACGAACCCGCGCGACTGTGTTTCGTGACGTATGTGATGTGTGAAAAAGTTAGCGACGCCAATAAATGAAGGACGGATATTAACAAAATAAAAGATGTACGGGACCTGAAAATTCGACAACAGATAAGCGTGATCTAACTGAACACACGAGGAGTTTTCGTAACGAACCCAGGATGTTGGAGTATAGCTAAAATAGCGACCGTCAAGTAAGCAGTACAACAGTGAAACTAGAACGCGAGTATTTCATAACCTAAACGGACAACGAGGGAGCAGGCAACTCCGACTACATCGGCAATAAGAGCACGCGCATCAAGGACACAGGACCAGGAGATCAACCTAGGAGATCTGTTAGGACGAAACATAGACCGATCAAGTGCTAACACGTTCACGGCGCAAGGTAACGTAAACCATAATTATAAATTACGCAAATTCAATTGTAATTAATTAGATTAGTGATAGCCAGATTAGGGTATTTCATTATTTATTATTTGTTTGTTTATTTCAATGATCTGTTCTTGTTTCAAAATATCAGTATATAAAAAATAAGTTGATCAAAGAAGTATTTGTTGAGAATGAGTACGTATAGTGACAGAGCCCACACACAGAACCCGCAGTACCCTGAGCACATGCAGTGAACCGACTTGATTCAGATTTTAAATTTTCTGGCAAGTACCAAGTGATAAACTAACCTCTTGTCTAAGTCGCCGCACTGATTTTTTTGGTTCGTTCAACAAGCGTTCTTGCACATCAGCAATGACTTCCTGCATACGCGTTGTGTGCCGGCAGCTTCTCTCTTTTCAATCTACGCTGCCAGTTTGCTGCAACAAGTGCCATAATTTTGACGCTGACAAACAGCTGAATGACATTCGATTTTAATTTTGTGCATCTGAATCAAGTCACGAACATACGTTAAAGTTTCTACAGCCGCCCCTTATGGATTTTTTAAACATACAGTATTTACTTCGCTTGAGCTACATTGTAGTTTTCTAGAAATTATAATTCTCTGGCTAAGTTGAGCAAAATATTTCCAAACTCTACAATACTTGAGAGGTTGCATAAATTAACATTTTTGTTGATAATTTGAATATCTTGTAAATCGCATTCATCTAGAACGCACAACACAAAATTAATTCATGAGTTTTCGTAATACAGTCAATATCTCTGAATTCATGACAAAATACCAAATATAATGCAATAGTCTTGTACAAGAAGGACATATTATGACTAATAATTGGATGTATCACATTTATCATTGATGTATTTCATCATTAAAACATTGTATGTAATAAGGCCTCAATTAGTTTTATTTTAAACATGATATGTGTTTTAGTATGTTAAATCGATTAAATGTAATGATTATAATAAGAAAGTCTCGTGTCAACGACCTTTTAGATATTTATTTAATTGAAATGAAGTAGAATTAAAGTGTGTATTGTTTAGTTGCCAAAATTTCGCAATAAGTGATACTTAAAATTAATTAATGTAATTATAGTGCTAGTCGTGACATCTTTTAATATTTATATGGTAACTGCCATAATGGAAATGTTGATATAAGGTTTATGTATTTTTTTATTACTTTACGCACCTACCCGTTGATTTGTCGATCAGTTTGATTAGTAAATTAAATATAATACTGTATCAATAATGATAATAATGCTCTCCTACTGCTTATTAACCTTTAAGGCACTGAAAGTATTATATAACACAGAATTTGACAAAAGTTTAAAAATAATGAATATAAATTATAATAAATATAATAAATAAAATTTAAATGAAGCAATTAAAAATTAGTATTTTCTTCAGATTACAGCGTGTCAAAATTCGTTTTTATGTGGTTTTATTCAGTTTTTGCTAATACTTCACAAATAGTTAAGTCATGGACTCCTACCGTAGGCAAACAGATCTACATACGTGACCCGAAGCCGGCTACCCGAAATAAAATTTATTATAATTTCTTATAAGAATAAATAAATAAGAAATAAATTATAAAACACATCTAATTAGGTATTATTATAAGTATATATAAAGGTAATATACAAGGGCAAAGGGGAAATAAATGACCCTAATAACTATAGGGGAATAGCGCTCCAGCGTGCAGGTTTTAAATGTTTGACGAAGTTATTGAATCAGAGAATAATCCCTCAAATTATAGATAAGCTCCCTAAAGAACAGTATGGATTTATGCCAGAGGAATCAACCCTTACGCCAATTGCAAAGCTTCTGAGGGATGTGAAATCTGTAATAGACAACAAGGGAGGATGCATGTGTGCATGCTTTGTTGATTTCCTCAAAGCTTTTGACTCAATCAACAGAATAAAGCTGAAGCAGAAAATGACAGAGGTTTTTGGGATCAGTGGTAAGGTAATGGCACTAATTAGTAGCATTTTAGAAAACAACTTCATACGTATTACGGCCGGGGCCGGTACATCGATGAAAATAAAGCAAACAAGGGGACTCCCTCAAGGAGATTCCCTTAGCGCAACTCTATTTTTAATCTATATAGCTGATCTCCCAAAGTTAACCAAAGAAAATACCTCAAAACTCGAATTGCTTAGGTATGCGGATGACTTGGTAATTTACAGCTCTGAAAAATCGGAAATTGACATTGCACTGAAGAATCTATCCAAATACTGTGAAGAAAATAAGATGAAAGTCAACATAGAGAAAACTAAGGTCATGAAATTTAGAAAGGGAGGTAGACTGGCGAAAGGAGACTCATTTGAATATAATCGACAAGCAGTTGAAATTACTAATAAATATTCCTACCTAGGAGTCACGCTACAGACCACGCTATCGCTCACATAGCACATAAAGGCGAAGAGAATGCAAGCAACCAGAGCAATAAATAGCCTAAAAAACATGACTAGGCTATCAATTGAAAGTGCAAACCTCCTTTTCCAACAGAAAGGTAAGCCTATAGCTACCTACGCTGTTAATGAAATTGCCCATCTACTAAAAGCCGAGGATTTATACGAATTAGACAAAATAAAAGGATACTTCATAAAACGACTAATGGGTATGCATAAAATGGAGTCAAATACACTGTGTCAACATATGGTAGGATGGGCAACACGGTCTGAGGATTTGAGGCCCACATGTGAACTGGATATAACACAATGGAGAATATACGAGAAGGAGAGAGAGCTTATAAACTGGAAATTTGTAGTAGACGATTATTCTGATGGGCCTGTATTCAATTCGGAGAACTGGAAGAGGTCCAACCAACTAAATCGCAGTAAATTAGCAAGAATGACGGCTCATGGTTTCCACCATATTTTAATATATATAATATATTGCCATACTCGCTGTCGAGCGTCGGCTATTTCCCCGCATACGTCAGTGTGTGAGTGTCTGTATTGTAGTTACAGTGACGTATGGCACCTACAGTTTAACGTCGGCTGCGAACGACTGGTTTGGGGAAACTATCCTGGGCAGATTACTCTCAGTGGTTTGCCATTGCCTTCTGAAAGGAGACGAGCGGATTTCTAGATATTTTTATCGGAGCCCGGGATCGAACGCGGGTCCGCCGCGTGAAAGGCCGACACTCTGACCGTTTCACCACACTCGCCTCACCCCCATATTTTAAGCACCACGCAAACTTTTCATAGGTGTAACGAAATGTGTCAGTGTAAATTCTGCCTGAAAGCCTTTGAGGACAGATACCACGTGCTCAAGTGCGGTAAAAAAGAACTATATGAGGGACTGATTGAATAAAGAGAGGATAATTTGATTCGATTGTACTATATCATGATATTAATATGTAAATCAATTTGTATTTTTCTATGCGAGAATAAATTATTATTTAATTAGGTATTAATTATGTATTAATAAATTTCAACCTTCATTTTATTAAAAACTCTGCTTTTTAATAAAATAACCGAGTTTTAAACACTTTTCTTGATTTTTGTTCTCGATTTCGGTACTTAGAACTCGAAGACACGGATACGGCTATTCGGGTTTTAAAACCCGGTTCCGTGTACCAGGGCTTTAAAACCCTGGTGGAATCTTTCGTTTACCCACATATTGCTGTTTTTGCAGATTTCCAGAATCTTTCTAAACTTATTTTTTTCCATTTTTGTAATAGTCTAATTACTTAGCAAGTAGGTAGGTCAAATTTTTACAATGTTAAATCACTAAATTATTTTTGATTAATTAATATACCATGTGTTTGAGATAAGGAGCGAACATAGGGATATTACATTGTTTTTAACATTTTTATGAATCCCTGCTTGCCAGTTTAACCCACTGAAAATGTTTTGGTATCAATGAAACGAGAAAATAACAAATATAAAATTACTTTCATAATTTTTGCTTGAAATACATAGATTTACAGTTTTTATGTTTTTAAATATGAGTAATCATAGGCGCCGACTACAGGGGGGCAGAAGTGAGAAGTTCCAAGTGGGGCATCGCCCCCCTTGATAATTTTGGCAGGGCACACTTTTTGTGGGTGAATTTTAACATGGACGGCGCACAGTGGTAGAAAGAGCGGACCTAATAGGACATTTCGAATTGGCTAGAATTACGAATTTCAAACTGCAGAGGTCAGTGTTATGATGGTGCAAGAAATGTAAGTGGAATTAAAAATGGAATGCAAGCTAGAATTCGACAGTCCGAAAATAGAGCCGTTTTTGTTCAATGCATGGCGCATACATTAAATTTGGTAGTGCAAGAAGGTATGCAAGAAATTTTGGAAATACGAAATTTCTTAAGCATTATGAAAGACCTCATACATTTTGTTAATAAATCGCCAAAACGAATCGAAATATTTAAGAGATTAAAATTAAATTCTGTAGAATGGGAGTCAAGATCTCTGCGTCCATTTTGTCCGACTAGTATTACGTTTTTATTGTGTTGTTTATTCTGTTGCGTACACTGCGTCCTTTCATTTTCCCGTCTTCCGTAAGTTCTACTCCAAAGTATTTGAATTGCTCCACTTGTTCAATCTGGTCCTGTCCTATCTGTATATTTATGTGTTGTTTCCGTTTTCCTAGTATCAGTACTGTTTTGCTGTAGTTCATCTTCGTGTTATATTTCTCTAGGTGTTTATTCCATACGTTCATTGTCCGCGCCAAGGCCATTCCAGGGGCGAGCATCATGTAACTTCCTTCCCAACAACAAAGGTTCAGGTACCTGGACGACCCAGGAACGACGAAACACCAACCAGAAACGGAGAACTTGACCAGCCATCAGCGCAGCAACATCCACTCGTTTTGTAAACTTATACTTGTTATTCTTTGCGTCATAAGGTCCTTCGAATCCAAGCACCGGGTTCAATAAATGTATTAATCGTCATTGCTTATTTTATTCACCTGGTCAATAAACGGAAAACGTAATCCGTGCCAACGTGCGGCAACATTCATGTTATGTTGCAGGTTCCTCTCACTTTCTGCTATCACTACCACATCATCGGCGAATGCTCCTTCAGATATTTTAACCATTTTCATGTTTTTGTATCCTACATTTTCTTTTATTATTTTTGTTTTCATGCTCTTCATTATTTTATCCATATATAGGTTGAATAGTGTTGGGCAGAGAGCTCCTCCTTGTCTTAGTCCATTATTTGTTTTGAAAGTTCTTGAAATTTTGGCCGTTGTATATTATTGCATTACTGTTGTTGTTATATATATTCTGTATTACTTTCACTATCCTGTTTTCTATTCCTCTCTCTTTTAGTCTCTTTTAGTATTAACCATAGTTTCTTTCTTGGGGTCATGTCAAACGTTTATTCGAGGTCTATGAATCCCATGTATGTATTTTTATTATTTGCGATTCTTTTTTCTGTGATTTGTTTTATTGTGAAGATGTTGTCTTGTGTGTATCTCCCTTTCCTGAAACCACATTGCGGTTCTTCTAGGGTCTGTTCTATTCTTGCTATTATTCTCTTGTTAATTGTCTTTTGTAATATTTTCATCCCTATACTTATTAGTGTTATGGCTATATAGTTTGCTCATTTCGTCTTGTCACCTTTCTTGTATATCGGTACTATTAACGCTGTTTTCGTTAATAGTGTATTGTTGATAATTACCAAACATTAATCGACTTTCTACAAAATGTCTCTGTTAGTGATAAGACTGACGCTGATGCAAAGGCTAATGGATATTTAAAGAATCTACCGCAACCAAAAACTTTATTTAATTTAAAAATGGTTATCAAGATATTTGAAAAAAATCGAAATTTTAAATACTGAACTGCAGAAACCGTCCCTAAACATTCAGCAAGCAAAATTGAAAATAGACGCTGTGAAGAGTATTGTAAGAAAAATGAGAGACACTGGTTATAAAGCCTTACGGAAAGATACAGAAGTGACAGCCAAATCATTAAAATTAATGGAGATCAAGTTCCCAGGACAACTAGTTTCACCTAAGCCATTAAATGATGGTTCATTAGGGCATTTATTTTTTAATGCGTTTTATTTTTATAAACAAATTTTCTATGAAGTTGTTGATAAGGTCATTGTAAGCCTGGATGATTGCTTCGAAACTGCGTCTATACAACATTTGATAAACATGGAACAGTTTATTTTGGAAAAAGTTGATAATGAGATTTGCACATTTTATGGAGAAAATTTTAATGTAGAGCGATTAAAGCTTCACAGGGACATGCTTCTAGATTTGGCTTCGACTGAAGCTGTGAAATTAAATTCAATTACTGATGTCTGTACAATTCTAAAAAGTCGTCAACATATCATGGAAATGTTGCCGGAAATTCATAAATTTGTTAAGATATTTTTAACTATACCTGCGACAACATGTACGGCTGAAAGAACATTATTTGGTCTTCGACGTTTAAAATCCTATTTCAGATCGACAATGTGACAGGAGAGGTTAAATCACATTTCACTTTGTCACCGGCATGGCCTACCCTAATTACCTTTCACTGGTTTTCCTGCCGATTTCAGGAAAAACCCATCGTCGGCACTCGTCGTAATCCCGGTTGTTACGTTGGGAATACCCGGCCCCCTAATGCGCTTTGTCGGCGAAGTACCGCTGACAATGGCACCCCCAATTTAGCACGATCAGGGAAAACCGTATTTCATGCCTGTGACTTCATAAGACCCATCGTTTCATTCACTCGCCGCATTTAATCACATAGTTACCCATTACTTAATTAACATAATCCGAATCTCATTTAAACTCGCGTCTATTCATTTATTTATCCAAAATAAGTTTAATTCCTATTGACAGGCGTCCTCATCCAAAATATTAATCCGCCTCCCCCTCTTTCATCGTACACCAACACACACAACACACAAACACGCACGCGCGTCTTTTAAGCCAGAGGCGCACGAGGGAGAAATCATCCCTCCAGACAGCAGTCCACTCCCGATCGCGGGACAAGTCGGGTCTCATCCACAAAACAGAGTCCACTCCCGATCGCGGGACAAGTCGGTTCTTAATCACAGTAGAAGTCAGTTCATCAGTTCACTCACCGCTCCAGCGACAACCGCGAAGAGTTCGTCACCACGTCTTCCGAGACACCCACACACACACACCCACACATCAACACATGCGCGATCCGTTCCGCACCTCACTCCTGATCTTATTTTACTTCATTTCCTCTTCTGTTTGTTATTGTCATTTACTCATTTATTAATTTAGCTTTCTTATTGTTGTTATCGATTTTAATTAAACTAAGAACGTGCAACCCCGACTTTATATTCCCCCCCACCCCCCTCGCAATCCAAAGTGCTACATACCCGCGCCGTGCCGCTCCCGGAGGCCCCATTGTCGTCTCCTCCTGCAGAAGGTCCCAGCCGCTAGCAGATAAGTAAACCGTGCGCTCTCCGGAAAAACTGAGCTAGTTATGTTCCGGGCCAATCTCGGGGGTAATTAACCCCTCGCGTCACAAAGCGCGAGGTCGCGCCCTCCTTCGAAGACCCCCCCACCCCCCCGATGATAACTTTTAAATATTCACCGAGATCTATCGCACTCAATAAATATTGACGACATTGCCAACGAGTTGATTTCGCGGGCAACTGTGAGACAAAACACATTTTGTCGGGAATGATAAATTTTATTATATTTTATATTACATTATTTATATTTTATTTATGTTATATGTTTATTATTAGTTTTAAGACATTTTTATTGTTTCATTATTAGTTTTAACAATTACCACTTTATTTGCCAAATAAATTAACTTATTTTTCTAAATGACCAAATAACTGACTTTACTTTTTGCCCCCCTTGAGATTCTGAAAAGTCGGCGCCTATGTGAGTAATCATTAATTTTAAAACAATAAACAGTTGGAGTCTAATTAATTTGTTATTTGTTGAGATTGACATTGCACAAAATTGTTCTGTCTATTGCCGCGTCATATCAAAAATATGTGGTTCCATTAAAAAAAAAAAAAGAATTATGACGTTTTGAAGTGTAACTGTAAATAATTGAAGGTTTGAAATAGTACGAGTAAATGATCAACACGTACGAATTATTGCAATGACAGAGCCTTGCTTTTGCTACAATATGCAAAAAAGTTTCTATTTCACTCATAAGAGAAATTATGAATATTTTTTCCTCAAAAACTTAGAAACTTAGACTTAGAAATATTATAGCACCATGTAAATTCATTCCCAATATGCCACTAAATACATTAAAGCCGAACCGCACTTGCATTTGCCATGGAATCACCATATGTGGATTGTCCTGAGCCTAATAGTATTCGTTATGATGATTAAATAATCCACAATTAGAAAAGTAGAGTGCATCTATCCATAAAATTGTATTTATAAAATCACCATTTTACGTAATTTTGTTGATTAACCTGCTGCAAAATGTTAATCTACGGATGTTATCTTTTGTTTGTAAAGTATGAGAAATATGCAATTTATAACGGTAAAACTTCTGTTTTTGTTAAATTGGTGATCGCGTAGATTTAGATACGTTAACTTGATTTCCTATTTGCAGAGTTGAAATGTTCGGATTAGCGAACATTTAACGTTGTCAATTGTTTTTGTCCAATAACTGTCAGAATTCTGAGCATTTTTTATAATTAATTATTATTTTACTACTTAGGTGTATTACATTTTTTTAATAATTTTTTTACATTTGTTTTAAAAATAATTAAAAAATAAAAATAAAAATTGGAATAATTAATATTTCCCATATTTTTCATTTTGACATAGCTTGTTACACATCGTTGAAAAGAAGAAAAGAAAGTGCATTTAGACGTATAAAAATCGAAAATGGTGGCCATTTAAAATAAGAAAGTTGATATCAATATCTCGGAAACCGCCATCTTGACCTTTGTTTTGACTTGATTCTTAAGTTTGTGCGATCGAACCAAATAACTTTCATTTCAAACTTTTTTCCGCATCTTTAATAATTATGAATATATCGGAGTTTTTAGAAAATCGCGATTTTTGTTTTTTTAGGATAACTTCTAAAATGCTCTGACTTTTGAAAATGTTTCATCATAATCAGAGCCCGCATATTAAACTGCACAATATTGCATACTTAACCATATCTCTAGCTTCAAGAATAAGAAAGATACCCACGCAATCCCACTCTATTTAGGACACCCTGTATGCTAAACACTTCGACCATGTTTCTGAAAAGCTGAGAAATATTCTGAAAAAATATTCATAAAGATTCTGTACTTCTACATTTGGCGAAAACTTTCGTTTGTTATATTGGTTGATATAATGCTCGCAGTTTCCGATCATGTTGATACTTTTAATAAGTAGTTTTATTGATATTTTGCGTTTTATCTCTCGTCATATTCTGATTACATATTTTGGAATCTCTAATAGTTTATGTGATATTGCTAAATTCAAAACATTATGAAGTTTTATTTTTTCTTTAGTTTTATTATATATTTTTTCTGCAAACACTATTAAAAGTTGAGTTTTTAACATGGTATACTTTAATTTAAAATGGAATATTTTATCACTAGTGTTAAAAGTAATTCACTTTTAACACTAGCTTAGATAATAAGTTAACTCCGATAATAAAGTATGTAGGTGAACGATTGAACTTAAATACATGTCATCATTTAAGTTCAACTTTCTACTAAGTTCTACTAAAGATCTAACTTTGCTTGAAAAACAGTTTGGTATATATAAAAAAAAGAACTAATAGCAGAATGCAACCTTATTAAATTTATGATGAATCCGTACCTAAACAAAGTAATTTGGGTAGGTAATCCACTCATACATGAATAGACTAATTTTCGCTAATTGATTCTGACCGATTTAGAATACATTACAACTTTTTATTTCATTACAACTTTAATGCATTTTTCTGATATCCGTATCACAAGCGGCTCCTGTGAGCTTTCATTTTCTGAGATGGTTCACGTAAAATCAAAATTAAGAAACAGCAAGTCAGGAGAGATTAGATTCATTTTTTTTAAAATTTATTGAGCTGGATAAAACAAACATTGTCGATTGCGATTTAGTTATAGATCAGTTAAAACACTTACATCGGGAACAAGAAGAA
Organism: Othius punctulatus; assembly: GCA_951805005.1. Classification (NCBI taxonomy): domain Eukaryota; kingdom Metazoa; phylum Arthropoda; class Insecta; order Coleoptera; family Staphylinidae; genus Othius; species Othius punctulatus. The sequence goes on from OX638143.1 coordinate 58,701,932, forward strand.
TGAGATTGTAAAAATAAAAGTTCAATGTTAATTTACTTGTTTACAAAAACACTGTCTTAGTATGCTTATGTTTTTATGTCTAATATAGTTTCAGTTTTAAAAAGTGGCACAGTTATTTATTTTCTCCAAACTCCAAGACCCAAAGGATCTTCCCAAAGATAATGGCTGTGCACGCCTATGCTGCCTGACGTTTACTGTCTTCAATAATTCAAACTTCAAATTAAGCAAACGTGAAATGAGTGTTACCTACTTAAATTAAATAACTATAAAACTATGAATTATCTATAAAAATATATATTTAATTTATTTTTCCGTTGATCTGTCATTTAAGCATATCATTAATGTATGATTTGTACAGAGAAATCGTTCATTAATAACCCCCATTAATGAACGATTTGTTTTAATAAACTATTTTAGTATAGGCCACCAAACATACTATATTCAAATGTCACTGTAAAACGTCAAACGTGATTTATAAGTTATTTGTGGCTATTATGGATCTCGAAGACGCTCTAATATTGACCCCGCCAGAAGTTTTGGAGAGTGCCAATGTTGCTTCATTGTGTTTGCTCCCGGAAAAAAGCAGGTCTTTATACGAAAAGACATACGGAGAATTTACAACATGGTGCGCAGAGAAGCAGGTAACGCGCCATTCGGAATCTGTTTTATTAGCGTATTTTGCTGATATTGCGGGAAAAGGTCTGTTGGCAAGCTTATGGCCGAAATATTCAATGCTTAAAGCGACATTAAATATAAAAGAAAGTAATCATTTGTATATGTATATCACAATAATTATCACAATTAATTTGATTTTTTAAACTTTTTTATTGCTAATAAGATCAACGAAAAAATATTGTAACCAACACGTAAGATTAATCGGCGATTAATAATCTCGACAATTAACGCGCTCGCTCGCTCCGCTCGCTCACGCGTTAAAATTTCTCGATAATTAATCGCTCTCATTAATCAACTTGTTGGTTAAATAACTATAAAAGGCCCGAATTGTAAAAACAATAGTATTAAAAGCTCTTTAATAAGTCAATTCTAGTATTTATCCGTTAAAACACTCTCCGTTTCCAAATAAATAACCCAAAAATTAATTGAAGGTTATGCCATAAAGTTTTTGGTTGTGTAAATACTCTATTAAGATTGACTATTTTCTAAAACTGAACGAAGGCATTTCAGCCTATGTTCAGCGAAATAAAAAAACTCACTGTATGTGAAAATCTATAATTAAGTACCGTGATCGAATTCAAGCATACGTAACGTAGCTTATATTGTATGCTATAAAACACAAATCACATTGTAGTCGGTGGAATTATAACGAGAAAATATAATACCAAACGATATCGCTCTTAGTAAGACAGGGCGATTAGTTTTAGGAAATTAAGGTCATTAACTTCGAAAACAAGAAAGGAAGCGGCCGTATTAAACTACTTCCCGCATTCGAATGTGACTTTTGATGCGTTGGACAGCAAGCCCTGAACGAGCGAGTTATAAATTAGAACTTAATCGACCGGCATCCAATTTGTATATTAAATTAAAGTTATTTATAAAGTTGAGGAACGTCACGCTGTGTGGGTTTGCATATTTATAATTACTACTTCATCTGCACTTTGTTGAAACAATTACATCGTGGTTAGGTATATTTCGGTTATAATTTGTTTAATTTGTTGGTTTAAATTAGCTTCATTTAGACTCAAGTTCGTTTCATCAGTAATTTGTGGTTGAACAATCTGCTCTTACAAGTACAGTTTTGTTTATGGTACAATTCATACCAAATTAATCCACTTTAATTGGGAGGATCCCACTTCGCACACTCCTTCATATTAGTGAATATATTTGTTATTCATTTTTAGTTTGTCAAGTTAATAACCATAAACCATTTAAACTATTGACCTTTTCAAAAAAACATTAATTAACTAAATAAACAGGGTGTCTACGCTAAAGCGTTCGTTAAAAGTTTACGGGGTTGCCGTGGTATTAAAATTTTCAAAAAAATCCTCGTCACACGGTTGAATCAGTTATTCTCATGTAAAATATTTTCAACTTTCTATCACTTCCGGTTCCACCGGAAGTGGGACCAACTTTCTTATTTTAAATGGAACACCCCATATATTATTATATTTTTGAATTCTGAAGTAGTTCAAGTTTTTGAAGTAACTTATCTCTTTTAGTTTTCGAGAAAAAAAAATTCTAAAATGTTAGCCTCTAAAAGGTATCCTGAAATCTGTCTATAACTTCTCTTAGGAATAAGATAAAATTATGAGTTATATTTCTACTTGTACCTAGAGGATGCCTATGAGTAAAATAATTGGAAACTATCAATTTAGATAGTAAGTGCTCATAAAATGTCAATATCTAAGTGCCCTCTTAAATATCTCGTAGTTCATTTTTTTTAATGGAACGACCCATTTTTTATCGCACAGCACGATTGGGAGAAAAATTTACTACAAAAAAGTATAATACAACCATACTCCTAGAGCAAGTATTTTTTGAATTATTTCGAAGATTACTTTTACGTCGCATTTCTGCAGGGTATAATTTCGCATGTCACAAGTGCACTTTAGTAGGCATGTGATATGCTTTTGTTTTGTCGCTATTGAAATGCAAACTGTCAAATAATAAAACCATTTAGAATAAAGTATTACAGAAATCAAAATCAACAAAATGAATCATTACACAAATCAACAAATTATCAATTTATTCTTTATACATGGCAACTGCGTCTCTGTTGTTTCTCTAACATGTAGAGTCTACTCGTGTAGAGTGTACATACGTTCTTACAAAATATGTTCCAATTTAAGCGAGGAATTCAAAAATATAATAATATATGGGGTGTTCCATTTAAAATAAGAAAGTTGGTCCCACTTCCGGTGGAACCGGAAGTGATAGAAACTTGAAAATATTTCACACGAGTATAACTGATTCAACCGTGTGACGTGGGTTTTTTTAAAATTTATAGTACATCGGCAACCCCGTAAACTTTTTACGAACGGTTTAGCGTAGACAGCCTGTATATTACGATCGCCTACCGATGAGCTTCAGAAGATTTTGATAATGATTGATTTAGAAAAATTCCTATGTCTACATTTGAAATATTAATTTCGAAGACGAGTTAATACCTTTATAAAATATAAGATTCAAATAGTTAATAATAAATAGGAAAAGGCTAATAACACTTCACTTTAATTAACGTTCATAATTTAGCTTCACAAACATTTACTTTTTATTGATTTTTGTCTTATTGTTAAAAGAATTAACAACATAAATATTATCTAAGAATTACACAAACCTAATAATAAGTTATTGAAAAGTACAGGAGCGGTGGCGTGGCGACGTAATTATAAATAATTTACAAAGAAATATTTGGTTGGTAATTTAAGAAGGAAAAATTAATAATTTTCACTGAAGGTATCATAAATTCCGTTTTCATAATGTTAAGAATGTTTATAATGTTATCGTTATAAAAACACTTAGCATATTATGATACAAGAGCTTAAGAGAGCATGTTAAGCGCGCTCGGTAGATGTCATTTTTAATTGTTATCATGGAGAGGGTTGGCATTTATTGCATGAATGCCATCCTATAGACGTCAATTATCAACGAAATTCGGAAGGTTGAAACTGATAGTTTCTAAATAACTAATAATGTGGATGAAGCTGGAAGTATGTAGGTATACTCTTTAGTTCTTTATCTATCTCTTTTGTTTTGCCCCAACCATACCTATGTGCCGTAATTCATAAACTCAATGTCAAAAGTAAATATCAACGCAATGAAGACACGATTTCATTTTTGTGCCAAGTACAAAAATAATATGTATACTCTTCGTTATTTACTATCATTGGTTACTATCATTTATCATCTGGTTCTGTTATGAATTTTAGCCTGAGCATAGATTTTCGTGAAAAATAAAATTTTCTGAGAAATTGATAAGAAATTTGCCATTTTCTATGTGTTTCCTGTTCAAGTTGTAAATAGGCTACGATTGTTAAGTTGTTGCAAAAGGTATTTTATAGTTCTGCTTAAAGCCGCATATTAAATACCTGTTGTTGCACATGTGTGAGCAAATAAACACAATGACTGCACTTTATTTACAGTCTAGACCGACTTCAAGTCCAAGTCGAAGTTGGCTGTAATTGGATGCGTAAATATTGGTATTGCTGCATAATAAGTGGCTCTTGTTTACATTTCCGTTTTAATTAATTCTGCCGGCTCGTAATTTCGACGTGACCGATGGATATGTCCCCTGATTCGGACTTCGAACGTCTGACCGCCTCGATTCCTGGAATTGTATCATGCGGTGGAATCCCGTCGCACTATTTGTCAGTTGCCCCGTCGATTTATCGGTTATTAACCATAGTCGAGGTTAACTCGTTATTTATTCGTAAAAAAAGTCTATTTTTCCGCTGAGGAATCTTCCCAGACGTTTACTTATACATGTGTAGTGATAACCATTTTATTATTTGCACGAAACGGCTTGATTAGGAATTGGGACATTAGTTTTTTGCGTTGTTTGTCCACGATTTCGAAGCGTTGAAATTTCTGATTTTATTTATCTTATTAAAAGCTTCCAGTGCTTTTTTTATTCTTCTTTGTATATCCTCATCACTCTCAAGTTTTCCGATTATCACCTTTTGTATTCTCTTCCATTAATTTTGTTTTTTTATATCTCGTGTTGTGTTTACTGAGACGATCTTGCATATCTTTACATTTATTTTCAGACTTTTTCTGCTATTTCTTTAGTTACTAGACAATACTTATCGCAACTACGATTTGCACAAAACAGTTCTCAAGATACAGGGTGATCATAATTTTGATATCGATTTTATCAAAAAAAATTTAAATATATTTTTGAAATTTTATTTTAACCCCTTCAGACCTGGCGTACATGTACATGTACATTTGCGAAATATATTTTTATTTTTAATTTAGTATTATTATTGATACTTAGTACCATTAGTACTTGCTTATGTACACATTAGATTCATAAGAAAAATTGCCTAGTGTGGCAATCTAGTGAAAATATGTGAAATTATTGTTCATATTGTTCGATGATACGATGTATCATATTGTCTAACCTCACATAGTCCGGTCTGGTAAGTCTCATGTTTATTTCAATATGTAAATTAATTGAACAGTTTTAATTAATTTAATTAACATTAATAGAACAACTTAGTTAAGCAAGGTGCATTATAGCACTACACCGTGCATCTTCAGGTTTTCGAGATGTGACTGTCAGGGAAATGATTTTTTTAGCGTTCGTGTGGCCGATCGTCTGAACGCAGAGAACCCCTAAATGAGGAGACCACAACTAATAGTAAAAGTAAAAATTATTAGTTAATAACTATGGAGTGTAATCTAATACTGGTGATCAGGAGGGGAGCTTTAAATTATTCAGTAATCTAAGACTAACATGCAATAAAATAATCATTGATTGCGTGATTTCCGAAAATTAGCACTATTTTGATTTTCATAATTTTGAATAACGAGATTTTATAGGTAAGTAAAAATCATTCGGTACAAATTATATTAGACAAGCACAATTTAATGCCGTAAAAGAGTTTTTGGAAAAATCAATAATAAAAAAAAATCCCATATGATGCCAACTTTTTGGCGGTACCTTTAAATTCATCCGGAGATGCAGTAAAATCAGGGTTGGTGTGATTTAAATCAATTGATTGAAATCAAATGATGTTTTTAAATGAATCATTCATTTAAATCAAAATTGTTTTTTTTTTAAATAATCATTCTTTTTTGCACTGTTTATGCATTCCAATAGTATACAATTAAAAATTTAATGTAACTATAGAGTTACCATGCTTTAAAATACATATAATTGGAAGTAAGTAAAATCATTTCTTCCATTTATGGACCATCACATACCGAATTTTCTATAATCATCAATTCTTGTTCAAATTCAACAATTAAAAACATCATATGATTTAAATCGTGATGTAAATTAATTGATTTCAATCACATCTAAACTTCAATCAGTGCCAGACCTCCGTACAGTACGTACGTTTCGTTGCGTGATCCGAGTGTATGAAATTTAATGTCGCAACGCGTCCCAATTAGTTTGCGGGCGCTGCAATCATAGTGGTTCAAGAGCAACATTAAAAACAATAAGAGTGAATGTGGAACAAATATACTAATGTGTCTCACAATCATGATTAAATATTATAATAAATAATGCGGGATAAACAAATTATAATGCAATCATGTCCAAGAAATGTATTCCAAATACCCAAAATGAGCAAGCACTATATAATACCTTGCAACATGAAAGTGAAGTTAACTCCAAAATAATTGAGCACTTAAAGTAACAAATAGCTGCAATTCAAAAAAATATGAACAATTATCAAACATACAGAACCAACAACTATAGCAGCAGCAGCAGCAGCAGCAGCGGCGGCGGCGGCGGCGGCAGCGGCAGCAGCAAGAACCGACAGAAGAATACCACACCGATGAAGAAGAATTAGCGCGAGAGACAGGGTGGATGCGTGCGAAAAAAACTAAGAAAAGAAAAATGGAAACCTCACTGACACCACCAAAACAAAGCACTAACAGGGCTCATGTCGAAAAACCTTAAAAATACAATATATATACTAATAAATATAAAATGGATCAACGTATAAGCAGGCTTGAACATAGCGCTAGAGGAGCTATTCCCAAAACCCGCAATGTCACGTATAGTCGACCCAAAAATCTAAGAATATTACGACTTTGACTTTTAAGTATTTTATGGGGGTTTTATTTGGTGTTGCCATAAAATCAGGCAGAGGACAGGTTTGTTCTACTATATTTCTTGATGTAGAGCAAGCATTTGACAAAGTGTGGCACGAGGGACTTTAATACAAATTAAGAAAACTTCTGCCCAGACCATATACACAAATACTAGAAACATACATGTCAGATAGAGTTTTTAGAATTAAGCAGGAAGATGCTTACTTTGAACTAAAAGAAATAAAGGTAGGTGTGCCACAGGGCAGTGTGTTAGGGTCAGTCCTTTACCTATTATACATCAGCGATATATACCTGCATTAGACCATAATACGATAGCCACTTTTGCCGACGATACTGCTATATTAGCTGTAGGCAAAGATCACGAAGAAGTAGCACTAAATCTGCAATTGATCTGCATCAATTTGAATATGACTAAATCGGTCCATATCAATTTCACAAATAAAAGAAATCAACATATCCCTGTTAGTATGAATGTATGAATGATATCCAGGTACCCTACGCTGATACAGCAACATATTTAGGTATTACATTGGACGCTAAGCTACGCTGGAGAGCTCATATCAAAAAGAATAAAAGAAGAATTGGACATAAAATTTCGAAAAGTGTACTGGCTGCTTGGTCAGAATTCCACCCTGTCAACCTATAATAAAATACTTCTGTATAAACAAATTGTTAAGCCAGTATGGGCATATGGCATCCAGCTGTGGGGATGTGCCAAAAGAGCAATATAGAAAAAATCCAACGATACCAAAACAAAGTACTAAGGAGTATTGTTAATGCAACTTGATATTTCCGGAACAGTGACCTCGACAGGGACTTGGAAGTGGACACTGTTAATGAGACAATAAACAAAAATGCCAAGAGTCACGAACAGCGACTTCTTCAACACGTCAACGTCGAAGTCATCCAGCTCCTCGATAATACAAATTTGACTAGAAGACTGCAGAGGATCAAACCGTTCGAGTTAGTGTGTATTAGTGTACACGCTAATATTAGTGTAATTAAGTGATAACAATCTAAGGGATACTATTGAGTAGCCCCTTAGCATTAAACCACTATTTAGTAATTTAAGTTGGCATAACATTACTCATTGATCCATCTTGGATCAGATTGTAATAATTATTGTAAAATACGATTTAATGTTTTGTACAATAATAAAAAAATACAGCTATACTGACAAAAACTGATCAGAAATATATTAAAAAAAATTAAATCATTGATTTTTGATTATTTTTTTTTTAATCATGATTTATTTCAACCCTGAGTAAAATGCAGAAAGTAATAAAATAATTTAATGTGGATTTTGAATTGTTTCAACAAAAGTAGACCCTTGAAAAAATATATTTTTTCTAGTCCCTTAATAGAAAGTACACACTTTCGTCCCTCATACGAGTGATGAATGCTCTACTTTTCCTCCCACGGGAGGCAAACAACTTTGCCTCCCTCATATGTGGGAGGCAAACAACTTTTCCTACCTAGAATAATACTTTGAATAGAAACCTTAAATATCTGCGATAATAGTGTATGGTTTTCTTTAATTGATAGCGTCGAGGGTTACATGACCCTGGCTACAATAGTATTTACAACCGTACTATTTTTTTCACTACTAGAACAATTAGAATCATTTAAAATTAATTATTGAAATAATCAAACATCTGTCATCAGATCAATCAAAATTTGACATTGACGTTTCTAACGAAAATAGTGAAAATGCGGCCAGCTAATTGTGGCACATATACTTGGCAAGCGAGAAGTACAAAAATATTCCTCAAAAGTTGAAAACTTGACCAGCTAGATACCCCGTTGCAATGGATGTATTCACATTTATTGTAATCTGCTCAAAACGTTCAACATAAGCTCCTACGAACCACGCACCCTGTTTAATAAACGTATTCATCCATTAAGTATTTTACTCAAACGGTCCACAACGGTAGCCATAATCGGTTCAACGTGCGACGTAAGCCTCGTATTATTTTTATATATAAAGTTTCATACGTTCCTTGTTTACTTTATTTTTAACAATATTCTAAATATTATATTTAGACATTTGGTTTTTTTATCCGCGGGAGGAAATGATGCACTGTGCTCCCTTGTAATACAAATTGCTATTTCACTTCAGTAGCGAATGAAAATTTGTAATTATCCGATGTAAAAGAAAATGGAATTGACCCTGTCGGGCGTCGAATATATTTTTCCCAATGAGGCGATTCTAAACATATTATGTTTATAGTTTTTTTTTTCTGATGAAAGAACACTCTTTGAGATTTTGGCCGTATGTTTAAACGTACAGTAGGAAAATAACATACTTTCACTAGAGAGGTTTATTAAAAATTATATAAAATGAAAACATGAAACATTTTTTCATCATCTTTAACAAAACATATTTTTGGATAAAAGGCAACGTCACATTTTTGGCATCAAAATACTGCTTGTTTGTGGCTTGTGGCACATTTCCATTTTAAATAACCAAATTACCATGAAATACCATTTTTTACCTCTAATCAAAATCGATAGAAGCTAATATTCGGATCCACCCGATCCACTCCACCCATATTCTCATTTTACTTTTTTATTATGAAAATAATGTTTTTTTATAGCAACTAAACAAATAGAGAAAGGGCACATATAGAACCCCTTTATGCTACTGTATGCTACCCCTTTATGCTACCAGTTATGTAATATGTAATACGTTATGTAAAAAAATTAACTAAACTAGTGTAGCACATTCCTGTAATTATCCATGATGTCCAACGCAAGGAACGACTACTTCACTCTACACTTTTGACGTTTCTTTGTGAGGTTAGGAAAAATCTGCACTCACTGTTCTGTCAAATACAGAAATACAAATATGTTATTTTTATTTAAGTTATTTCCTCGAATTTAAAAATAAAATTAATTTAAAAAAATTTACAAGAGATAATTTGAAATACAAAATATAGAGTTAATTTGTATGAAGTTTACAAAAATTAGTAGCGTGAACTTCTTAAAACTAGGGATACCGATTTCTAAAAAAAATACCAACACTACCTCGTGATAAATAGTAGATACATTTATTACATTTTTGTATTAGGGAAAGTTTGCACTCTCAGGTTTGTTCACTAAAATTCTCCAGAAGAATTTGTCTTAGTTTAAATTTGTTTAAATGGGACATCTTTCGGCCTGTTGGCTGTCTTCAATGGTACAATTGACCTGGTGCAATATCCGTTTATTAAAATTCATAATTACAACAAATTCCGTATAACTACTTCCTGAAAGTACTAAACTGAACTTGCTGGAAATTTTAGAAATTAAGAAAGCGACCGGGAACCTGGTAAATGAACAAGTGTGTTTTCACAATACGCCGCTATTTGATGGTATTATCTAAAGCAGCTTAGGGAATCCCAGCAATTTAGATATTAAATAAGGTAACGATACTATATAAGCGATAATTTAAGGAATTTGTATTCAGTTTTTGTATAACTCTTGAAAATGGTCGTGAGGCCGAAACAATTGTAGAGAAATCTTTAAAAATCAGTGAAACTCAACCAAGTGTTTTATATTTCCTTTAATGTTATTTAATAATTAACAAACCATATATATATTATTAAATGGGACAGTCTTGGCAACAAGTTGGTGAAAAAAAAACTATTTTAAACACCATCATTTATTTGTTGTGACGTCACCGAGAATATTTTTTAAATGGCTCGGTATAATTTTTTTGGAGTATTCTTGTAGAGCAAAAATAAATTGAAATTCCAAAATCTAATAGCAACAAAATTTGTTATAAATATTTGAAGATTTCAGAAATTTCATAATAATATATAGGGTGTTCCATTTAAAAAACCAAACTTGATCAAATCAAATCAAATCAAATCAATATTTATTCACGAATGATGAAGTACAGGCAATACACAAATAATATTACAATGAGCTACATATCTGCACATTCATTAACATGAAGGTCGTCACAAATATGGATATATCATGGATATAATATGGATTGATGGATATATCCCGTAGAACCGGAAGCGATGGAAGATTGAAAGTATTTCACCTCAAGAGAACTGAACTAACGATGTTTGGATGATTCTTTTGATATTTTATTTTATCAGGAACCCCATAAACTTGTAATGTTCAATTAGCGTTGGACACCCTCTAGATTAGTCGTCCTAGTAAGTAGCAACTGCGTGTAAATACACTACAGTACTTATTAATTTATTTCACTTCACAAAACCGTAGCTATTTTGTAATAAAGATATTATTAGATATTTAGAGTGTCAAACGGAAAATATACAACATTTCAAGATAAGTCTCTCACCTAAAGTCAACAGAATTATGTAATTCAGATAAAGTTCATTGTACTCTAGTAGGATGTCTTATCTTTTACGATAAGAATGGGCAATTAAGATGAAGTCTAATAAAATATTTTCTGTAATTTTTAAAAATTGTATACGTGCACACATAACAAACCATGTATTTTGCAGTTCTGGTTTATTTGCCGCAAAACAATAGATATGGGGGCGCGCTTCTGATGAAAACAGCTGCAACCCAATACAGCAAACATCGTATAAATTAGGTTAAATCAAACACTTGGTTAAACTTTCAATATAGTGAAAGTTTAACCAAGTGGTATCCACACACACACTTTCAATATAATCATATACATTAATTACATATTATAATTGTTTTGCAGAGTAACGTAAGAAACAAAATCCGCTATTTTCTTTGGAAGAGAACTGAAGTAACCGTTTATTGTTAAATTGTGTGTTCTCGTTAAAGTATCCGATATATACAGGGTGTCTACGCTAAACCGTTCGTTAAAAGTTTACGGGGTTGCCGTTGTACAAAAAATTTCAAAAAAATCCTCGTCACACGGTTGAATCAGTTATCCTGATGTGAAATATTTTCAACTTTCTATCACTTCCGGTTCCACCAACTTTCTTATTTTAAATGGAACACTCCATATATTATAATATTTTTGAATTTGTCGCTTAAATTGGAACATATTTTGTAAGAATGTATGTGCACTTATCTCTTTTCGTTTTCAAGAAAAAAATGTTTTTCTAAAATTTTGACCTCTAAAACGTAGCCTGAAATCTGTTTATAATTTCTCTTAGGAATAAGATAAAATAATGAGTTATATTTCTAAGTGTACCCAGAAGATGCCTCTATGAGTAAAATAATTGGAAACCGTGAATTTTGATAATAAGTGTTCATAAAATGTCAATATCTAAGTGCCCTCTTAAATATCTTGTAATTCATTTTTTTAAATGGAATGACGCATTTTTTATCGCATAGCACGATTGGGAGAAAAATTTACTACAAAAAAAGTATAATGCAACCATACTCCTAAAGCAAGTACTTTTTGAATTATTTGGAAGATTACTTTTTCGTCGCATTTCTGCAGGGTATAATTTCGCATGTCACATAGAACAACTGCCATTGAATTGTTGCTCCAACATGTAGAGTATTCATTGAAACTTATCCACATTTGCCGCCGATGAATAAAACAAGATTTAGAAGATTGGAATCAAATTTTGTTCAATTTGGACAAGTGAATGCAATAAGACATCGACGAAAGCCAGTTATGGAAAATGAGGAAGTGCAAGAAATAGTGTTGGCCTATTTTCAAGTTAATCCACAAGCATCTATCTTGTGACATGAGAAATTACACCCTGCAGAAATAGGACGAAAAAGTAATCTTCGAAATAATTTTAAAAATACTTGCTTTATGAGTATGTTTGTATAATACTTTTTTGTTGTAAATTTTTCTCCCAATCGTGCTATGTAGTAAAAAATGGGTCATTCCATTAAAAAAAAAATTACGAGGTATTTAAGATGGCACTTAGATATTGACATTTTATGAACACTTATTATCAAAATTGACAGTTTCTAATTACTTTACTCGTAATGGTATCCTCTAGGTACAATTAGAGATGTAACTCATAATTTTATCTTAATCCTAAGAGACATTATAGACAGATTTCAGGCTACCGGCTACCGGCAACCCCGTAAACTTTTAACGAACGGTTTAACGTAGACATCCTGTATATGAAGCGAAATCCGTAAACGTATTAATTCCAACTGTGGAAAATCGCTCAATGGCGACAACGTCCAGGCTTTGGTAACGTATGTGAAGTCTTAAACTATCATCCAAGCTCTCTGAGGTATATAGTATCCTCATACGAAACATTCAAAGAAAATTCAATCTGACAACACTGTTAGTTTTGTTTAATGAATGCACTTAACAAGAAGGCCGTTTGGAAGCCATGATATATTGGAATAAATCTTCTTATGCCACAACTGACAGTTTAAATCTGGCATAAGAGAATGCATTGTTGTCATGATTAATTAAAAAAAAAAAAATTAACGTTTAACACCATTTCACAAACGAAATACGAATAGTTAAAATAAATTATAGTCAATACTTTTGATGAGATCGCAGGTCGCAACAAGAAGGCCGTTTGGAAACCATGATATATTGGAATAAATCTTCTTATGCCACAACTGACAGTTTAAATGTGACATAAGAGAATGCATTATTGTCATGATTAATTAAAACAAAAACTTAATGTTTAACACCATTTCACAAACGAAATACGAAAGTAAAATTAATTTTAGTCAATACTTTTGATGAGATCGCAGAAAGACGTGAGGCGGTTAACATTGGGGATAATATTGTTAATGAACAGATACTTTTTGAAAATATCCCACTGCTGATGGGTATCGGCACGTTAAAGCCGAACCGGTAATAGATACCTCACCGCATTAAGACTGATTGTTGTATATAGTGCACATTTGGTTAGTTTTAAGTTAGTATACTTTTAACTCTTGCGAATGGTGTAACAACGGAAACAATTGTTGTGTATCAATATATAAAGAATTTTTTTGTGAAACGTATACAAATTGTCTCATTTTACTCTATTTAATATGTTTCACCAAGTGGTTACCAAACAAACTTTCAATTTAATCAACACTTGTGTGTTGAAATAAATTCTCTATTGATAAAATATGGCTTTCTTTAAGTTTTCGTTATAATTTCTTATAATTTGTTGCAACTTTGAATTTTTTTTTTGCAAATTTGTGTTCATCTTTTATGAGAGAAAAAGGTTACCTGAAGATTTAGCGGTGATTTTTCGGGACACCCTGTATGTACGGTCGCAGCCAAAAAAAGTAGGACAAGTCTATTAGTAAATTTATCTAAAATTGAGCTATGTAATCAAGTCATTCGTCTCTGCAAAGAAAAATCTAGTAACATGTCATTGTCATTGTAATATAAATACTTACATGTCACTTAATAAAAAATCACAGTTTGGAATGGCCCTTCAAGTTAGTGCTTTAATAAAGCAAGAATAATACACAAATTGAAAATTAATGGTCAATCAGGCAAGTTGCACAATATTTTGACATTATCAGCTAAACCAAATTCACAATGGGCAAAACCGGTCCCACTTTTTTATGTCCGCGACCGTAGATTCAATGTACTTGAATGTAGCTGTGAATACTATACGCATAATAATTATAACAAAGTAGAAACTTTTTATAACCACTTTATAGCAAGTATACAGGTTGAATTTTTGAAAAATATCGACGCCGGATATCTCAGAAAATCGGGCCATAATAAAAAATATCCTGAAATACGTCAATGCGCCATTATCATGTGTGACAGTTTCCCCGTCCCTTTCAATAACAAATTTCACGAAAATTGTAAAAGAGATAACCCACCTTGTGACACCTCATTCGAAAAGTCTTTATGTGAGTGATACAGAGGTGCCCATGTTATCCAGAAAGTAGTCAAATATTATTATTTTTTATTAAGAGAAAAATAAAAACTACACTGAAAACAACGTAAAACAACAATGTTTATTTTTAGAGGAGTAATTTGGCATTTAAACTAATGTGTATCACCACCGCACTGCCCTCATCAAGCATCTCTTGGAACTAATAAAAGGTATAGCCCACCTTGTCACATCTTAATTGAAACGCATTTATATCAGTAACACAGAAGGGAATTTTAGCTTATCGTTTTTTATGTTTGACTTTTTTTTTCGAAAAAAATATAAAATCATTTGAAACACGAAAACTGTCAATAAAGGTCATTTGAAAATAGCGGAGAATGTAAAAAAAAACACAGAAGAGCGGTTTAAAAATAAATCAATCAATTACAGTAGATGTTCGAAGTGACCACCGTTATTCTCCATACGGAAAGTTTCTCTGGGAAGGGATTTAAGATGGTCCCAGAGAAAGAGGTTTGGAGAAGAGGGAAATTTGGAAATCGTGGTGGCCATTCATTCGGTCCATGCCTGCCAATAAAATGATTTGAAAATATCTGATTGTACCAATTCTTCCATCATGTACCATCTTGTACTACGATTGTGCCATCTTGATCACGCTGATTTCACTGGCGAACACAATTTGTGTCCCGTTGACATAAATAGCTGACTCTGATAGAAAATTTTGCGCTCATTTCAGAAAAAAATGTTTCTAGCACGTCAGATTTTTGAGGTGTGTAACTTTGGGCAATTTTCGGGAAGCAACACCGATTCCGATATTTATGGCAACACTGTACTTAAGTTTTAGTTTGAAAGTTACCGCTATCAATTTTGTACCCTCTCTTTAACTGAGCAAGTGTTTTTATGTGAAGAGCAAAAACAGTACTGACGCTTTTTGTTATAAGTGCGATGAGTTTGAAGTCGTATGAACTCAATTTAAAGTGCAAAGTTGGCAACCAGGATAAGTCATAAGTTCAGTACGTGAGCTGGTGTACGATGTACAAGAACTCTCAGGAGTTGGCTACGAGGTTCACGCAAAGCTATGTTGTTTGCGGTTACCGTGGTTTGGAAGGAGCCGAAGGATCACATCAACGATTGCTACTTCTGCGTGATAAATGTATCGAGGTGTTTAAAGAATGAGAAGCACATGGCATACCCAAACCTCGAATCAGCCATACCGCCTGTCTATCACAACGAATTTCTACCTATACCGAAACCTTCAGATTTTTTTTAAAGAAGGAACTCCAGAAGTTCTGCTTCAAGGTTTTTTATAAGAAGAGGATAACGAAGAATCGGATCCAGAATTCTTCACGAAGGCGTCTACGTCTACAGAGCCTTACTTGTTAAATTAAAGAAACCTTAATGATCTGGTACGTGTTGTGTCCGCAATAGTCAAGGCCTACAAAGATATGGGATGTAATATGTCTTTGAAAATCTACTTCTACATTTTCATCTTGATTTCTTCCCGGAAAATTTGAGTGATGTTAGCGACAAGTACGGATAGCGTTTACATCCGGATATTGCTGCTATGGGGAAGCGATACCAAGGAAAATGGAGCCCATCTATGTTAGCCGACTATTGCTGGATCCCACATAAAGATTCTCAAGATACATTACAAGCACAAATTATCAGCAAAACGGGCAATATTAAGTTAATTTGTATAGTTTTGTCATCAAGTACTTGCTTTACTAAATAATTATGATGAATAATTATGATAATAATGAATAATTGAATTATTATTATTGAAATAATTATGTTAATAAACTTTGTAAAATAAAAATAAAACTGACCTCTAACACAAAAAAATCTCATTTTGTACATATCGTCGGCTTAATGTTACAAGGTCGTATGTGCAAATTTGTAAATTTGGGAATAAGGATTTTAAATATGTTTGCTACATCTAAAAATGAAATATTTTGCACTGTCAATAGATTTGTTTTTATCACAGGTTCCTAATGATCCAATTTTAATCTTCCAACAAGTTGAAAGGTCCCGCTTTAAAAACATATAGCCCTGCAAAGCTATACGACTAAAAATTAAATAAATGTTACATGCAACCTTGTAACACCAAGCCGACGATATGCATAGTAAATACTTTCTGAAATCAGCTCGATTTCGATAAAAAGGGACTCGCTTTTCTCCGTAACTCTTCAAATTTTAAGTTTTAAAGATTAAAATTCTTTACTTACATCAACTATACATTCAATTTGGTTTCAAAATTAGTATTATTTGTGCAGGGTGTTAGGGAATTCGACCGAAAACTTTCTAGGAGTGAATCAAGGAGCAAAATGAAGTAGAATATTCCTTTGCCCCCTTTTGGCGCAGATGCATAGTTTCCCCTTAAATCCCTGTTAAATTGGTGCCGCAAATAGGTATGTTCGGATCTGCTGAATAAATCTCGATAAAGCAATGTTTTTTTTAAATTTAGCATGTTGCTTGCATTACTTTTAAATTTAACTTTGTTAAAAGGGTAAAATTACTGCAGTTGCTGCAATTCGGTATTACAGCCACAACAAAATAATATATCGATCCATTTTTCACATCACTTCTCATATGCTAGATTAAAAACCATGCATTATCAATGTTTAATTTCAGCAGTCTTCAAAATTATCTGCACCAATTTTAACAGTGATTTATGAGGAAACTATCCATCTAAACAAAAAATGCAATGGAATATTCTACTTCATTTTGCACCTAGATTTACCCATAGAAATTTTTCAGTCGACTTCCCTAGCACCCTGTATATACAGATTTTTTACTGCAAACAGTATAAAAAATATAGTTTCCTTATAGAACTAGTTCTAGATAATAGGAGTAGTATTATTACATTGTCATTTTTTTAAACTATGAAATCATTTGATATTATATTCAATTAAATTTTAACATGAATGAAAATGAATCGGAAACTAACAACACATAATCTTCAATGCAAATAATACTTTTAAGTGTTAAGTTTTTCCCAAACTAGAAAACAAAATATACAATATTTAAATTGTTACTTAAAATTCTATTTCTATACTTGAGCAATTGTAACGTTATTCATAATATTGTACAGTTGTTCAGAAATATATGAAATTTATTATATTTTTAAATTTCTCTATACACAAAATAATAACAAATATGTCATTTGCACGAAACTAGAGGTGTATGGTGTGTATTGATAAAAAAAAGTCACTTACGCGAGGCATGTTGCGGTCACTGGTGAGCAGAGGGTGCCGAGACACGTCACCGGGTATGGTGGTTGCAGGTCTGCCGTCGAAGCACTGCGAGACGGAGGGTGGTCGCACCACGAGCCCCTCGCAGGAGGGGATGTACAGGGTAGCGCGCGACCCTGCCGTGTTCCACATATCCTGCGGGACAAACCACTCACCCTCTCCAGCCCGTTTCGCCAAGAATGTGCATAAATCGTTGGATAATGTGCACAATCACGTGAATCACTCCGCCATAATTAACATGCACCACATTAACACCAGGGTTTTAATGAAATTGTACTCGTATATGTATATATTTTAATCCATCCTTGCCACGGTGGAATAGCAATATTTAGAACTCGTGCAATTAGTATCTAATTACTTTGCCTTGACGCATTAACACAAAGCGGTGGTACCCAAAGTGTGGCGCGCAACCCCCTGGGGTTTAAATACTGGGGAGGTCGCAAGAGGATTTCCGAAGTAAAACATAAAGACTTATTGAGCCAATTTATTTTTGACTTTCGCAACGTCGTTATTTAATCGAAAAGTGGGATAATAGTATATTATTTAACGAGATTAGAATGTACTACTCGGATGATTATACACTCGCCTTCGGCTCTTGTATAATATCCTCGTAAATTATAGCCATTATGTGCGATCAAATACGATGTTTTATCTATGATTTTTTAAATAAAACAATTCATATTAACAAATGTTTTTTATATAAGATTAAGACTTATTTGTTTCAATAATGGCCAATTGCACCACTTTTTCGCAAAGCCTTACTTTACAAAGCCCAGCTTATATTTTAACTAATGCTTAAAGGGGCGGGACTTGCACCGCAGATTGCTTTACTAAGCACGCAATAAGTCTTGCAACGTCGCGAAATCTGGTAGAATATTCGTTTGTTATGTTGGCGACATTGCGATTTTCTGTGTCGATCTGTCAGTGCGTATATACAAAATTGTTACGTCATTAGGCCTGGGGCACTATTCGAGCGGTGACCGGTGAGCGGCGGGCGGCAAATACAATTGTCTGGGAGAAGCAGTAAGCGGCAAGTGCAAAGCGTCAAGTTTTTCCAGCACGCTGCATTATGTTGTGTTTGAGTAGAAAGGGTGAATTGTACACTTGGAATAACCTAACAGCAAGGACGTTTTATTTGCACCACGCTGGAGACATCCAGCTTACAAAAACAGCTACGCCTGACTACTCGGGCGCCCTCTATCGTTCTTTCATCACTTACATATATACGGTGTGAACAATACATAACATTTCTCTCCCCTTAAAAAGAGAGTGTGCTGTTGCTGCGTCTCCGGATTGTGGTTCGTTTGCGGTTCCGACTCTGGGTTGTTGAATAACTCTGGAATGTCTGGCATCTCAGGTTGTTCGTTGTTCCAGGCTTCTCTCGATGACGACTGCAGAGACGTGTAATGCTGGTTGTAGCGTTTCATCTGATCAGAGTGTGCCATCCTTACTCTATCCTTTACCCTCAGTAAGTAGGTGCATTTACTCACTTGTTTCAGTACCTTTGCCATTATCCACTTCTTCGTTAGATTTTGGTATAACCACATTCTTTCTTCATTATCGAACGCGTCTTTTCCCGGCCTTTTGGTGTCCTCACTATTTGATTGTCTTTTTTCTTTTAGAAGGTTTAACTTTGATCAAGGCGCTTGCTTGAAGATTAAATTTGCTGGACTTTGTCCTGTTACTGTGGATGGTGTGTTCCTATATTTAAATAAGAAATTTTCCACCACATGATTAATGCCTGCGCTGTTGTTCCTTAACAACATTTTGTTGATTGCCTGTTTGACCGTGCCTACTCCTTTTTCTGCTTGGTTGAGGGTACTTGATGGAAACATTACTGGGTGTTCTTTTCCATTTACCATTTGGCTAAGTACAGCCCCGACTCCAAAAGCACTTGCGTCTGTAGTTACAATTGTGTCTCGTCTGTTGTCAAATTGTGTGAGAATTTCCTCCGTACTAAGGACATGCTTTGCCTGTCTGAAAGCTGCGTCACACTCTTCATTCCATTGGAATGGAACATCTTTCTGCAGCAAGTCGTATAGAGGCTTTAACAACGACGATGCGTTTTGATGAACTTCGCACAATAGTTGAATAACCCCAGGAAGGCCTTCAACTGAGTTACGTCTTGCGGACGGTGAACATTCCTTAGAGCTTCAATCTTCTCCGAAGTGGGATGAATTCCCTGCTTATCCAGAATGTGCCCAAAGAAATTGACTTTTTCCTTAAAAAACTTACACTTTAATAAATTGACCTTAACATTATACTCACGAAGACGGATGAAAACGACTATCAGTTTATTGAATAAGTCTTCTTCGGATTTTTCCCCTACTATGATGTCATCGATGTATGATGCAGCTCCCTCGATTCCCCTGAGCATCTAGTCCATCATACTTTGAAATATGGCTGGTGAACTAGCTATGCCATATGGCAATCTTATCTACTGGAATAACCCCATGTGTGTGTTGATAGTCAGACGGTGTTGGCATTCTCTGCTGACCGCCATTTGAAGGTATGCTGTTGATAAGTCCAATACCGCAAAATACTTTGCCTCCTTTACCGCACCAAAGACCAAAGAAAGAGGGTAAGAATCCGTTTTAATCATTTGATTGAGTGTCTTTTTAAAATCGACACAAATCCTTATCCCTCCGTTCTTCTTTGGCACTACCACAATTCTGCTTGTTATTTCTGCATGTGACCGTTTCATCAATATTCCTTGTTCTACCATTCTTGATAATTCTTCCTCAACTGGATCCCTTAAAGCATACGCTAATTGATATGCTTTATGGATGACTAAAGATGCCTCCTCTTTTAGCACTATCTTTGCTTCGAATCCTTTTATGACTTCACGATTATTTCCATTGACGACCTCCGGGAACATACTGATTAGTTTATTTTCCCATGCCACATTTACTGACTGTACTGTGTTCATTTGGAATTTATTTCTCCACTCTGGCATGACTATATCCAACCAGTTTCTTCCAAGTAGCGGAGTCTTGTGTTTTGACTTCACGACGACTAAAGATAGTTGGAATTCTTCTCTCTTGCCTATTTTGACATTTACCTCAACTTGCCCTGACACCGTTATCTTTTCACCTGATGCATTGTTGAGCGTGTACATACATTCTCTTACTTCTACCTTATTGTTTAGGTTTTTGTACAATTTTTCCTCTATTATTGATACGCTCGCCCCAGTATCTACCTCCATTTTCACTGTTGTATCGTTTACTGACACGGGAACGATGATCGCATTTGACACTCGATTTACGTTAATTATTGACTTGACCCATAGATTGTTTATGCTTAGACTTTTTACTGACATTTTATCCTCCGACAACTCCTCTTCGACATTGTGTATTTTCTGTTTGTGTCTACACATTCTTGATGTATGACCCTTGTTTTTACAATTGAAACACTCCCAACCTTTTGCAGGACATGTGTCTGGATTTTGCCATCTTCCGCATCGGAAGCATGCCGTTCTGCTCTCTTGATCTCTCGGACTGCGCTGATTTGTTGCTGACTGTTGTGGCCCTTGACCTCTTGACGTGCCTTGACCACGATACTTTTGATGTTTGACATAAGGTGACTTTTCGTACTTGGCTATTTTCTTCACCTCCAGTTCATGGAGTTATTGACCCTCGTTATAGACTGTATCTTGCGCAATTGCCTTTTCGCACGCCCTTTCGAATGACAATTTATCTTCAGACAGTAGACGGTCCTGTATTTGCTTCACTGCCAGGCTGCATATGAATTTGTCGCGTAATGCCAGTTCTCTATACGCACCGAAATCGCATTTACTTGACTGTTCCTTCAACTTATTTATATACTCGGCTAGCGACATCTCTCCTTGTGTGACTTTGTGAAATTTGAATGTCTCGACTATTGCTAACTTTTTTGGTTCCAGTTTTTCGCTTAGCATCTTTTTTAGCTCAGCATATGACTTTGTTGTGATTTTATCTGGACTACATGACGTTTTCAACAACTTGTATGCTTCGCACCCAATCAACGTAATAAACAGATTCACCTTTTCGTCTTCCTCGACTTTGTTGCAATTGAACAGGTGGTCCATCCGTTCGAGATAGCATACTATGTCGCAATTTTGTATGTTCAGCTGCTCTATGGTGCCGATTAGAGACATTTTTGGCCACTTGCACGACCGCGTGTAGGTACTAACCTCACTTTTTCCCCGTAGACCATATTCTTCCCTTTTTTCCCTTTTCTGACCTAACTCGTCGCCAGTGTTGTGTTTGAGGGGAAAGGGTGAATTATACACTTGGAATAACCTAACAGCAAGGACGTTTTATTTGCACCACGCAGGAGACATCCAACTTACAAAAACAGCTACGCCTGACTACTCGGGCGCCCTCTATCGTTCATTCATCACTTACATATATACAGTGTGAACAATACATAACACATTAAAATCTGGTCCACCGCCACTGGTGGAATCGTAAATAGAACGTATTGTGTCGCTCGCCAATCGTCAGCAGCTCACCGCTCGTTTCGTTAGCCGAGGCCTTAAGACGAATATTGTGATTATTGCACTGCACGGAGTTAAATCCAAAAAAGGCAAATTAAATCCATTGCTATAGTTCAGATTTGGAGTTAAAATGCGTGCTAAATATTTGTCACAGTATTTACGATGTATTTGAAGGGCTATGGGGCAGAACCACCATCTTTTAGTCCATCTTTTATCGAAATCGAGCTGATGGCCACATTAGCTCATACGCGTCATCACTATTAATTACATTTTCAAGAGCCATTGCAAAAAAATCGGTTTCCGAAATGAATAGATGCCGCGACAGTTAATGGAATAATTAAAGGTTATGTTCAGCGCCGTAAATTTAAGATTGGTTTAAGGGACCGCTCTTCACCACTTACATTAAGCCTTACTTGAGACGTGCATAAAATGCGGTGCAAGCGAATTTCTGACTTAAGCCTTGCTCACATTTTAAGTTGTGTTTAAGCCTTACATGTTTACTGTGGTGCAAGTGGCCATTAGAAACCTATAGTTAGGAACCAAATATACATATGTAAATGAGCTGTAAATGGGATAAATTTATTTATCGTATGGCTTATAGAGAAACATGATTATTGTTATATTAATACGAATATAATGCTCTTATCGTAATTAGAAGGCAATGTTCGTATTTTTTATCATTACCATCGATAGCATGTTCATGTCTATGTGGTCAGGAGATCGTACGGGACGATCTATTGTTTGACCTCCAGTTGCCCTAGGCACTTGTGATGTGCCTACAGGGCCGTTGATACATAGGTCGTGGAGCGCGTGGATATTCCCTTCGAAGCAACGTTGAGTTTCAAAGCTTCGATAATATGTCAACTATTCAGCAGTCAGCATAAAACTCTTAATCAGCAGTTTGTGTAAAACTTTTTGGCCCTTCAACATTTTATATTTTCAACGTTAGTTATCAATTTTGAGTAGTACTTTTCAGCCCTTTGGAATTTGTGTGTTGGCCCTTTTGGCTCTTGAAAATTTTTTGTGCTCTTTTTTATTTTTGAACGTTTTGTTGGCTTTTGGCACTAAATTTCGTGTTGGCCCGTTCGCCATTCGGAAAAAACATGTTGGCCCTTTTTTATTTTTTATGTTTGTCATTTGCTTTGGAGAACGGTTTCCATCGTTACGTTTGTGAGTACGTGGACGTTGCCCGATCATGTTGGCTCTAACTCTTGTAGCTTGTACGATTTTGTATTAGTAAGACTTAGCGAAGTCCTTATTGGTTTTTAGTAGTTTTTATTTGGGTATAACCAAGGATGGGATGAACGGCTCGTGTTTATGTTGATGCTGGAATAGTTGACCATTTCAATATAGTCAGCGGGTCGAGATACGTTTTCACGTTCACGTTTCTTTTTTTTTTTTGAGTGGGCCTTTAAGTTTTCAATTTTTTTTTTGGTATTATTGTGGGCTAACATTTTGAGTTATTATATTGCAAACGTGTGGATTACTTAAATATCTCCAACTAGGGTAGGAAAACACTATTTTCGTAATACTATACTTTTATACCGTTTAATCTGAACTAAAAAAGCGCTGTAATGTCATGCTAAACGGTCAGCGGCCCTTAAGAATTCTTAACGGACGCCGGCCGTTAAGGGGAACGCACGCCCACCAGGGTTAAATAATTCAAATTTAAAATTGCTCAGGCCATGTCTGACAAATGCCTGTTGGCCATAGTAAATAGTTGCATAGTTAGTTGCCGGTCCGTCAAAATGGACAAAGAAAACTTTGAAATTCCTGCCGAGATATTGGAGGCAGCATCAACTGCAAGTATATTTTGCCGTGATATTTTTTCGGCGGCGATGCCAAATCTTTTTCACTGGCACATGCTCATTATGTTTGTATAACCAAACTTCTTTGACGTTTAACTTGTTACATTTGATCGATTATTACAATACATATTTTGCCATTGTAGATGTTAAACCATAACCACAAGATTGATATCTGTACGATAAACGGCAGAGAAGTCGACGTATTTGATACGAACCGCGAACTGTAGCAAAGATTGCATGGGCGCACCTGCTGATTGCAGCCATTTTTAAATAACCAGGACAGCTGGCAACCTTGTAAAATTGTGTCATCATTATTATGATTATTATTTTGATGACGTGAACGCCAGTTTAGAAAAAATAGAGTATATATTATGTTATAAAAAAAATCTAACTCATTTAGTTATTTTAACTAATATAGAAACGTCAACTGTCAAACTACTTGTCATGAAACAGAAAAAATCAGCTCTCTCTGCTATTGCTAAAATATTTGTATTACGAAAAATCCTGCACGACACACGGCCGATATGCAACTTGGTTGAAGTTTGTAAACCTCGGTTGCGCTACGCTACGCACTGCTTCGCCTCGGTTTAAAAACTTCAACCTGCGTCCGTTATTTGCTGCATATCGGCCTAATGACGTTAATAACTATTTCCTAAGTGAACGGTTCCTCAAATCCTGAAGCTTCAGGTAGGTACGAAACTGTGTAGGATTCGCGTCCGTACGTTCACAGTTCACGATGTATTCCAGACGAAGAACGAACAATTAGTCAATCGCTGCGTGCTTCTGCGACCGCGGTAATTCACGGCTAGCCGTGCTTCCGCTGCTTACGCACATCCGTCCCGATAATTCGCGTTCAATCCCCTAGATGGCGCCGGCATGTGCTACGCGTACACTGACTTAATAGATACAGTGGTGACAATGGATATAAACCGCCATGTCTTAACTGAAGTACTATTAAGCTAGCGCTGTACCAATACCACCTGCACAACTTGGATTGCAGATGGAATTGGCGGTTGGCGGTACTGTGTGGCGCGCTTCATTTTTATTGTGAATGATTTTGTTAAACGTCTATTCGTTGCATAAACGTTTTATAGTAGACAATAGATTATTCCAAGTGATTTTTTCGTGGACGATAGAATACTTGAAAATAATTCAACGATTTTGTTTAATACATTCGCGAACACGTCGTAAAATGGGAATGATTGTAAGGGGACACGTAGGTACATACTAACACTACTGCAAACTAAGGCCATCATTTTAGAGGTACACATAACGCTGTCAGAGTCTGAGTCCAGTTAAATTACATATTAGACGGATCACTATTGCAGTCAATGTCCCCTCAGCGCATTCGTGAAGGACTGCTATAGCAGTCGCTATCCGCAAACGTGTTATTCATTACTTACAATTCTACTAAACAAGCAGATAAAATACATTAATAATGCTTTCGTTTATTTAAGATCGTTCTAAGTATATTGTTGTGAGTCTTCAAAAGTATATTTGTATCGATTTGTTATTTACCTTGTTTTATTATCTTTCAATAATATACTCAATAGGAGGTACATCCTCGAATTAAAATGAAATATTTCTCGCGTTGTCTTGAAATTCAATATTGGAGTAAAATTTTCATTCGTTCTGCTCAACCTTTCTCCCAGCATTTCGATCTCGGCGATTTGACGTTGGGCAAAGCCACGATCAACGCGTTCCAATGATGGGCCATAATTAATAAGAAATGTTTATAAATACTTCTGACATACAATAAAATTCTTTCAAATTTTGACAGATAAATAGACATCATACGACGTCAAGCTTCAAACATAAACATCCGGCCGCCATCTATTTCTGTGGATTACGTGAACCAATCACGAGAAGCACCACTCTTGCCGCCACTGTACCTATTTAGTCACTGTACTACGCGTGGCTATTACTGCTATGGTCCAACTTGGACCGTGATACACTTTAGCATTACCCTTGGTGCTCCACGAGAAGGCAAGCAAGGATTGCACTTGTCACGGTTACTATGTTATTATTGTTATCCTGTGAGATCTCCATTCCAAACGCGCTCGAAGCTAAGGAGTGTAGAACATCATACACCTGCGAACAGGTCCTTAGGTTAGGCAGTATAACAGTACTTAATCTTCTTCTTTTCACATTTGAGATACATTTGGGCTCATATCTATAGTCTGTACTTGAGCTTGAGTTCGACTCAAGTCGTATATTTGCGGGCCTATAAACGCCTATATCTTCTATAGACGTTTATGCACCAAACGCAACCAAATATACGACTTGAATCGAACTCAAGCTTAAGTACGGACTATAGATACGAGCCATAGTGACGACCGATACTGTACAATTTATTGTAAACATGACAGTTGCACTGACAACTGTCATAGGATGAATGAAAGCTAACAATGACAGCGTACACAGGGTAGCGAAAAAGAAACATGTGTAAAAAGCGTTACACATACTTAATTGAAGAGGCGGTAACATGTTGTATTATGAATGGAGTTATTAAGAATGTATATGAAGGGGTTGTAATACAATCGCTGTTGTATAATGAAATCAGTAATGTGTAATATTTATGATTAACTTTTAGATATATTTAGGTGGTTATACAGATCATGTGAGAAGAATATTTTATTGATACAGTTTTTTATCACCAAATCACTTATTTATATATTTCCATGGATACCCTCATTCAATGCTATTCTTGATTCTCTTCGGCATACTAATCTTGTGGTCTTGCTAATCAATTCCGTACTAGCTGACCTGCAGTACACCACGCTACCCCAAGCCCAGAAAAGTCAACGAAACTAAAGTAATAAATAATAATTATAAAATAAAAATTAAAAATTAAAATAAATTATAAATAATAAATAATAATAATAAATAAAATAATATGATCAAAAGTTATGCGCTTAACAGATTTACAACTAGAACGGAAAAATTGTACATGCGACCTAAGAATTGAACGAGGTGGAAAATTAGAGGAAGGAAAACTTGAAAGAGTATTAACGAGCGTTTTAATGTAATCATCAATCTCTTTGAAAGAAAACCAGGTTTAAAGCGGTCAATTGATATAGAAATTTTCTTACCTCGTATTGAGAGAATATAATACTTTCTTTTCGAACTGTTCAACAACCTCATAAGGACTAGCATAATTAGGTTGTAGAGATATTTCGACGCCATAATTTCTCACAAAAACATGAGAACAACAAGCCAGTGACTTCGCAATAAAAAAAGATCGACTTGGAAAACGAGTAACAGCAGGGGACAATGCACGCATGCTACATTTCAGGTCACTAACAAAATTTGCACGACTAACATCCGGAGTCATACCTCTATTATTGGGCAACGCCAGCAAATCCCCAGGATTTTTTATGGTTTGTCCGTATACATACTCAGCGGACGTAGCATTTAAATATGTTTTATACACTGATCGCAAACGTAGTAAAATTATAGGTAATTGTAAAACCCAGTTACTTGGATATCCGCTCATTTTAAGCGAATCCTTGAGTTGCCTGTTGAGACGTTCCACCAAACCATTGCTTTTCGGACGATACGCTGTCGTAGATTTGAGTTTAATGCCAAGTAATTTGGTGAAATCTGACCATAAATGTGATTGAAATTGCTTACCACGATCAGTTAGAACTGCAGTTGGTATTCCAAATCGGGAAATCCAATGAGTTAAAAAGGCTTTGGATACAGAATCTGCGGAAATGTCTGATAATAAAATGGCTTCCGGCCATCTGGTAAAGCGATCTATACATACTAATATACATTTAAATTTTTGACAAGAAGGTAACTGACCAATTATGTCGATATGCAAGATCTCAAATCGCTCGGTAGGTTCCACAAATCTTTGTAGCGGCGCGATTGTATGTCTCGAAATTTTAACCAGTTTGCAATTAACACAAGAGCGAACAAAAGTTGATATGTTTTTGTTCATCTGTGGCCAAACGTATCGTTTACAAACTAAACGTTTCATTGCCCTAACGCCTGGATGTGATGACTCGAGGAAAGATACTAGCAATTCTTTCCTTAACAATTTAGGAATGAAAGGTCGTTCTGTATCAGAAGAAGTATCAACAATGATAAATATTGACGAATTAGGAAGTTTAAATTGGCTTAATCGGAGAGAATGAACATTATTTACCAATACGGATTGCAGTTCCTCATCTTGTGACTGCAGCGTGTAATCGTTTGAGATCCGATAATTGGAAATAATTAATTTCGGCTCTTGACAATGTATCTGCTACTATGTTATTTGAACCAGGTACATATCTAATATCCGTAGTAAACTGACTTATGAATTCAATTTGTCTGTATTCCCGGCCTAAAAACCGATCCGAATTTGAAAGAATTGCTGAAATTAGCGGTTTATGGTCGGTAAATACAATGAATTCGCGACCTTCTAAAAAATATCAAAACTTTTTTTTATTGCAAAATATACTGCCAATAATTCTCGTCCAAAAGTGCTCTGCTTTCGTTCAGTTGTATTAAAAGTTTTGGAAAAAAATTACAAAGAATGTAACAAACCTGTCGATGATCTTTGTTGCAAAACTGCACCGGCAGCAAAGTCTGAAGCATCGAGAATTAAACTGAGCTAAGCAGAATTAGCAGGAAAATTCAACATTGTACATTCAGATAATGCAGTTTTAATATTTTCGAAGGCAGAAATACAATCTTTTGACCATGTCAGGGTTTTGTTATTAAATGTAGACGAAATTAGGGAAACTAAGGGGGCTGAAATACTCGAACACGACTTCATGAATCTATGATCAAAATTGATCATTCCCAAAAAACGTTGCAACTCCTTTCGGGTAGTAGGACGCGGAAAGGCAAGGATTGCTTTAACGGCTGTCCGGTATAAGTTTAACACCGGAAGCAGAAATGGTATGACCAAGAAAAGATAATTCCGATACGCCGAAAACACATTTGACCGGACCGATTTTCATGCCGAAGTCTGATAATTTCTGGAAGATTAATCGTAAATGTAGAATATGTTCATATTGATCATGACTGAATACCAAAATGTCATCTAAGTATGAAAAACAGAATGTGAAATATCTTAAAAGAGAATCTATCAATCTTTGAAAAGTCTGAGCCGCCTTGCGTAAGCCGAAGCTCATCCGGGTATACTCAAACAACCCGAAAGGAGCGACAATAGCTGCTTTTAGAATACCAGTTGGGTTGATAGGGATCTGATGGTACGCCTTGACTAAATCCAACTTTGAAAAAAAATTGCAATCACGACAGTTGTATGCAAAGTGTTGCAGGTGAGGAAGGGAATACCTGTCGGGTATTGTGACTTTATTCAGAGCCCTATAATCACCACAAGGTCTCCAAGAATCATTGCTTTTGGAAACCATGCAAAGAGGGGATGCCCAACAACTGGAAGAAGGCCTGATGAACCCTAAACATAAAAAATCATTTAACTCTTTCTTAGCCAATTTTAACTTTTATGGCGACAATCTGCGTGCTTTACAACGCACAGGTTGTCCGTTTGTTACAACTGAATGTGTAATGTCATGTTTAACTGGCATATTAAAGGTAAATGGCTCTGCAAGAGTCCGAAATTGGTCTAGTAACCTTGTCCAAACAGAATCATAACCACGCGTTAAGGTAGGTGTCTCAATTCCCAGTAATGTTGAGCTAATAAATGTGCGAGATGGATTGTTTGGAATGTAAAAGAATCTTTCATTGTACATGTCCACACCTAACCGACAATGGGCAAAAAATCTGCACCTAGTATGGAATAATTTATTTCGGCCAAAATGAACGTCCAGTTAAAGATCATGTTCATAGATATATCAATTTTTAATTTAGTTAACCCGCACGTTGGTACTACTGTACCATTGATGGACGACAGCGTAAAATCAGCGACTGAGTGAGTATTGGTAAAACGTTGGTCAACTGCCAGGATACTAACCTATGCACCGATGTCAATTAAAAAATTTCGACCAGTAAGTGCATCATTTATGAAAGTAGTCGACCTGAAAGTGTAGCAGGGTTACAGGTCGCTATTAACCCTGCTGGTTCTCGTTTCCCCTAGTGCAAGGCTTATGACACTTTCGAGCATCGGCGGAGAAATTATAATGGTACCAGCAGAGGTTGCCTGAAGTATCATCACTTCGCGGTATGCGGTTACATGACACAGAACGGGTACGGCTCCGAAATAAAGGAGCTGGATGAGAAGAGGTGGTCGGAAACTGCATTTGGGATAGGCGGAGCGACAACTCCGTCATCTGTTTCTGTAAGCTAAGTAAGCTAGCTTCCAATTGACTATTATTCGTAACTTGGTTACTAATAAATATATTATATTTTGTACGTCTAAGGGTAACCGCTGTAAGAAAATTTCTTTTAATAACATGTTGTCAATTGGTGTACCGCCTAAAAGCTGTAATAATTTACGAAATAATTGTGACGGTGTCTGACCGCTAAGGATTTCATTGGATAGAAGTTGTTGAAGTCTACGCTTCTCAGAGAGATACGTCCTTTTAATTATTCAGCTTTTAAAAACTCATGTGGGGCATTGAAGGGAGGATTTGTTAATATATCTCTCACCTCCATTGCCACATCAGACGGAAGAGATGATACTACCTTATAACACTTTTTCAGTGAGGCTGTGATTCTAGAATTAAAAAAATCTGCTTCTATTTGGACGAACCAAATAGTAGGATCTATCCACCAAAAGAGAGGGAGAGTGCATCTAGCGGTAGCTACCGAAGTTTCAGTAAAATTGGTAGCATCCATAGCACTAGCAGGTGTTGTTGGGGGAGGTACGTCCGGCAATAACGGTTCCTGCATCTCAACGCGAGGGAAAATTACTCGGGGGTAAGAGGAAAGCGGAAACAAATTTAAATGGACAATGTATAAGTATTCTGGACTCGGATAGAGGTAGGGTAGGCAAGTGAGCAAGTAATATTGTATGCGAACGTGCAGCAAGTACTCTAGGTGGTCTGGAATGGCAGTGTAGCACACGGTGTAGCAGGTCGCAGATAAGGAAATCAGTTCCAGCTTCTCGACAACCGGTCCAGTAAGTCTAGAACCAGGAGAAGCAGGCGGAAATGGGATGTTAGCAGTGGCTGTAGCTCGGGCTTGAACCAATGACGGCGGGAATAACTTGACAGGCGTCAATGCAATATGACGATAAAAAATCTTCGGGCGAAGTGTAGAGCAGCTGACCTGTTGAATAGCCACCAACGGACGTGTCCACACTCGGGGTCAATTGCCGTATTGGTGATGCGGAGTCCTGTGCTGAGGTCTTGGCACGTCAGGAAAATCTTCCGCGGGGAGCTTCTGAGGTCTTGCGTATCACGTCGTATGGGTCACCAGTGTAATATTTATGATTCACTTTTACAATATAATTAGGTGGTTGTACAGATCATGTGAGAAGAATATTTTATTAATATAGTTTTCCACCAAAAATCACTTATTTATATATTTCCATGGATACCCTTATTCAAGGCTATTCTTGATTATGTTCGGCATACTAATCTCGTGGTCTTGCTAATCAATTTCGTACTAGCTGACCTGCACTACACCACAAATGTATACAACTTCCAAATATTGAAAATAATATATTAAGCATATAGGGTTGATGTGATTTAAATCAAATGATTTTTTTTAAATAAATCAATGTTTAAATCAAAATTGTTTTTTTTTTTAAGAAATCATTGCTCTTGCACTATTTGTGCACTCCAATAGGTGAACAATTAAGCATATAATGCAACTATAGAGTTAGCATGCTTCAAAGTAGATAATTGTAATTAAGTAATATTATTTTTTTCACTCCCTACATGGTAAGCATACTGTTGTGACATTGATTTGATGGAAGTAAGCCCCACTTACCGATAAAGCTTTGGTTATTATGAACAATGGTAGGTAAGTGAAAACTTACCTCCCTCAGGGAAGTACGTAAAATAATGAAAAACTTTTAACTTTTCTCAGGCACCACTCTTTAAAACACTTATACGCATTTTGATAACGCCCCTTCGACACGCAGCATCTGCAGCCTCTTCATTGTCATTTCTTGTTTATTTTCATTGGAATTAATTTTACAACTGAACGAATGCAATTTCTGACACTCGCAATTTGTTTGAACATAGTCTTAGCAACCAAATCCGCACTGATATTTTGTTCAAGTTGCGAACATAAATTAATGCAAACACAAACAATTAAACCTTGAGGAGTGGAAACAGTTATAAGCAATACGAGATGTGAGTTTCGACCAGTCTCGGACTTTATTGCTAGCCCTCGTTGTCACTTGAATGACTATTACATTATAAGCCGGGTAAGGGGTTTTTTACTGGTGACACAGGGGAATGACTGACGAGCCGCAGGCCAGTCTGTCACCTTGTCGAGCCAGTAAAAACTTTGATCCGCCGTATAATGTAGAATATTTAATTTTTTAAACACGAGTAAATAGCTAAATTAAGAAAATAACATAACTGTCATAACATCTGTCAAATTTTCATAAACTCAATATCATAATTTAAAACATAATTGTACTTTTATATGTATTTAAACCGATCGACGGCAAAGTTGAAACAAACATATCAAATAATAATATTTGAAAAATAAGCGAGTTAAAATAATATAAACATGACAGGGGAGAGTATTAATTTGAAACGGGACAAGTAAAAATTTTACACAGACTCGTGCCAACCATTATATGCACGGTGAATGTAAGTACTGTGAGAGAAACTCACAACAGTGTCATAGTAGTAGCATTGATTAGTCAATTTTATTTGACAACTTCAAAGTTAAACGTCAACGTGAAATCGCGTCCTACAAAAAGGTACAACATGTGGTTAGTGTGCCGTACGTACATTGTGGCCATAGGTAAAGTATAGTACATAACTCGAGTTGTAAACCAATTACGTACTTACGGAATGCGCACTCGCTGCTTCGTGGCGTCGCGCGTCGGGCGCAACTTTTTCGTTTCTGCGTAATATGCTATTTACAGTAATATACAGGGTTGTTAGCGCTATTGGCCGGAATATTGTGGCAAAAATACGTGACTTCCAAAAGGGATATATGGGATACTTTTAGGATATATAGGGGTCTATTATTATTACTTTCTAAAATTAATTTCATAATATATAGGGTGTTACAAAACCCCTAAAAGTCAAAGTTGTGTTTTTTTAAATAGAACCCCTGTATAACTTTGCATATTTGAATTTGCCCCTTTTTAAGCTTTATAAATCCACTTAGTTTTTGAAATTTGCTCTAACCGTTCAGATGTTATTTATTTTTTATGCGTTTTGATTGCAGGCACTTATTCAAAAAAATCGCAAGGCACTTGGTTTTTGGTATATCAGGTTGGGACTTTGCCTGTGTGTAAACAACTGCTTGGGGTATATTTTGGCAGCAAGACCATCTATTTGCATTGTAAAATCACCTTGTTGTGACACATTATTTTGGTA
This sequence comes from Othius punctulatus, assembly GCA_951805005.1. Classification (NCBI taxonomy): domain Eukaryota; kingdom Metazoa; phylum Arthropoda; class Insecta; order Coleoptera; family Staphylinidae; genus Othius; species Othius punctulatus. The sequence goes on from OX638143.1 coordinate 58,735,358, forward strand.
AAGTTTGTAGGGCCATAACTTGATTTTTTTAAATGGCATACCCTATATTTTATAACTTAGTCGTATTCGGAGTGTCATTTTACATCTTTTAGTATCTTGAGATCTCTAACTACCAACGTTTGAGACAAAATATATGGCTTGAAAGAGATGTAAAATGAGAGTTTTGTATCGTATTCTGTGTTCAAGTAAACAAATTATAGTAGATAACATTATCTTTTGTTGTTAACAATCATAATACCACAACAAAATTATGAAATTAACATTAAAAAGTATGTTTCTACAGTGTTTAGCGCAGAAACCCGTCAACTGCATTTTTTTTAAATTTTCTTAAATAGTAAAGGTGTAAAGGATACATAATTTAATTGGCAATATTCACTTTGAAGGCGTGTTAACTAATACTCCAAAATTTTTCGGGCCTAAATCTATACTTATACGATTTATACGATACGGATTTCTGAAATAAACAATTCAATTGCAGATTTAAACGTCCACGTCACGAGGCATCCTACAAATAGGTGCAACATCTTAATATTTTTTTGCATATTTTACATTGATTGTATAATTTTTCGCAAAATGCCAAGCAGTGATGATGAATTAATGGCAGGCACGCCCCCCAAATTTATTTTGAAAGCAAAAATGCGACGGGCAACTTATTTATTACCTGCAAACCATAAGAAAGGTAAGAGACGGTTTACAGTAAATTTATGGAATGGAGACTTGCAATAATGCGGCAGTTTAGCTAGGATATTTCAACAAAGGTCGCTAGAAGGAGGGGGTAATATTTGATATTCAATCAACATACTTTTTAACATCTGCCTCGAAAACTGGTTTGACTTGTTTTTCTTTTTTGTTTCATTGAAAGGAACTTAGATTTGTTCAATATAAATTCTTTTGAATTTTTCTTATTTTTTTTTTCCAAAACGAATCGACAAACACCTTTTTTTATCGAGGCACTAGATTCGTGTTTTTAAGCTTTAAAATGAGGTATTCCAAGGTGGGAAGTGCCATTTGAAATTTCAAAATGGGGGTGGCTAGGGAGGAGGGGGTGAAAAATAAAATTTATTTGACGTTGTTTTTAAACTTCCCCCTCCAAAAATCAATCGACGTGTTTTTTTTTTGTTTTCATCAAGTGAACTTGCATTCAAAAGTTATTGAGACTGGCCAGATTTGAAATGTATACCTGGTATATACCGGGCTTTTTTTTTCCTTATTACACATATGATGGACAATGTATAACTGGTTGCCTGCATCTACCCGCAAGGAATTCCCTATGTGTAATTCTAAAAAAAAAAAAAACAACGCATTAGCGGCGTCGGTGCAAGCAACCTGTCAATTTTGGCATATGTTACACATAGAGGTTATGTTTTTATTCAAGGCAATACACGACAGGGTTTTTGAAGACACGCAGAGTATTCGTAATGTATTGTGGATTTATGCCAATACATGCAGTACGTAACGGCCTTTCAATTCATCTACGTTATGTATTTGTGCGTCATTAAAAATTTTACTTTTCAGGTAACCCCAAAGAAAATAATCATTTGTTGACATATCAGCTGATCTTGATACATTACGAATACTCTCGTGTATTGTCTTGAATAAAAACATAACCTCTCTATGTAATATATGCCAAAATTGACAGGTTGCCTGCAACGACGCCGTTAATGAGTTGATTTTTTTTTTTTTAGAATTACACTTAGGAAATTCCTTGCGGGTAGATGCAGGCAACCAGTTATACATTGTCAGCCATATGTGTAAAAACGAAAAAAAAGCCCGGTATGTAACTTACAAAAAAAGCTTGTTTTCATTAAAAACATTCAATAAACATTCACTAAAACCTTCAGCAGCAAACTTTATCTAACTACTGTTGTCTTTCGGTGTTCACTGGCGGCCATTTTGGAAAATGGCCTCCACGGCCGCCAGGGGGCAGTTGACCGATAGCTCCACATCCAAATTTGTTCATATTATATCGGTCTACCTCTGTGCCAAATTTGGTGCTTTTATCAAAAAGTGCACAATATGTTAGCTAATCCGCTGTACTTTAAATGGTCTCCCAATAGGAACGATATGTTTTTAAAACATCATAGCAACCATATCTAAAATTGTAGAAATCTCACCAGCTGTCATTTGTTTTTAGTATATTTTGACAATTCATCATGGCAAAATACACGCTTCAACAACGTTTGGTTCTAAATTGTTCCTCGTGATGATTTTGGTCCACATAATCGCCTGTCTGTGCTTGCTATTCGTCGAATAGTTGAAAAATATGAAACAAATTTGACTTTACACGATATCAGAACACCAATAAGATAACGAAACGCAAGAAACCAAGAGAATATTGACGCTGTAAGTACCAGTGTTACAGTAGATGCAAATCAGTCGATTAATCGACATTCTCAAGAACTTGGCCTACTTTGAGAAAAGATTTGGGTTTACGTCCGTATAAGATTGTGTTGACTCAAGAACTGAAACCACTTGACCAGCATAGGCTTCGTTTGCAGATTTGGCTCTAGAGTCTAGAGCAACTGAAATTGATCCTGATTTAAAAAAAAAACATCTTTTCAGATGAAGCCCATTTTTATTTAAACGATTTCGTTAACACACACAATTGTCATTTTTTGTGTAAAAATAATCCACAACAGATTCATGAGAAATCTTTGCATCCAGCAAAAGTTACTGTTTATGGCATGGTGGCATCATCGCACCATATTTTTTTGAAGATGCAAATGTATATGCAGTAGCAGAGACTGGTGAGCGTTATATATCAATGTTAACGGATTTTTTGTGGGCAAAGTTGGATGAAATTATTTTGCAAGACATGTTTTTCCAACAAGAGGTGCACTTATCATATTGCCAATGCTACTGTGGAGTTACTGAGAGAAACGTTTGGTGAGTCTGTAATCTCCAGAAATGGATATGTTAATTGGCCTCCAAGAAGTTGTGATTTAACACCTTTGGACTTCTTCTTGTGGGGTCGTGCCACTAAACCTCTAACTATAGATGCTTTGAAATTAAACATCGAACGCTGCATTAATGAAAATACGCCTGATTTATTGCACAGAGTTAGCGAAAATTGGGTTCATCTGCAAACGAAGTCGAGGTTGACATTTGAATAGTATGTTATTCAAAATACAATGTCATATATTGTACTATAAAATAAAGAAAAAGTTTTGCTTTTGTCCCAAATATTTTGTATTTAATTTAATTTTAAAAACATATAGTTCCTATTCGGAAACCCTATACATAACTTTAAATCATTTTCCGAAAATGTACTATTCACATTACTACCACATACTGTGATAAATACAAATTTGAAAGTTTTAGTTATGCTAATATTAGTTAAAAATAATAAATGTTAATAATAAATTTTGTGTTATTTTTATTTCTTTTGGTTAGTGTGGTCGTAAGTAATAAGCGATCGTAGCAAAAGTATAGTATATAACTTGAGTTGTAAAGCAATTACGCACTGTTCCGTTCGTGCATAATATGCTATTTACAACTCCAGTTACGTAATATACTTATTTCATTTGTTTTAGTTTTGGTCCATCACATGGTACAGATGCACAGACATTTTGTAATCATCAATTAGTTTTCATGGGATGCTAAAACATGTGTTTTGGCTGAAATCTCAGTATTTTTCTCGCATGATTACAAAACTTACAAAATTTCACAGACTACGCAGCAGTGATATGTAAAGTCATTGATTTAAATCACATCTACCTTGGCTATATCTAATCAGAAATATAAAAAATTAAATTAAAAAAATATCGAAAAATCATTATTTTTATTATTTTAAGAAAATCTTTTTTTTAGAATGTAGTTTCTTATTTTTTGAGTTTGTTAATTACGCGTACACTGCCTTAATCTAAATTACAATCTTAATACAAAAATAAATCTAGTTGTGGTACATAACAAGATCAATTAAAGTATGGGAGCAGAAAATAATTATTTATGTAACAAATCCTCTTAATTAGTCTTCAAGAATGTTTAAAGAACGAGTAACATTTAAAGTACAACATACGAGGGCTGTTTGACGGAAAAGTTATTTTTCTGTTAAAAATATATTTTATTTTTTAACATATCACCCTTTCAACTGTACACACTTAGCCCAGCGAGTTTTCAGTTTTTTAAACCTTCCAAAAAGTAATCTTTCGGAAAGTCTTCAAAATATGCATTTGTCTCAGTTATCACCTCTTCATTTGCCTGAAATCTTTTTCCACCCAGCCATTTTTTAAAATTTGGAAATAAGAAGAACTCACTGGGAGCCAGATCTAGCGAATATGGCGGAAAAAGCAGTAATTCGTAATGCAATGCAATTTAGTTGTAGCAATTGCAGACGAATGAGAGGGCGCATTATCGTGATGGAACAACACTTTTTTCTTCATCTAATGCGGTCGTTGTTTTTCAAGTTCGGCATCAAAACATATCAGCATAATCAGCATAATACTGGCCAGTTATCGTTTTTCCTTTTTGTAAACAATTAATAAAGATTACACCTTTAGAATCCCAAAAACTGTGGCCATGACCTTATTGGCCGAAAAAAGTGTTTTTGCCTTTTTGGGAGCATGTTCGCATGGAGAAATCCATTATTTAGACGGTATTTTTGTTTCTGGAGTATAATGATGTATCCAAGTTTCATCTACTGTGACATATCGACGAAAAAAATCCTTTGAATTGCGTTGAAGCCGGCCAAACATTCTTCTAAATTCTTAATGTGAGCGCGCATTTGATCACCATAAAGCAAACGCGGCAACCATCTCGCGGATAGCTTTTTCTTATTGAAATGTTCCTGCAAACTATTGTATACCCGTTTGGTTGAGATGTTTACTTCATTAGCTATCTCACGAACTTTTATTCGACGATTGGCAATTACAAGGCCATAGAGTTTATTAACCATTTCTGGAGTAGTTACAGTAAATGATGGTTTCGGACGATCTGCGTCAACCTTGTTCATATGGCCACTTTTAAAATCAGAAACCACTTACAAATCATTCCATGGGTCGGAGCAGATTCTGGATAATATTTACGTAACTTTTCCTCGGTTTCTTTAATTGTGTTTTTACGTAGAAAATAATGTTTAATCAACACTCGAAATAATTTTTTCTCCAGATTTACACAATAATGAAAACAGTTTTCTTCAAATAAGTATAAAAAATAATCTATCTGTCAGATTGGTGCCAAATTTTGACAGTAGACCTCCGAAAGACCTCAGGAGCTAGCAACATAATCATTATAGCGAAAGTGTTACCAACCTTTGAAAAGTCACTCTTCCGTCAAACCGCCCTCGTACAATGCAGTTTTGTCACTGTTAGCAGAAAAGTCAAGAATTAGGTATGAAAAATTTTATGGACGTACGATGAGAAGAAAATCTGAAATGAAGCAAAATGAAGTATTTGAAAATGGTATTTTGAGAATATGTCAAAACTATATAAATCTTCAAGCCTTTGGGCGTATTAATCATTAATCAATATCAATAATCAAAGAAAAACGCGGATATCATTAAATATATTTAACTGGTTGCATTTCTCAAGAGAAAATCTGAAGGGTATAAACCTAAGAAGTTAAATATTTGAACAGAAAGAACAGAATGGAACATAGTTTTTACATGAATCTGATGATGAAAAGTGGTTACTAATAGGGTAAAAATATCCTCCTCTAAAATACATCATCAGCATTTATTCATGTGTTAAGTGTGAAGAATGTTCTAATGTTGGGACTTGCTGGCGCATGCAAAAGGGGGAACTCACTTATACCGGGTGGTGCGTCGGACAATGCACCATAGGAATTTACATGTAAAAATTTAAATCTTCAAATATTGGCTTCCGTAATTATTTTAGAGAAAAACTGTAATGAACTCTTTTGTAGAACAAAAAATACTGCGCCAATGTATGCTATTACTTTTTATTTTTAATTATCCATAACCTAAAAAAAATGACAAAAAGTTACAAAAAATCATGGTGAATTTAAAATTAAAACGTTTTTAAAAATATTTTTTACATATGTTAGTGAAACTAACATATAGTTAGTAGTTGTAGTTGGGTACAATTTTGTATGCCAAAATAGTTGCGCAACTCTGATGAGAATAACGGTCACTTCCTTCTTTATATTTTTTACCACTATGAAGAAGCGCTATCGATTTCCCTTATTATGTTTTTCATCCTTTCCCAAAATTCCTTCCGTGCATCTACTTTTCCTTTTTCTTCGACTAAATTGTTTTACTTCTTGTCTATGTCATTTTCTATAAATATCTCGTGGGTATACAAAAAACCTGTATGGGGACCATGGGACCTGTACACGAAAGTAGAAGTGTTTACAATTTCTCGCAGATTAAATCTATAAATTAGACATCGGCAGGAAGAAATAAACAAATAGTGTGAAGGGAAAAGTGAAAAGGAAGTGAGGAAGTCAAGAGAAACATAACAGAAGGACCAATAACATCAAAAGTAGGAAGAAAAGACGGAAAGCAAAGGAGGCGCAGAGAGGTTAAGTTGCCTCCGAAGAGTCGATCTGGGTGGCGGGCCTCGCGCGGCGTGCGCGTAGTCAGGTAAGAGACAGGACCGGCTTAGATAAATTTTTCCGAAACTACTAGACTACTAGAGATGACCACTAGAGGAGAGATACGGAAAAGGAGTGAAGAGAAAGAGGGGTTCAGCATCTCAAAGAAAACGCTCAGATCACCAGAGCAAAGGAAAATAGAAGAAGAAAGGAGGAAAGAAGAAAAGAGAAATTGTAAAGTACCAACAGGAGAAGGGGCAGATATGGAGGAATTGAAAGAAATGTTGTCAAAGGTAATGAAAAGCAATGAAGAAATAAAAACTGAGATAAAGGAACTAAGAAACGAAAACAGAATGAAAGAAGAAAAGTGGGAGATTGATAAACGAGAAATGGTGACTAAAATAGAAAAACTAGAAAGCTGGATGGAAAAAATGGAAAAGGAAAAGAGGAAAAATAACATCGTACTTAAAGGATTGCAACTAAAAGGAGCAGATATAAAGGAAGAAGTGGAAAGTTTTGTAAAGAAAGATATAGGAATAGACCCAACGATTGCCAAGGCATACGTGATAAACAAAGGTACGAAAGCAGAGATGATAATAATGGAAATGGAGTCATGGGAGAAAAAATAAGAAATCATGAAAGCAAAAAGTAACAAACTACGAAACTCAAAAATATACATGGACAATGATTTAACACTAGCGGAAAGAGGCATACAGATAAAAATCAGAAACATTGCTAGGGAAGAAACCAACAAAGGCAATAGAGTAAAAGTGGGGTATAAGAAATTAGTGTTAAATGGAACTGAATACAGATGGAACCCTCAAACAGATAGACTAACAGAGGTCGGAAATAGGGACAGTGCAAAAAACTAAAAACAACAAAGAAGAAACAATGGAGAGAGACCCTGGCAACGAAAAAGGACTGGAACATTAGAGGAACGCAAGGGAAACAAGAGTTCCGAGACAACCACACACAGAGGACGACAAAGCAATGGCGAAGGACAAGAGAAGAGAAAGAAAAAACAAAAGCCACCAACAAAAAGTTAAAAAAGAAGAAAAGAAGAAACAAAATAACAAAAATTGGATCATGGAACGTAAGAACGATGTTAACAGCTGGGAAAATGCAAGAAATAGCAAACGAAATGACCAAATACAAACTAGAAATTTTGGCACTACAAGAGGTGAGATGGAAAAATGCAGGGAAAATAGACAGAAAGAACTTCACGCTATACTACTCTGGAGAAAAGAAACAAGGGAAAAATGGCACCGCATTTATGGTAAACAACTATGGGAGAAGGAAAATAATCCAATTCAAAGCAGTGAACGGCAGAATAGCATACTTAAGAATTGAAAACAAGCAGGCCAACATAACGATAGTCAACGTATATGCACCCACAGAAGAAGCGGGGGAAGACACTAAGCTGGAATTCTATGACAAGCTAGAGGAGATCTGTGAGGAAATACCCAGGAACGACATTTTAATTATAATTGGCGACTTTAATGGGAAAATTGGGAAAGAGGAACAAAACAGAGACGTTGCAGGGAGGGAAACAATACACGATAAAACAAACGATAACGGCTCACGAATATGCAACCTAGCACCAGCAACAAACACATTCGTAGCAAGTACGACATTCAAACACAAGAGAGAACATAAAATAACATGGATGATACCAGGAAGAACAGATGGGAACCAAATAGACCACGTGCTCATCTCAAAGAAATGGAAGAAAATGATACAGGATGTTAGATCTTATAGAGGAGCCAATGCGGATACGGACCACGTGCTGATAATTGCAAAAATGAACGAAATTATAATCCGTAACAACAATAAAGAAGAAAGAAGAAGGAAATGGAACCTAAGGAAGCTAGATAATGAGAGCACAGAAACAGAATATAGATCTGCAATTGAAAACAAACTCGCCACCGAAGAAGAAACAACAATAGAAGAGGACTGGAGCAGAATAAAGAACACTATAATAGAAACAGCTGAACAGATAATAGGCCTGGGAAATAAAAAAAACAGCAAAACAATGGTTCGACGAAGAGTGCCAGGAGAAAAGTGCAGAAAAAAGTCAAAAAAGGAAGAAATGGATAAAGACAAAAAAAGAAGAGGACCTCCAAGAATACAGACAAGCACAACGCGACGCAAAGAAACACTACAAAAAGAAAAAAATAGACTGGCTAGATAAAGAACTACAGGAAATAGAAGAAAATAGCAAGGACAACAGGAAGCTATACGAATATATCAAACGACAGAACAACAAAAGTAGGCCTGCCACCAAAATCAGGAAGAAAGAATGGGAAGAACATTTCACGAAAATATACCTGAAAACACAAACAGAGGACGAGGTAGCAGTAATCAGTGCCGAAGACGAAGAACCACCCAACTACGAAGAACTCACGCAGACGATAAAAAAGCTAAAACTACACAAAACAGCAGGGCCGGACGAAATAAACAACGAACTGATAAAGAAGGGAGGAGCAGTACTAACGGAGAGAATATACAGTCTAATTAACAAAGTATGGAAAGAAGAGAAAATGCCCTTGGAATGGAAGAACGGACAAATAACACCAATACACAAAAAAGGAGACACAACGAAATGTGAGAACTATAGGCCTATAATGCTACTAAATACCACGTACAAAATACTAACAGAACTAATAAGGAACAGACTAACACAGCACACGGAAGCCAAGATTGGCCCATACCAGAACGGGTTCAGAAGAGGAAAATCAACAATAGACGCCATACACGTCTTGACACAAATAATAGAAAAATGCTACGAGTACGGAATGGAGCTACATATCCTATTTATAGATTTCAAACAAGCGTTTGACTGCGTAATAAGAGAGCAACTGGTAAAGGAAATGGTGGAAATGGGAATACCGAACAAGCTGATAAATATAACAAAAATGACAATGAACAACTCAACGGCAGAGATCATCACAAGAGACGGTAAAACAAATAAAGTAAACATAGGGAAAGGAGTAAGACAGGGAGACGGGCTATCAACAGTACTTTTTAACATTATGTTAGAAGGCATTATAAGCAAAGTGGGAAACAACAAATCACTAGTACAGAACGAAACACGGTTAATTGGCTAGGCAGATGACCTCGCACTAGTAACAACAAGTAAAAAGAGCCTAGACAAAACTATGGCTACAATTATCAAGGAGGCACATCTAAGAGGACTAAGCATCAACGAGGAGAAAACAAAACATATGCACAGTGCACGTACACATGAAGAAAACAAACCAGCAAAGATACAAATAGCACAGTACACATTCCAACGAGTAAACAGCTACAAATATCTAGGAGTCACAGTAAGTGGAAGCAACGACAGATCTATCGAAATCAGTGAAAGAATAAAGGCAGGGAAAATGGCCTTCTGGAAATACCAGAAGCTGCTTAAAGATAAAAACCTCAGCACGAAAACGAAAATAAAAATCTACAAAACCAACATAAGAACAGTAACAACATACGCAGCAGAGACAATGTGCCTGACCAAAAGAGACGAAGAAAGATTGAGAATACTGGAAAGAATAATTATAAGAAGATCACTGGGCCCTAAGAAAATACAAGGCCAAGAGCACAGACCACTAAGAAACGAAGAAATAAAAAGTATTCTAGAAGAGGAAGATATAGTAAAGTTCATAAAAGCACGGAGGCTCAGCTGGTATGGTCACATACAAAGGAGCCAAGACCCCATATTGAAGAAAATTACGAGCTGGAAACCACCACTCAGCAGATCAAGAGGAAGACCGAAGATAAGATGGCAGGACCAAATACATGAAGATTTGCGAATAATGAAAGTCACAGAATGGAAGAAGAAGGTGCAAGAGAGAAAGGAATGGAAGAAAATAATAAAAGAAACAAAAACACACAAGAACCTATGAAGGAAAAATAGAAAATGTGGACTGATCCACCGCAAAAAAAGGATCAAAAGAGCTCCAGGAAAGGAGCGGCTAATACTCCGCTAGGAGTCTAAGGCCATATATATATATATATATATATATATATATATATATATATATATATATATATATATATATATATATATATATATATATATATACAAAAAAAGGAATCAAGTAAAAATTTGGCAAAATACATTGAAATGACCAGGTACCATAAAAGCTTGTTGTATTTATCAGGAAAACGTTTATATGTTATATAATGGTTGACTGGAATGATAATAAAAACTTTACATTTCTTTAATTTATTTTACTTTACATTATCATCAAGTGTTAAATTTTCAAATGCATTTATAACGAAACTATCTCGTTTGACCCTTTGTAGCGATACAACTTTTATCGGGGTCAATTTTCGTTATCGAACGTACATTCGGAGTGATTTTAGTGGATTGATTAAAATGGCCTACCCCGTATGCTATTTTCATCTTCTCTTCTGCGCTCGTACTTTCGACAGCCAACTCTTGGAAATTCGCTTTCCATTTATTCATTATGTCTTTCGCTACTGTTATTATTTCGCCTGTTTTATTTTTTATTTGGCCCAAAATATTGTTTTTTTCTATAGGGGTTCTGTAAGAGGAATTCTTCTTGTCTAGAAGAATATGACAGACGCTATCTGTTAGCTAGTATGGAACTTGCTGTAGGAGATAAAAGGATATAACTTGTAAGGACTTTATTAAATATACTCAAAATAATGATCGCAGATTTTAATTTATTTTTGTTTCTACCTACAAACACGAATCACATCGGCAACTTAAAAAAAAATAATGGTAATTTTTGGAATATGAGATGATTCTTTTGAGTTTATTTAATTTTATTCACTATTTAACAAGGATGTTGTGAACATTTTCTAATTAATTTTTCAGTTGGTTATTTTTTATATTTCTCTATGGTGATGTCACTCACCAAGGGTGGGTACAATTTTGCACGGCGAAAATAGTTGCGCAACTCTGATGAGAATAACGGTCACTTCCTTCTTTATATTTTTTACCACTATGAAGAAGCGCTTTCGATATCCCTTACTATGTTTTTTCATCCTTTCCCAAAATTCCTTCCGTGCTTCTACTTTTCCTTTTTCTTCGACTATATTTTTTTGCTTCTTGTAATCATCGCATGTATATTATGTAATTTTCTATAAATGTCTCGTGGATATACAAAAAAGGAACCAAGTAAAAAATTGGCAAACATATATTTGATCAGAAATTACCAGGTACCATAAAAGTTCGTTGTACTTAACAGGAAAACGTTCACTGGTTCACTGGAATGATAATGAAAACTTTACGTTATCATCAAGTGTTAAATTTTCAAATGCATTTATATCGAAACTATCTCGCTTGACCTGGTCACTTTTTCTTGTTCGCCAATGATCTCTTCCATATTTTCTTCTTTTCTGCTATTTATTGTTTCCTGCATCTTGTTAGTTTCTCATTACCAGTGAGCCTCATTGTTCCGCACGCTTTGTGTGCCGCCTTTATGGCTCATTTAGAATGGTTCCATGTTTGCTCCACATTTATTTCTTGGTGTCCTGTTCCTTACATACTGCTTTTATTAGTATCTTGTATATTTTTCTTATTTCAACGCCATATACGCTATAAGTTTTTTCCAGCTTAGTTTTTTCCTCACTCTATTTTTGGTGGCATTTTCACCACTTGCTTCTACTATTGTTATAACTAGCATGTCGTGATCAATTCCATATTAAGCTGCTCTTCTGACTTTTGCATCTGTTTTAACTCTTTTCCATATTTTACAAGTGCGTGTCATATCATTCGTAGAAATATAAATAAGAAGACTGGCAAGGAAAGGGTGCATACTTTCACCGATGCTCTTCAATCTATAATCGGAAAACATAATAAATAAAGCACTTCATGAGCAGCCCAAAGGTGTCAAAATAACGGCATCACAATAACTGTCGCTGAATATAAACAAAACAAAATATATACTAATAACAAAAACGCAGCACAACCGCGGTATACAGGGTGTTAGCGAAGTCGACCGAAACATTCTAGGGATAAATCAGGATACAAAATGAAGTCGAATATTACTTTTCCATGTTTTTGTTTAGATGGATGGTTTAATCAGAAATCACTGTTCAAATTTGTGCCACAAATTTTTAACACTGCTGAAATTAAACTTTGATAATGCACGGTTTTTTAATCTAGCATGTAAGAAGAGATGTGAATGGATCGATATGTTTTATTATTGCTATAACGCCGAACTGCAGCATTGCCACCACATTCCCCATACACAAAAAGGGTAAAGTTTCAAACGTTCAATTTAACCATTTTAACAAAGTTAAAAGGGTCAAATTTAAAAGCAATGTAGGTAACATGCTACATTTCGAAAAACAATGCATTATCGAGATTTATTCGGCAGTTCTAAACATTTGAGGCACCAATTACACGGATTTAGGGGGAAACTATGCATCTGCGCAAGTGCAAAGGAATATTCGACTCCATTTTCCGTATTATATGTGTAATGAAATGTAAGTTATAAGAAGAAATTTAAATAAATTCATTTGAACTTCACATTAAACAAATGTCAGATCATCAGATTTGCGTTACCAACGTAAATTAAAGAACTGATAAAACAATGAATTATTTATAGAAAATACATATTTATTGGTGCAAATTATAAAAAAAATATATAAAGAACACATGAAAAAGTCAATTGTAGTACTCATCCTTTAAAACACTCGCCACTTCGTGCCTCGTGTTTTAGATTTGGACTACTGCTATAAACTGTGACATATTTCACTTCTTGTTTATTTTATTTAATATACTATTTTAATTATCGATATTATAGGAATTATTGTCGGTAGAAGTTATTTTTTCGGAATTTTCGGAATGTGCGAAAGTGATTAATCCAGAATGTGGATCTGCACAATGAACTGATATCTCTGAAATATCTGAAAATGAACAAATCAAATGAGCAATACTGTGCATATCTAATCTAAATCAAATTTAATTATGTGGATTATCTGCCGTACGATATTATTAAAGTTCGAGTGGGTGCTTACATATGAATTATGACCTCATGTCCAGAGTTATAACGTATCTGAGGAATATGCATTGTAATAATCTTTGACGGCACGGAATAATTTGAATGATTTTTTCTTAGTAGAACGAGTTATCAATGTATGAATCAAACAGCCAATCAGCATTATTATAATTATAATTCATCTCTTAGCTATAAAATAGATCTAATAATAATCATTCCTACATGCTTTTCAACAGTGCTGCCCAACTCTTTGCTTTCATCTACATAGCAAAATGAAGTATAGTAATCATCACACTCTTCAAATTCGAGAATTTTATGGAAATATTCTTTTTAGTGTATTCTTATCAAGACAAAGTGGATTCGAAGTGATGTCTACTGTGATGTTGTTAATTATATTAATAATAATTTCCAAAATTTTGGGATGTTAGCAATAATGCATTGGCAATGTAAATTTTAGCAATAATTATTTCAAAAATTCCAATAATTACGTGTCTAACACCTTATATTTCAGTTTTAGCGATTGATATCAAAAACTATAAAGATACAAAAAAACGTCCGATTTGATTTTTTTTAAGTTATTTGCTTTGTCATTAAAAAATATGAATATATTAATGTTGAGCCACCCTTGTTTTGTACACAACCGCTCTATTGATAATAACAATATTATGTGAAAATATGAGTTAAACCCGTATAGAGTGTCATACCAAACAACATCCAAATCAATGTAAACGTTCTCTTTTTCTAAGCAAATTCTTTTTTTAAATTAACTTTGAAGCTAACTTTTTTGATCCCAGTAATCTGTGGTTAAGCCATGTCCACCTAATTTAGAGACACCCTGTATAATGTATCGTTTTTTATAATAATTATCATTTATTGTTCAAAAACCAAGAAGTGAACCTCTGTCAAATAAACACAAGTGATTAAATGTTTATAAGACTGTCTTGTTGTACGCGCCAAGCTATTATCCTGACGTAAAAACTTTGTATCGGAATACACATATAAAATACTTATTGGTGTCACAACACCAAAATGGTGTCAGAAATGGGATGCTAGCTACAAGTTCCAAGAAAGTAGATTTCAAAGCCATGATCTTCCGAAGAATCAATCGGTCCTGGTGGTCATCTAGCTCTATTAGTCTATGGCATACATTATTTCGATGGAAAAACTGTAAGCTCTTTTTTCGACCTGTTGGCTCTGAGTGGAATTTAAATATTTCAATCGAATTCCGTATTAAATTAAAGCATGATGTCTCAAGGCCAGAACAGTCCCATAAACTCGTCAAATACTAATGCACAACCTGAATTTCAGTTACAATTTTTATGCTCAATAAATCCAAAATCGTTTGATGGTAAACGTAATGAATTTATTAGCACCTTTTATTAGTTTTCATTATTTCAAAACTTACTGGTAGTGTTAGATAACAACTTCAAGGTAAAACGTATGACGATTGGTTAGAGTTAAAAAATATATTGGTTTCGCTTTATCAAGATTAAAAAAACATTATATTCAATTAATGGAAGAATTGAACACACTTATGCAAAGAGTGAATATATCCGTTTCCACATATCAGGAGCGTATTGATAAACTAACAATACGACTCTTAAATACTATGTCATATAAAACTCAAAACGAACAGATAGGAAAAATTGAAATAATTAAAGAATTAGCTTTCAGCCGATTCATTTACCATTCAATACTAGATATCTCAAGGTTTCTTAGGTCTGAAAATTTTAATAATATCTCTGATGCTTTGAGTAGAGCAATTGAAGAGGAACGAACTTTAAAAATATCTAGTAATGAATACAAATCTATCACCAAATCTCAATATTGCAATATCTGCAACAAAAACAATCACTTAACAAAAAAATGTTTCAAAAGATCCAATTCCTATATTACTAACTCAAATATAAATTTTAATCAAAAGGTCGAATACTATCAAATTTCATTTGAAAAATGCGCAATAGTTAGCTAAGCATTAAGGGAGGTAAGTATTGTTTACCAGTCGAGGTCGAGTTTGCGCCCGAGCGCTAGCGAGGGCTACCAATAAAGTCCGAGACTGATCAAAACTTACCTCTCGAATTGCTTATAACTGTTTTTCCACTCCTGAAGTTGGTTTAATTGTTGGTGTTTGATAAATTTATTTTCGCAACTTGAACAAAATATCCGTACGGATTTTGTTGCTAAGACTATTTTTCAATCAAAGTTTGAGTGTCAGAATATGCATGCGTTCAGTTGTAAAATGAATTCCAATGAAAATATACAAGAAATGGTAATTGAAGAGGCTGCAGATGCTGCCTGTTCCTTCTTACTGCCGGAGAAGTCGAATGGGCGTTATCAAAATGCGTATAAGTGTTTTAAAGAGTGGTGCCAGAGAAAGAACGCTATTGAAATTATGTATACTTCCCTGAGGGAGGTAAGTTTTTACTTACCTCCCGTTGTTCACAGTAACCAAAGCTTTATCGGTAAGTGGGGCTTACTTACATCAAAGCAATGTCACAACAGTATACTTACCACGTAGGGAGTGGAAAAAATCAATTATAAAATCAAACAAATCCCACTAATCCAAATCAAATTCATTTACGTCGTATCGTCGCATCTGTATAAATGGACATTCAAGATGCGTAAATAATTCTAATTCTCATTTACAAAATATATCTAATTCTCAAACTACTAATTCTATTAATAATATATTATTTAGTAATGAAAATGATTCCTACTTCATGTGTTAATTTCAAGTTTATAGTAAAATCATTC
The DNA here is from genome assembly GCA_951805005.1 of Othius punctulatus. NCBI lineage: Eukaryota > Metazoa > Arthropoda > Insecta > Coleoptera > Staphylinidae > Othius > Othius punctulatus. The sequence continues at coordinate 58,751,575 of OX638143.1, forward strand.
CGCGTAACACCAAAAAATTACCGGCCAACACTAATGAATCGAAAAGGCCCTCGCGACCAATCCAGTCGAAATCAACCGAGTCTAAGTTAGGATTCTTAATATCTATTTTTCAGGCCCGATGGCCCAGAAATGTAGTTTGCCCAGGTGAAAAGTCAATTTTCCATTAGAGGAATCACCTACGAGGGGACGAAGTACGGCTACGTGGTACAAAATCTCGAAGCACGTTACGCCAAAGAGGTTCGATATATTCTTACAAACCCACCTCTCGCAGGAAGATACACTACACTTAAAACCAAGCTAATCCGACGCCTCAGCGTCAGCCAAGAGTACAGGACGAAGCAGCTGTTAGAACGAGAAGAGCTAGGCGACCGCAAACCTTCGCATTTTTTAAGATACCTGCAGCACTAGGCGACTCCCATCCCACCCACAGGCTATACTCACAACCCAAGCTAAGGCCTTACTTCCTATGACTCCACAAGTAAGTGAAGTCAACGCACCGTACGACGTCGCGATTAAACACTTATAGAGAAAGTGCAACAATTCAAAGAACATTCCAGCACACGAAGCCGAAGCCAAAGCCGGAACCGAGACGGACAAAAATTCGATAGCTGCTGGTATCACTTCAAGTTTGGAAGGGAAGGTAAAAATTGCCGACCACCGTGCAAGCCCAACGACAACATGGGAAACGGACAAGGCAGTCAATGTTGACGGTGGATGACTTGCCTTATCAGATCCGTCTATTCGTAACGGGCCAACATTCCAAAGTACAGTTTTTGATAGATACAGGAACACATTTGCATGTTTCCAAAATACTTACTACGACAGAAGCGAACAGTTGCGACAACGAACTGTACGCTGCGAACGAAACCGAGATCAAGACGAACGGGACCCTCAACCTCAACTTGGATATCAAGCTATGATGAGATTTTCCGTGGAGATTCGTAGTTGCAGACACCCAGAAGCCCATGATCGGAGCAGATTTCCTCGCGCACTCCGGGTTGTTGGTCGACATAAAAAACAGGAAAGAACACAAAGGCCGAACGACCGTCACAACAAATGGACGTTGTGTAAATAATAGCTAGGGTACCAAACTCAGCACCGTAAACAGCACCACGGGATTCCACGAAATTCCCAAGAAATTCCCGTACAACTGTAAGTTAGGAGGCATGTTGAAACCTCTGTACCATGCGACGCGGGACGACTAGTGGACAGCCAGTCGCGAGCAGACTAAGACGACTCGCGCCGGATAAACTTGAAATAGCAAAAAAGGAATTCCAAGTAATGTGCCAGCTATGTGCCAACATAACATCTGTCTCCAAACTGGATTACATAGCCACAAGTGTCGTTTTTGGGCGTGACCATTCAAGGGTACTCCAGGCCAACATTGGTGACCATTTGACACTAATGTATCACGTTTCATTGGAATTGGTAGGGGGAGGCAGCAAGGATGCAAGAGGTAAATGTTATAGAAACACAAACAAGAATAATCTAGATCGGCTATTCGACCTAGTGGTCAATATTGACTTTAGTGAAGTATTGAATGACTCCAATGACATTGATATAAACTTTCAAGAGTTTATCCGTGTCTTAAGGTGGGCGATGGAGTTTGCATGCCCTGTGTCTAAAACTGACAAAACTAGGGATGTGGGCTGGAATTTATATTTTGTGTGATATGATATTATGCTAAGGTTGAATAGTTTTGAAAATGGGTTTGGTCGAAGTGATAAAAGTTATGTTGAAATTGCTGTTCATTTTCGTATTAGTGTTTCTTAAAGATTTAGCATACAGCGCACACACTAATTTTCATAAGGTACCACGCCACTGTGCAATATTGCCAAAAAGACGCAAACAAAATTAATTTTCAGTTTCAAACATTTTTTTAACCGCGTTCCTGTTCGTGAAAATGTCCAATTCAACTATTGAAACTATAGCGTCGAACAAATTTGACAGTCGCGCACTTGTATTTGTGGAAGAATATAACGCATCGGGAATTTCGGGTGGTAAAGTTGTCTAACCGAGTTTCACAGTGTCAGAATTCACTCAGTTATAATAAGAATGCCCGTGTCTCAAATGGAAAATCATTTCTACATTTAGAGTCACATCTACAATTTCCAGACTAAGCTATAAGAAAATTCAATGATTTTCAATGTGGAGAGAATTAGAAACATCGAGATAGATAGAGACCACCTATAGGTGGCACATATACGAAAATTGGAAAGAAATAACTCTGCATGCATGCATGCATGCGGATCAGAGGTCCGTATAATCCGTATGCCAGACAATAGATAATCAAACCTAGCGCCTAGCTTCCTAGCTATAATTTTTATTTTCAAGCATCAGATTTTTCTGGACTGGATTGCAGCCAGCGGCGCAACTTAATCTAGTAGCGAGGGTCTGGGACTTTGCGCCCTTATATTTGGAAATGCCAAGGTAGCTGGACCCACCCGAGAACGATGCAAAACTGCCCTCGAAACTCAGAACTTGACCAGCTAGCCACGCGGCAACATCGCCTTATTTTCAACTCATTTCATTCGGTTACAGAATGTTGCGTCTCAATTTTAAGGTCCTTCGAATAAAGCACCGGGCTCAATAAACGTGTAATGGACCCAACTATACGCCCAGTATAATACACATTTCCACAATACGTGACTAATATTTAAAAAATTATGAATACAACTAAATTATTTAACTGATTCATTTAAAAATAATCCCAGGGTGAAATGTGATAAATAGCCATAGCAACACGCGACAGAGCATCGCCAAATATCTCAAGAGCCGAAGCTTGAATATGCACGTGTCTGGAAGATTCCATGTCGTGGTGTCACATAAACAATTTGCGTATCAGCAGCCTTTAGAAACAAGCAAGCGCCAGGCACGTGAAAATCACCTCGAATGGCGACTCTTTAAGTTAAGTGTAAAACTGCGCTGAAAACGCATTAATACCATACGCACACTTAAGTTCTGCCACTAATAATCGACTAATAATAACCATCATAAGTAACGGATAGGGGCGACTATTTAGCAGTAGATATGTGAGGGGAGCGGAGATATGAAACTGAAAAAACCTATTTAAGCGTAAGCCACAGACGAGCGGGATCAGTAAGAAAGTCGCGTCGGCCACGAGCAACGCACACGACATTCGCGGTAGGAGAGTATAAATTCACGTCGGCTTATATTAAAATTAACGATTGTATAACGTTGTAAAAACGCAAAGTATAATTTAAATTTGAATAAATCGAAAACCGTAGAATTCCAGGTACACAGTAACTTAAAATTTTACTATTACCTATAATATAAAGTTGTTAAACCAGTATCATTATAAATTCACGGGAGTGCTTATTCCTTTCGATCAACCCCAAGTCACCTATAAACACCAAACACCCATTTACCTATTCCTATAAGTAAGCAAAGGCGTCTCGAATGACCTTCGTGTTTACGATTCATTAGAGGTAGCAATCTCAAGTGTAATTGACGCCCAAACCGCGCACTTCGTTCACACACCTGTTATTCTGGAATCACTTCCCGCACTAGAATCAAATCGTTGTCAGTATCATAAGCATTTAAACATATAAACTCATTATACATCGCGCCCGCGATCGCAAATTAACGTGGCTGTATTCATCATAACTATAATAACTAATCAAGGCATTCAGTGTTACCCTCTGACATACATCATTATATTCCAATAACGTAATTCGTAAAGATAATGGCTTCTTCATTTCAAATCATAAAATGAGCATATAACGTACACATTATTGGGAAGATCGATTTAGAATTGTATAAATAAATAAGTTGGATTAAATCTTAATAATTTAAAAACATAATGTATACAAATACTGGCTTCTTTATTTCAAATCATAAAACAAGCACATAACGTATACAGGGTGTCTACGCTAAACCGTTCGTTAAAAGTTTACGGGGTTGCCGTTGTCCTAAAAATTTCAAAAAAATCCTCGTCACACGGTTGAATCAGTTATCCTCATGTGAAATATTTTCAAGTTTCTATCCCTTCCGGTTCTACCGGAAGTAGCACCAACTTTCTTATTTTAAATGGAACACCCCATATATTATTATATTTTTGAATTCCACGCTTAAATTGGAACATATTTTGTAAGAACATATGTACACTTATCTCTTCTATTTTTCAAGAAAAAAAAGTTTTTCTAAAATTTTGACCTCTAAAAGGTAGCCTGAAATCTGTCTATAACTTCTCTTAGGAATAAGATAAAATTATGAGTTAAATTTCTAATTATACATAGAGGATGCCTCTATGAGTAAAATAAGTGGAAACTGTCAATTTTGATAATAAGTGTTCATAAAATGTCAATATGTAAGTGCCCTCTTAAATATCCTGTAATTCAATTTTTTTAAATGGAATGACCCATTTTTTATCGCATAGCACGATTGGGACAAAAAATTACTACAAAAAAGTATAATACAACCATACTCCTAAAGCAAGTATTTTTTTGAATTATTTCGAGGATTACTTTTTCGTCGCATTTCTGCAGGGTATAATTTTGCATGTCACATGTGCAGTTTAGTAGGCGTGTGATATGCTTTTGTTTTGTCGCTATTGTAATGCAAACTGTCAAATAATAAAACCATTTAGAATAAAGTATTACAGAAATCAAAATCAACAAAATGAATCATTACACAAATCAACAAATTATCAGTTTATTTTTTATACATTACAACTGCAATAGAATTGTTACTCTAACATGTAGAGTATTTAATAAAACTTATCCACATTTGCCGCCGATTTATTCAGTCCATAACGGCAGACGAAATCTGTATAAACGTGCGGCAACAATTTCTATGCAATTAATTTTTAATATAATTCGTGTGTCTCATGAAAACGTCTCGCAGAAATGTGTATATCAGAAAGTAGAAAGAATACTAAAAACAATACTTTGTTTATTTCGAGAGGTTTTAATAAAAACAGCAATGCAGCTCTTTCCTTTCTTATTTATTGAAAAAAGTTTGTATTTATGCAATTTTCGCATGTTTCCTGTTGATTTTCGTGGCATTATTTTCTAAATATTTCGCAACCGAACGTATTTTTTTTTCAAATTAAATTACTTGGCATTAATGCCAAATTTCCTAAACATTGCAACATTTCGTCGGCTTGGTGTTACAAGGTTGTATGTGCAAATTTCATAAACTTGGGAAAATCTATTCTAAATATTGGGGTGTTACAAAAAGTGTCATACCATTCCTATTCGTTTGATTTCTGTTTTAACATTTTCATAAAATTTCAGTATTAATAATCCCGATATTTCAAGCTTCCAACATTCCAAAATTTTGAGTAATGAAAAAACAAAAAAATACATACAACTCTGTTATATCATTTTTGTTATTTCGTTAGTAATATACAACTATGCAACTTTGAAAGAAAATACGAGTACGTAATGTTTGCAAAATTAGATAATATTTTATTTACTAACACATTTAATGGGGTCAATATCTCGATAACTCAATTACAATATTTAAAATTTGTTATATTTACATAGTTTTTCTTCCTTTCTTCCCTTTTTTGTCACCAGTTTTTGATTTTGGAAGAATTGCGTCAAAATAGTCTTTATCAACTGTAGGCATCCACCGGTACATTGACTTGATTACATCAATCTTATTTTACGGTATCTTGTTAAGAGTTCCCTTTGCTTGCTTGGGTACAGGGAAGTCTACCTTAGTTTGACCCGTTGACACCAGTTTTTTTTTTTAACAATAGCATGTTTTATGCTTTGTTCGACAAATTCTTCGTCAGCATGGGAAGTTTTGTAGTAAATATTAAATACAGATCTGCAAAACTTAATTTGTTGAACCTTTGTATACGGCACTAGAGTAGAGTTAAGTAAAGTCGCGCATTCTTAGAAGTTCTAAAAATCAATTGACTGCATCTGTATTATTTTGTAAGCTCAGAGACAAGAATCAACCACCCGAAACCTCGAGGGATTGAAAAGCACTAAACCAGAACATGCTCATCTACAGATTCTTCTGCTGAACATCCAATCTCTAAAGGGTAAAATCAATGAACTAGAACTAACTCTATGTGATAAAAAATACAACATCATTTGTGTGACTGAACATTGGTTAAGGGAATGTGAAATGGACACAATAAACATTAATAACTTTAAAGTTGCTGCTCTTTTCAGCCGCAAAACGCACATACACGGGGTTGTTGTGTGCTTCGTAAGAAACCAAATGGCCTATGTCAAATTAAATTTTCACCAACAGTCCATTGAACTCGACTGTGAAATTTGTTCCATAGTTCTAACCGATCTTAATATAGTTATTTGCTCAATCTATCGCAGTCCATCAGGGAACTTTGGAGTGTTTATTAATCTGCTAAATGATATCCTAAGTAAGATTACTCTTAATAAATTCCAAATAATTTTTGGCGGAGATTTTAATGTACATTTTAATGTCCGTCATGAGAGACTATATCAATTAGATGACCTATTCAATAGTTTTAATATGTCTAGAATTGTTAGTTTTCCGACCCGTGTCAAGGCATGCATAGATAATTTCTACATCAGTAATGGCCACTTGCACCACAGTAAACAAGTAAGGCTTAAACACAACTTAAAATGTGGGCACGGCTTAAGTCAGAAATTCGCTTGCACCGCATTTTATGCACGTCTCAAGTAAGGCTTAATGTAAGTGGTCAAGACCGGTCGCTTAAACCAATCTTAAAATTTACGACGTCGAATATAACCTTATAATTATTCCGTTAACTGTCACGGCATATATTCATTTGAGAAACATATTTTTTGCTCTTGAAAATGTAATTAATCGTGATGATGCGTGTGAGCTAATGTGGCTATCAGCTCGATTTCGATAAAAGATGGATTGGTGGTTCTACCCCATAGCCCTTCAAATACATCGTAAATACTGTGACAAATATTTAGCACGCATTTTAACTCCAAATCTGAGCTATAGCAGCGGATTTAATTTACCTTTTTTAGAATTAACTCCGTGCAGTGCAATAATCATAATATTCGTCTTAAGGCCTCGGCTAACGAAATGAGCGGTGAGCGGCTGCGGCGATCAGCGAGCGACACAATACGTTCTGTTTACGATTCAACCAGTGGTTGTGGACCAGATTTAAATGCAGCTTGCTGGAAAAACTTGACGCTTTGCACTTGCTGCTTACTGCTTCTCCTAGACAATTATATTCGCCGACCACCGCACACCGGTCACCGCTCAAATAGTGCCCGAGGCCTAATAACGTAACAATTTTGTATATACGCACCAATACGCACTGACAGATCGACACTGAAAATCGCAATGTCACCAACATACCAAAGGAATATTCTACCAGATTTCACGACGTTACCACACGAAGCAAGACTTGGGGCGTGCTTAATAAAGCAATCTGCGGTGCAAGTCCCTTCCCTTTAAGCATTAGTTAAAATATAAGCCCGGCCTTATAAAGTAAGGCTTTGCGAAAAAGTGGTGCAATTGGCCATAATAAGTCTTTTATAAATTATGTTGTACAACCTACAAATATTTCGTTTTCAGATCATAATGGCATAATTCTTGATATAAAAACTGATACTTCGCAAATTTTACCGAAAACTAAATTGTGTAGGCCAATAACCCAGACTGGTAGGTTTTATTACTATCACCTACTTGGGTCGGTAGACTGGCAAATTCTTGAGATCGATGATGTAAATAAGCAATGGAATATTTTTGTTAATGTATTGCTGCACTATTATGACACTGCTTTTCCAACTAAGGAAACAATCGTCAACCATAAATCAAACATAAATTGGTTCACAGATGAATTGCTATACATGAGAGAACAACTTTGCCTAATTCATGAAATCTATTCAAAAACTCCAACAAATGACCTGCTTACACTCAAAAACGATTTTCGTAGAAAATACAGAATAGCCATTGCGAAAGCAAAAATGGAAGCTAATGATAATTATATAAGATCTTCCGGTAATAAAGCCAAGGCAATGTGGCACATTATAAAAAACAACCAGCGGTCACTTGAACAACCAACTTGTGATATTTCAGCTAATGAGTTCAATCAATATTTTGCTAATGTGGCTAACGCTATTTTGAATAACATGACCACAAGTGATACTGACCCTATAAGCTCCGCAACCCGTGCTGTAAATTGCGTACCAACTACGTTTATTTTTAAATGTGTGTCGTGTGTCACAGTGAGAAATGCAATCAAACAAGTTAAAACTACAGATAGCAAAGACATATATGGGCTATCAATGAAATTAATAAAAAACATGGTAGATGTGATTCTGGTGCCCCTGACCAAACTGATCAATAAAGTTATAATATCCGGAAGTTTTCCAGATGCATTGAAAACAGCCAAAGTTGTGCCCATATTTAAGAAGGGAGACCGAGGTGACTGCGGCAATTACAGACCTATATCTGTACTTCCTGTACTATCTAAAATAGTAGAGAGAGTCCTATACTCTCAAATAATAACATTTCTAGAAAATAACAGAACATTATCAAATTGCCAATATGGATTCAGGCAAGGTAAGTTAACAGTCGGGGCAGCCCTCGATTTAATATGATCCATAATAGAATCGTTTGAGCAGAGTGGCTACACCACAACGACATTTCTGGACTTATCTAAAGCCTTTGACTGCGTATCTCATTGTCATCTGCTTCGTAAATTATATGTCTATAACTTCGATCCGTCTAGCTGCAGGTTGATTTGCTCGTACTTGTCAAACAGAGAGCAGTCGGTGTGGTATAACAATGCGATATCTGAAAGATTGCCCATTGAACACGGTGTACCCCAAGGCTCCACCTTGGGGCCACTTCTGTTTTTAATATATGTGAATGATTTTGTTTCCTACATGGAAAATACCAAAGTTGTTCTCTTTGCGGACGACACGTCCCTCATCTCAGCGAGCCTAAATCTGATTGACTCAATATCATCCAATGAAACATCCAAAGCACATGCAGAAACGTGGTTCAACTGCAACCGCCTATGTCTAAACAAAGACAAAACGGTAACAATGACGTTCACACTAAAGACAGATCTACCATCTGTAGAAACTGGCTTAAATACGAAATTTCTCGGCTTATGGATCGATCAGGCACTCCTGTGGGACAAAAACGGTGATGAAGTAGAAAATAAGCTGAACAAAGCAATATTTTTATTAAGAAACTTGCAAAATAACACCTCCCCAAATGTAATTAAAACAGCATACTTCTCACTCTTTCACTCCCACCTGGCATACGGTGTACTACTATGGGGCCATTCCTCAACAAGACACCGTTTATTCAGTATACAAAGAAAGGCGATCCGCATTATCAAAAATATTAGCTATCAGGATGACTGTAAACAATCTTTCATTGATCTACGGATACTGACGTTGCCAAGCATATACATTCTAGAATGTATAATGCAGATAAAAAAGAATATCTCTAACTTCGCACTCGTTAATACTGTCCATGAACATAACGTGACGTGCTGATAATATATATAGTAATAGGCTAAGACTAACAAGGTCCCGGATGAGCTTCAATTATTACGGGATCAGGTTCTATAATAAACTGCCACTGCATCTTCGTGACCTGCCAGATGATGTCCTGAAACGGGTATTGAAGCAGCTGCTTGTCAAGGCAGCGTTCTATAGTTGGGATGAGTTCCTAGCGTGCTCACTCTGATGTGTCGCATTGTAATATTGTTATAATTGTTTGACCTGTGTAAACTATTTTTTTAGTGTAAACATCAATAAAGGTATTCTATTCTATTCTATTCTATTCTAAGGTTTGATCATCTGGGCAATAATTACGATCATTTATAGAATCATCACTGTCATAGTTTTTACAAATTTGATCCATATTTCACAAGACTCTCAAAACAAAGTCGGTTTGAGTTGTATGCGTCTACATACAACTATGTTACACTAAAGTGTAAATACCAAATTTGACATACAACCTTGTTTCACAGTAAATAAAAATGTTTAGACAAGTGCTGCAATCTATTAGACCTTTGCAAAAGATAGCTTATAACACATATAATCTTATAATACCAAATACTCCAAATCTTACAAAATGTTACATACAACCTTGTAACACCAAGCCGACAATTTATTGAGTGCATTTCAATGCAAGGTCATACCTTCCATATATTTTTTTATTCTTTCAGTAGCCTCTAATTCTGTGCATGCAATAACTTTCGCATCGCATCAACATTGAACCTATAGAAAGTGCGTCATTCTGTTTTGCAACAGAAGATCCGAATATTGGATTAAATAAGCCCTAATATATCAATGGTGTAGTGCATAAATGTTGTAAGTAGACTTTCGGATAAAATTGTATTAAATGCGTAAAAATGTTTTAATTGATAAGCAAATACAATACATTTAATTATCTTCTTTAAATGAAACAAACTTCATTTTTACTAATAACTAAATTTCATTGTATCGTAATCTTTAATACAATGCACAAATATGTAAATTACACACATAAAATGAAAGTTTAATTTTTGCACTAACAACATGTGTTTTAAATAAGAAGGTAAATAAAGTATATAGTGGCCGTTGGATAAAACATGATGATTGTGTTAACCTTTGTTATTTGCAAGCAAAAGAAAAATATTGGTTGCGACCGTCATAATACCTATACCGCGCGTTGTTTTTATCGCTGAATATAGGCTATGCTCAGTTGTAAAACGACAGTATCCAAATCAATGCTAAAATTCAATGGTTATGCAACCAAAATTACAGGCCGCGTTACAAGAACTCGGTCATTACAAATGTCAAAACTGTTAACAGAAAATGTATTCAACGCAAGAAAGTGTTTAAATAGGGGAATGATACCGAGCTGGCTGGTATACGGATTTTGCGAAATTAATTTCAGTGCATTATCCTGCGATACTAATCCCATCGATCCCGTTTAATCAACAATCATCAACCATTAATCCCGAAATAGTAACTCATTTGCCAAATGGAAGATATTGGTTCTTCTTTGGCATAACATAATACATTTAATTCCATTTCTTCAGTTGAAATATAGCATCTCCTATTTCTTTTACGATAACCAATAGCGACGCATGATGTACCTACTAGTAAATTTTGCGATTATATTAGACATTGTTTCGATTGATTGGATTCGTCTGTCAGGATAATACACTCAAAATAAATCTCTCAAAATCCGTATACTATTGCCAGCTCGGTACCATTTGAATTTGAATATCTCAGTACTTTCTTGCGTTGAATAAATTTTCTCAAAACAGTGTTGATATTTGACATGATCCATTTACACTCTCTAGTAAATTTGGTTGCATAACCTTTGCATTTTAGCAATGCATTTTGTACTGTCGTTTTAAAACTGAACATAGCCTATGTTCAGAGTTAAAAAAACGCGCGGTATAATACATATATTATATAAAATAATATATGTATTTATAAAGTGACCTTTGTTGTTTTACTCTTTGTGTAATATTTATCTAAACATCTAACATCTAACATATATTTTTTACGCTATGAAATTTATATCACTGTATAGATAAAAAAAAAACGCACGTGGTTAGAGGAAACCATTCAAGTATAAAAATATATGCCATCTTGTACAAGACCACCTAAAAAAAGACATGTAAGTGCTAAATAGTGTCCATTATATACATCTTTAAGCGATAAATAATTTTGATTGAAGCTCCATGTCCTAATAAATTTTCAGGTCGCATTAATTGCGACCTGAATTAATTAATAATGTTCAAAAGAGACTCAAGGAGACGGAAAAACATAGGTGTATATTTAGACAATATACTAATCTAAATATCTAACAAAATAAAGGTGTTATACAAATTGAAACTATTTTTAATCGCTATAAAAGTGATAAAATTGTTCATTTAATTTAATTTAATTAATAATTAATTAATTAATAATTATTAATAATTAATGAATTAATTATTAATTCATTAATAATTAACAAACGTTAAAATTTACTTTGACAATTACAATCCATGTAGGACATGTTCATGTTTCAACTATTGAAGACGCTCCCCCGAGAATATAAATAACAACTCTTCTTCCAATGGTGTAGTACAGCGATATAAATTGGAAAAATAACTTTACATTATTTCATAGCTCCATAGAGTTTCGTGAACGAAGATTGTGAATGTTATTGACACTCCTGTCCATACTTCAGACATCAGAAATTAACAGAATGAAAAAAATGGCAAAAAAATTGTTTCTAAATTTGGACTTATGGCGCGCTAGTGTTTAATAATTAGCCACTCTGCGCCAGTAGGAATACATCATCGAAGATCCAAACGATCCACTGTCCCTATTGGCGGCGAGACAAAAATAAAAACGCTGTATGTTACTGCGCTAAAAGGCTAACCTACCGTATGTACATTAAAAAAGGCCATAAGGGGCGGCTGTGGAAATTCAACTTTATGTTCGTGATTTGATTCAGATTTTTAATTTCTGACAAGTGCCAAGTGATTAAGTAACTCTTTTCAAAGTCGCCGCACTGATTTTTTTGTTGCTCGTTTAACCAGTGTTCTTGCACATCAGAAATGACTTCCTGTGAAAGCGCTGTGGGCCCGCCGCACAGTGGCCGGAATTTCCTAAAAATAGGGATTTAATCTAAGGAACCTTTCAAAAATCTCAAAACCTTGTATGTAGGTGTATTTTAGACTTAGAAATAAGATTCTGAGGTAACGTTTGAGAAATTCTAAAAATACAAAATGGCCGATCAAATATGGCGCACAAAAATCTAAAATTCATGTCCAAGTTGAATTCTGTGTTGACAATAATTCTGAAAAAAAATTGTTTACCTAGCTATTAACAATGTTTAACACAATTTATAGATTTTATTCGAAGCAATAGATAAAAAATGAATGTTTTCTGAAAATGTCCAATTTTAGTATTTTTTGTTTTTTATTTGGTCTTACTTATATAAATTAAGATATTTATTGTTGTTCAATAAATTTTAGCGTCACTTTTATCAGAAATTGTCCAAGCATTTATCGATTATACAAAAAATGCACGTTTTATCAAGAAAAATGCATTTTTTATATAGGCTGTAGACTTTCATTATTGGCCGATTTCAAAAATAAATTGCATTTAAAATACAATTTGGAGATATTTCTCGGCAACAGTTGATAATTCTTTGCCTTAGAATTTCTTCACTAGCTGGATGTGTTACATAAACATGATCTTGAACATAGCCCCAAAGCCAAAAGTCCAGTGGTGTAAGATCGGGCAAATTCGCAGGCCACCGAATTGTACCATACGTTCCAAGCCACTTTTCACCAAATTTTTCGTTTAACCAGTTAATATTTATTCTGGCATTATGCGGTGTTGCCCCATCTTGTTGAAAATAAAGTCAATTGAGCTCTGCAAGAGGCAAATCGTCTAAAATTGGTTTTATTGAAATCGGCCAATAACTAAAATAGTTGTGGCTAGCGGCTTTTTTTATGAGACACCCTGTATAAGACAATATTTTTTTGCAATTATGTAATTGTTAAATAATACTAAATACTCATAGAAGTCCAAATAGTTGAGTAAAATACAGTAGTTTATGAAATTTATGTAATATTACCTTATTTCTAGCATAAAGTTTAGCAGCAAAAAAAAAAAATATATATCCCCCCTCGTGCCCCCAAAATTTCCTAAGGATCTAAAAAAATATAAAGTACACAGACTTTTTTTCCAAAGCAAATAGCTGCCCCGAGCTGCCCCGGTGAAAGTTACAGCCTATATAAAAAACGCATTTTTCTTGATGAAACGTGCATTTTTTTGTATAATCGATAAATGCTTGGACAATTACTGATAAAAGTGACTAAAATATATTGAACGACAATAAATATCTTAATTTTTATAAGACAGTGAAGTAAGACCAAATAAAAAACAAAAAATAGTAAAAATGGACATTTTCAGAAAACATTGGTAAAAATTCATTTTTTATCAATTCCTTCAAATAAAATCTATAAATTGTGGTAAATATTCTTAATAGCTAGGTAAACAATTTTTTTTTGAAATTATTGTCAACACAGAATTCAAATTGGACATGAATTTTAAATTTTTGTGCACCATATTTGATCGGCCATTTTGTATTTTTAGAATTTCTCAAACGTTACCTCGGAATCTTATTTCTAAGTCCGAAATACACCTACATACAAGGTTTTGAGATTTTTGAAAGGTTCCTTAGATTAATTCCCAATTTTTAGAAAATTCCGACCACTGTGCGCCGCTTCCCTTATTTCGATCTTCGCTGTCAGTTTTCCGGAACAAGTGCCATATTTTTTATGTTGACAGACAACTCAATGACATTCAATTTTAATTTTATGCATCTGAATCACATCGCGGACATTCGTTTAAGTTTCCACAGCCGCCCCTTGTGTACTTTTTTTTTACGAACATGCAGTATTTTTATTGAATATTTCATATATTAAAAACAAATGCCGTCTAATGCGTTTTTAAATTATTAGCTTGAATCTGTTCCCATTTTTATTAATTGAAAATTTAGAGATACTATAAAAATGTATATAACAATATGTTATTTTTCTCAAATAATTTATATTTATTTACATCTATAAAAGAATCAATTATTACGATCTATTATAGTAGAATTAATCAGCAAGTTTATGAATACGTATAAAATTTTGTATTCAATATATGACATGCACTAATATACGCAATCCACGCAATTCAGTAATATCTTGGTAAATATAATAATAAAAATAATTTTATCAGTAAATGTCCATAAAAATCGACCTAATAAGTTTCTGATGTATATCGGGGCCCCGATGCTCCGATCCATTCCCGTTTACGTTTTACTGCCGCACCCGAAAGTGGCACGCTCTCCCCCATTTGGGGAATTCATAATTCAGTCATAAATTCCTCTTTACGACGCATCAGCAGAGATCTGTCTCAGTTTCGATAGAACTAGGCAAAATACGCAAAGCTTAACACAATCGTATCATTTTGATTGATGTTCACGTGGCACGCGACCACTACCATGTATTTACAGCAGCACCGAAACATTTGTCGATTGCCTCCCCAGTTAAATGTTATATCAATTTTCAATCATTACAGCCTACCATTGTTTAAAGGTAAACGACATTTGTAATTATTGGCTATTTATCATGGTTGATATAACGCAGAGATTACGAGGATTTTATTTATCAGTGAAAATAACTTGAATTCTATAACACCGACTCGCGCGGCACTGAAGTCAAACCTGGTTCGTTTGGCCGCGTGTTCCACCGTGTCACCGCGCAATTAGATAAATAAACAAACGCCACGATATCGACAAATTATACAGGGTGTCCAAAATACAGTAGGATTGCAGGTATATTTGTTATTTTGAAAGCTAGAGATCTGGTTAAATGGGCAATGTCATGCAGTATTGCATACTGGTTCAGATTATGTTAAAAAAAATCAAATTTCCCAGCAGTTTAGAAATTATTCTAAAAAAACAAAAAAATGCGATTATCTAAAAACTACGATATTTCCATCATTATTAAAGATCCGGAAATAAGTTTAAAATAAAAGTTACTTGGTTCGATCGCACAAACTTATGAATCAAGTCAAAACAAAAGTCAAGATGGCGGTTTCCGAGATATAAATAGCAACTTTCTTATTTTTAATGGCCGCCATATTTGATTTTTACACGGCTAAATCGACTTTTTTTTCTCTTTTCAACGATGTATAATAACCTATACCAAAATAAAAAATATGGGATTATTCAATTATTCCCATTTTGATTTTTATTCTAAAAACTATTTTTTTAACAAATCTAAAACAAATAAAAAAAACGTAATACAACTAAGTAGTAAAATAATAATAAATTATAAAAACTACTCAAAATGCTTACTGTTATTGGCTAGATGGCCAAAAATAAGCTAACCACACTTGACAGCGTTTTAAAATATTGCCAGTTACTTATCGCAATGTGTTGCGAATAACACCTTTTATTGCCCCTGCCATTGCTTCACAAAGTTCATCTACATTATTATAACTGAAGTTATTTCCATAAATTTTGTTGTTTAAAGTACCCTGCAAAATAAAAGTCAAAAGGCGCCAAGTATGCAGATCTGGCTAACCACTGAACAGTTGTATTAGTGCTATTACTTTGTTATTAAAAGGGCCATTTAACTAAGTAATAACATCTCTAGCATTGAGTGGAGGGGCGCCATCTTACTGGTACTATATTTGTTTTGAAGAATTTCCAAATGATGTTGTGCACTTACAAATATTATAGCACCATGTAAATCTTTTCCCAATAGGCCACAAAATACATTACAGCCGAAACGCACTTGCATTTGCCATGGAAAACTATGTGTGGATTGTCCTGAGCCCAATAGTATTCGTTATGATGATTATATAATCCACAATTAGAAAAGTAGGATGCATCGATCCATAAACTTGTATTTATAAAATCACCATTTTACATAATTTTGTTGATTAACCTTCTTCAAAATGTTCATCTACGGATGTTATCATTTGCTTGTAAAGTATGAGATATATGCAATTTATAAGGGTAAAACTTGTGCTTTTTAAAAATTGTTGATCCTCTATATAGATTAAAATACGTCAACTTGATTTTCTTTTTTGCCGAGTTGAAATGATCGAATTAGCGAACATTTAACGTTGTCAATTCTTTTTGGCCAATAACTGTCAGAATTTTGAGCATTTTTTTAATAATTTATTGTTATTTTACTACTTAGTTGTATTACTTCTTTTTTTTTTGTTAAATTTGTTTTAAAAATAATTAAAAAATAAAAATAAAAATTGGTCCAATTAATATTTCCCATATTTTTCATTTTGACATAGGTTGTAATACATAGTTGAAAAGAGGAAAAGAAAGTCTATTTAGACGTATAATAATCAAATATGGCGGCCATTTAAAATAACAAAGTTGGTATTAATATCTCGGAAACCGCCATCTTCACTTTTGTTTAGACTCGATTCTCAAGTTTGTGCAATCGAACCAACTAACTTTCATTTTAACTTTTTCCGCATCTTTAATAGTTATGAATATATGGGAGTTTTTAGAAAATCGCGATTTTAAGTTTTTTTAGAATAACTTCTGAACTGCTCCGACTTTTGAAAAATTTTCATCATACTCTGAACCAGCATATAAAACTGCACAATATTGCCCAATTAACCATATCTCTAGCTTTAAGAATAAGAAAGATACCCATACAATTCCACTCTATTTAGGACACCCTGTATGCAATCGCGCCACTATGTATACAAATGCGCCTGACACAAACATGCGTGTTTCGTCTCGAATTATCAATTAGTAGAGTTAATTTCTCGGTGGAATAATGTACGAGTAAGAACTAAAAAGATTAGCGGCCCTTTGGCAAGATATCCTGCCAGATGACGATAAAGATGATCCTTTTGCTGCCGATGGAAGTTCTGACGAATACAGTGCAATTTTTTTTAAAATATAATAGTTTATGTGTAATGTGCACTATCGATTTGTCTAAAAATATATAACACGATTATCCCCCTCCCGCCCCACTAGGAATTTTCCAAAAAAAATGTATGCCAATATTTACTGCTTAATTAGTGCTAATTTGTGCCGTTAATTTCAGAATTTGTGTGTAATTAATAAAAGAGTTATTCATGTCTAACCAAACCGCTCCGCCCCCCCCCCCCACTATGAAATAAAAAAAAGCCAATATTTAGTGCTTAGTTAGTGCTAATTTGTGCCGTTCATTTCAGAATTTGTGCGTAATTTATTAAGGAGTTATTCGTGTCTAACCAAACCGCAAAAAAACCCTGGAATTAAGGTAGTAGGAATATGTTGATGATTATTTTTCTGTGTAAGCTGTCTTTTTACTTCAAACATGCTTGTTTACACTTCTAATTGCTTATTATTGTTTAATTCAATTTGATTCAGTTTAAAACATTTTTGTATTAAATTTTCGACTCAGAATTTCGCCAATTTATACACGCCTGTATATGAAATGTAATGTGAAATGAAATGGTGGATAAGGTTTATATACTGGGTGAAAGTGAGCGGAACCCTTTGCTGGCGACCAGAACCTATTGAGGTATAATAAATTAATAGCGGTAACATTTCACCCAGTACATAAACCATATACCATATCTACCTTTTCAATATGCAATATGCGAAACATTCATTTTCACGAGAAAATTAAAACGTGACGTTCAATAAATGTTACTTTGATGTTGGCATGTCACAGTTAATTGATTTTGATGACACGCTCTGTCTATTTCGATGAGATAGGTGTTCATTTTTCAGAAAATCCGAATTATCTCTCAAACAATCAATTTTTGAGAAAAAATATAAGGGGCGAAGAATATGTAAAATGAGACGCTGAATATGACTAAGTAATAAAATATAAAGCGTGCCATTTAAAAAATCAAGTTATGGCCTTTCAAATTTTACCAAAATTTATGCGCCACAGCAAGGTGATGCCACAATACAAGTAAAAAAAGATACCCCAGGCAGTTGTTTAAACACTGCCAAAGTTCCAACCTAACATCCCAAAAACAAGTGCCCTGCGTTTTTATTACCTGCAATCACATTTATATTTAGAAGACAAAAAAGCTTCTGAAGGGTCAAAGAGAATTACAAACACTAAACGGATTAATACAGCCTAAGAAAGGACAAATTAAAATATGTAAAGTTATACAGGGGCACCATTAAAAAGACTAGGTTAAAGGCTACTCTGCAAAAATGGTACACCCTGTATAGTGCCAAATAATATTATAAACTGCACTTTGGCCTCCCATTTGCAGTGCCATTTGATTCATTTTGCTATACAGGTGTAGCTGCAATGGAGATTTATCATATCAATGACACCCTGTATGTTATTTTTCGCGTTTTTCAGCCAAAAACTTCAAGTATCTCAAAAAGTATGCATTTAAAAAAAATGGTCAAACAAATGTTATTTAGAATTGAATTTCTATCCAAAATCACCTATTCAAATTTTCGATTTTCCGAGAAAAAATAAATCGAACCCGAGGAAAACTATGCGAGATTGTTCCGTTTTTTCCGCAATTTCTGTTTTTCAACTGTTATTTGTGGTTAAATAAATCAAACAACTGATATTTTGTTTTTAAAATATGAATTTTCGACATGACATGCAGAACTTTATTATTATTGATTTTTCAAAAGGGTTTTTTGCGACATTTATTTGTGTTTGTATAAAAACCTTATTAGCCCGTATCGATGTACCGAGTGATTTTTACTTACCAAGAAAATATCGTTTTTCAAAATGATGAAATCCGAAATGTGCTAATTTACGAAAATCACGTGAGATGTCAATGAGATTTTTTTATTTCGTGTTAGTTTTAGATTACTGAATCATTTAAAGTTCATAAGTTTGTTGTTGTTTTCTGTAACTTTAAAATGTATCTTTCAAATTTTAAAGATTTGACTTACCAAAACTAAATTTCAATTGTTGCAAAAGTTACAGACAACAAAAAACCTTATGACTTTCAAACGATTCAGTAATTTAAAACCAATAAGCAATAAACAAATCTCATTTAAATTTCGCCTGATTTCCGAAAATGAGCACTATTTCGATTTTCATCATTTTAAAAAACGAGAATGTCTAGGTAAATAGAAATCACTCGGTACATCTGATAAGGGCTAATAAGGTTTTTAAGACAAGCACAAATTAATACCGTAAAAAAGTTTTTTGAAACATGAACGAAAAATAAGCATATTTCGCAAACTATAATGCATGTGTAAATAACATAGGCGAAATTACATAATTACATACGAAATATTGGTTAGACATGAATAACTCTTTCATAAACTACGCTTGCTTAGACATGACTAACTCTTTTATAAATTACGCACAAATTCTGAAATTAACGGCACAAATTAGCACTAATTAAGCACTAAATATTACACACGGCATACGGCACTCAACGTGTTAATATTTGTTTTATTTGGTGTACTAATTTAAATGGAATCCCAATGCTTGTGCGAAAATCAATAAATTAACATTCGCTGCTTTGCACTTGTTAATTTTAAAAGATTTTTCAACAAAACCGCACATATTTTTTATTATTTAACATTATTATGTTCGTTTTATATTATAGGGGACTGTTCAGTGTTCACGCACGGAAGCAAAAATTATAACTAATCCTGGAACGTAGGAAAACCTGCCCTGGTCACATTGTAGTAGACTTGCACAATATATGTCCATTAATCAACATCGACGGCACAAAAGATTTCCTATTATGATTCCATCGTACTATAGAAATGTTATCACTTGAAGTTAGTAGCCCTTTCATAACGCTAAATAAAATTCATATACACGTAGAAACTCAAAAGTAATCTTCATTAATCAGCAAGTAACTCACGGGCTATCAAATCATTTCTTCGCATACTTGACTAATATGCTCGTTTGTATTGAATAATGTACCGTTTCTTCGTTATTGGTAGTATTTATATGATTATAACTTTCTTTTAATTATTTGTTATTGGAGAAAGTCTTCTCTCTATACAAAACAGAAATAGGATCGCCTCCATCATTATTATCATGACAGGCAATATAAAAAATAAAATTATATATTCGGTTTTGGTGCGAAAATACTAAAACAGAATTAGTAACCCTTGAAGCATAAAGCACAAAAAATAGCTGAAATCCACTGTTATATCATTAAGTACCCTCTATAATTGAATCCAAATGTAAACAATGATAAAAAAAAATATTAAAGCTATTTAAATTTACCACAAACATATGTTGAAGCGAAGATATTATTGTTTTGATCGCAAGACGCTCCCCGAGTGATTTTTTAATGACCTCGATTTATCGCAGATCGCTGAACCCCATACGACCTTAAACTGCCTTATTAAACGACCACACGAATCCTCGCATACAAAAAAAACCCTGTATAGATATATATCCGATGGTGTTTGTATCAGATCATTAGATAATTTTGAACATGTGCAGCTAGCACGTTTGCATTTTTGTCAAAAAGTTAAAAAGCACTAAGTCTGATATTTTGTTTATACGTGCGCCTATGCTTATAAACGATTTCATGTTTTTCCATCAATACCGTCGATGATTGAATTAGATAAGAAATACGTTATTATTAGATCATTGATGCAAAATTATATCGGTATCCACTCCAAAATAAGATTACATGAATCATAAACAACTGAATAAGCGAAATTATTTTATGTTTGGCGTTGCATTATTATTTTTAGTTTTAAATAAACATCCGGGTTAAATGCAACTTACCGTTTAATCAGACTTCCTCTGACTTAGGCTAAAGATCCCTTATTCGAAATACAACATGAGGAGCATAATTTTGAAGAAATGTTGGCCCCATGAGGGATCACAGTATTAACAGGGCTGGAATTCCCACGTCGAGGCATAGCGCGGAATGAATGAGTACGAGAGAAATAGGGGGATACGAAATAGCATTGCTGCGCACATTTTCTACTCCGACCCTGATTGGTGCTGTGAGGTGTGAAACAAACTAATTAAATTCACTTAGCAATATTTCATTGCTTTGATTAATTAGGAAGTTAAAAAAAATAGCTATTTGTATTACAAGGGAGCAAAGTGCATCATTTATTCCTGCGGATATTTGATGAAATGGGACTTTGCTCCCGAGTTATACATATGATTTTTTTTACGACCTTTCACAGTGTTTTGCATAAATATTATATTTTCTTGTGCATGACAATAAAAAACCTAATGTCAAAATATAATATTTAGAATAAGTATATTGTTAAAAATCAAAGTATACAAGGAACGTACGAATTTTTATAAATAAAAATAGTACGAAGCTTATGTCGCACGTTGAATGGATTACGGCTACCGTTGTAGTCCGGTTGAATAAAATACGTAATGACATGGTTCGTGGGAGATTATGTTGAACGTTTTGAGCTACTAAAATAAATGTGAATACATACTTTGCAACGGGGTATCAAGGTTTCGTCTTTTGGGGAACCTATTTGTAGTTCTGGCGTGCTAATTATATGTACCACAATTAGCCTGCCTTAGCTGGCCGCATTTTCACTATATTCGTTGAATACATCAATGTCAAATTTTGATTGATGTTTGTTGTATTTTAATATTTAATTATAAATTATTGTAATTGTTCTAGTAGTGAAAAAATAGCATATACACCACGGTTGTGAATACTATTACAGCCTCGCGTCATGTAACCCTCAACGCTATTAATAAAATTAAACCACACACTATTATTACAGCTATTTAATGTTTCTATTCTAAGTATTATTCACGGGAGGCAAAGTTGTTTGCCTCCCGTGGTAGTAAAAGTAGAACGTTCGGTGAATACAGGGTTATTTTCGCTATACGGCACGGAATATTGAGGCCAAAATAGGTGACTTTCAAAAAGTTTTAACTTTTGGGATATATGGTGGTCTATTATGGTCACTTTTTAAAACCAATTTCATATTATACAGGGTGTTCCAAAAGTCCCAAACGTATCAAAGTTGTGTTTTTTTAATGCAACCACCTGCATATCTTTATATATTTAAATTTGCCCCTTTTTAGGCTTTATAAATCCGTTTCGTTTTTGAAATTCGATCTAACCGTTCAGAAGTTTTTTTTTATGTGTTTGCATCCACTGATTCAAAAAATCGCAGGCAGTGCTGTGTTACCCTATACGCAAAATACACACGTGTATAGAGCGGCAGATTTCCAAGGGTGGCAAAATCGGAGACATCAATTTTTCTTCGTTATTATTTCCTAGCTAAAAAAAAATTATGACCAATAAATCAATACTAACAATAATAACCTAATCAAGTTGTTACTAATCAAAACAAACACAAGGCGGCAAGTTGTCTAGAATGTCGCAGATTGTATCAAAGAAAGACGGCAACCATAGCAAAATTAGGCGAGCAGCAACACGGTCACGTTCATCTTTTGTTTTTGCTGACGGTTCACATATGTTTTATTAGCAGAGGCATAGAGGCATAAATAAAGCACACTAAAATTCCCAATGTTGGCTACTTGCAAACATTTTTGGCTCAGTGTAGCTCAGTGCTATCGAACATATCGTTGCGTTCACATCCAGTACGGGTACATAATTAGTGGTATTTTGTGTATTATTACATAATCATATAAAAAATAGATAAAACGTTTTAATCATTATGAGTGACGGACGCAAAAGAATGAGTGGTGGTGAAATTG